>OX638134.1:3888437-4488437 GCA_951804985.1 Dryomyza anilis
CAGTGAAAAATTATGCATTAAATATCTATAAAATGTGCCTACTTTCGACCCTCTAGGACGCTCCGTTTAGGAGTTACGGCCAATTAAAGAAAATGTTTAAGAATCGATTTTCAAAACCTTATTATTCCGGAACCCACCGATCGAATTATATGAAATTTACAGTGAAAAATTATGCATTAAATATCTATAAAATGCACCTACTTTCGACCCTCTAGGACGCTCCGTTTAGGAGTTACGGCCAATTAAAGAAATGTTTAAGAATCGATTTTCAAAACCTTATTATTCCGGAACCCACCGATCGAATTATATGAAATTTACAGTGAAAAATTATGCATTAAATATCTATAAAATGTGCCTACTTTCGACCCTCTAGGACTCTCCGTTTAGGAGTTACGGCCAATTAAAGAAAATGTTTAAGAATCGATTTTCAAAACCTTATTATTCCGGAACCCACCGATCGAATTATATGAAATTTACAGTGAAAAATTATGCATTAAATATCTATAAAATGTGCCTACTTTCGACCCTCTAGGACGCTCCGTTTAGGAGTTACGGCCAATTAAAGAAAATGTTTAAGAATCGATTTTCAAAACCTTATTATTCCGGAACCCACCGATCGAATTATATGAAATTTACAGTGAAAAATTATGCATTAAATATCTATAAAATGCACCTACTTTCGACCCTCTAGGACGCTCCGTTTAGGAGTTACGGCCAATTAAAGAAAATGTTTAAGAATCGATTTTCAAAACCTTATTATTCCGGAACCCACCGATCGAATTATATGAAATTTACAGTGAAAAATTATGCATTAAATATCTATAAAATGTGCCTACTTTCGACCCTCTAGGACTCTCCGTTTAGGAGTTACGGCCAATTAAAGAAAATGTTTAAGAATCGATTTTCAAAACCTTATTATTCCGGAACCCACCGATCGAATTATATGAAATTTACAGTGAAAAATTATGCATTAAATATCTATAAAATGTGCCTACTTTTGACCCTCTAGGACTCTCCGTTTAGGAGTTACGGCCAATTAAAGAAAATGTTTAAGAATCGATTTTCAAAACCTTATTATTCCGGAACCCACCGATCGAATTATATGAAATTTACAGTGAAAAATTATGCATTAAATATCTATAAAATGTGCCTACTTTCGACCCTCTAGGACGCTCCGTTTAGGAGTTACGGCCAATTAAAGAAAATGTTTAAAAATCGATTTTCAAAACCTTATTATTCCGGAACCCACCGATCGAATTATATGAAATTTACAGTGAAAAATTATGCATTAAATATCTATAAAATGTACCTACTTTCGACCTCTAGGACGCTCCGTTTAGGAGTTACGGCCAATTAAAGAAAATGTTTAAAAATCGATTTTCAAAACCTTATTATTCCGGAACCCACCGATCGAATTATATGAAATTTACAGTGAAAAATTATGCATTAAATATCTATAAAATGCACCTACTTTCGACCCTCTAGGACGCTCCGTTTAGGAGTTACGGCCAATTAAAGAAAATGTTTAAGAATCGATTTTCAAAACCTTATTATTCCGGAACCCACCGATCGAATTATATGAAATTTACAGTGAAAAATTATGCATTAAATATCTATAAAATGTGCCTACTTTCGACCCTCTAGGACGCTCCGTTTAGGAGTTACGGCCAATTAAAGAAAATGTTTAAAAATCGATTTTCAAAACCTTATTATTCCGGAACCCACCGATCGAATTATATGAAATTTACAGTGAAAAATTATGCATTAAATATCTATAAAATGTACCTACTTTCGACCCTCTAGGACGCTCCGTTTAGGAGTTACGGCCAATTAAAGAAAATGTTTAAAAATCGATTTTCAAAACCTTATTATTCCGGAACCCACCGATCGAATTATATGAAATTTACAGTGAAAAATTATGCATTAAATATCTATAAAATGCACCTACTTTCGACCCTCTAGGACGCTCCGTTTAGGAGTTACGGCCAATTAAAGAAAATGTTTAAGAATCGATTTCAAAACCTTATTATTTCGGAACCCACCGATCGAATTATATGAAATTTACAGTGAAAAATTATGCATTAAATATCTATAAAATGTGCCTACTTTCGACCCTCTAGGACGCTCCGTTTAGGAGTTACGGCCAATTAAAGAAAATGTTTAAAAATCGATTTTCAAAACCTTATTATTCCGGAACCCACCGATCGAATTATATGAAATTTACAGTGAAAAATTATGCATTAAATATCTATAAAATGTACCTACTTTTGACCCTCTAGGACGCTCCGTTTAGGAGTTACGGCCAATTAAGAAAATGTTTAAAATCGATTTTCAAAACCTTATTATTCCGGAACCCACCGATCGAATTATATGAAATTTACAGTAAAAAATTATGCATTAAATATCTATAAAATGCACCTACTTTCGACCCTCTAGGACGCTCCGTTTAGGAGTTACGGCCAATTAAAGAAAATGTTAAGAATCGATTTTCAAAACCTTATTATTCCGGAACCCACCGATCGAATTATATGAAATTTACAGTGAAAAATTATTCATTAAATATCTATAAAATGTGCCTACTTTCGACCCTCTAGGACGCTCCGTTTAGGAGTTACGGCCAATTAAAGAAAATGTTTAAGAATCGATTTTCAAAACCTTATTATTCCGGAACCCACCAATCGAATTATATGAAATTTACAGTGAAAAATTATGCATTAAATATCTATAAAATGTGCCTACTTTCGACCCTCTAGGACGCTCCGTTTAGGAGTTACGGCCAATTAAAGAAAATGTTTAAAAATCGATTTTCAAAACCTTATTATTCCGGAACCACCGATCGAATTATATGAAATTTACAGTGAAAAATTATGCATTAAATATCTATAAAATGTGCCTACTTTCGACCCTCTAGGACGCTCCGTTTAGGAGTTACGGCCAATTAAAGAAAATGTTTAAGAATCGATTTTCAAAACCTTATTATTCCGGAACCCACCGATCGAATTATATGAAATTTACAGTGAAAAATTAGGCATTAAATATCTATAAAATGCACCTACTTTCGACCATCTAGGACGCTCCGTTTAGGAGTTACGGCCATTTAAAGAAAATGAAAAATTATGCATTAAATATCTATAAAATGCACCTACTTTCGACCCTCTAGGACGCTCCGTTTAGGAGTTACCGCCAATTAAAGAAAATGTTTAAGAATCGATTTTCAAAACCTTATTATTCCGGAACCCACCGATCGAATTATATGAAATTTACAGTGAAAAATTATGCATTAAATATCTATAAAATGCACCTACTTTCGACCCTCTAGGACGCTCCGTTTAGGAGTTACGGCCAATTAAAGAAAATGTTTAAGAATCGATTTTCAAAACCTTATTATTCCGGAACCCACCGATCGAATTATATGAAATTTACAGTGAAAAATTATGCATTAAATATCTATAAAATGCACCTACTTTCGACCCTCTAGGACGCTCCGTTTAGGAGTTACGGCCAATTAAAGAAAATGTTTAAGAATCGATTTTCAAAACCTTATTATTCCGGAACCCACCGATCGAATTATATGAAATTTACAGTGAAAAATTATGCATTAAATATCTATAAAATGCACCTACTTTCGACCCTCTAGGACGCTCCGTTTAGGAGTTACGGCCAATTAAAGAAAATGTTTAAAAATCGATTTTCAAAACCTTATTATTCCGGAACCCACCAATCGAATTATATGAAATTTACAGTGAAAAATTATGCATTAAATATCTATAAAATGCACCTACTTTCGACCCTCTAGGACGCTCCGTTTAGGAGTTACGGCCAATTAAAGAAAATGTTTAAGAATCGATTTTCAAAACCTTATTATTCCGGAACCCACCGATCGAATTATATGAAATTTACAGTGAAAAATTATGCATTAAATATCTATAAAATGCACCTACTTTCGACCCTCTAGGACGCTCCGTTTAGGAGTTACGGCCAATTAAAGAAAATGTTTAAAAATCGATTTTCAAAACCTTATTATTCCGGAACCCACCAATCGAATTATATGAAATTTACAGTGAAAAATTATGCGTTAAATATCTATAAAATGTGCCTACTTTCGACCCTCTAGGACGCTCCGTTTAGGAGTTACGGCCAATTAAAGAAAATGTTTAAGAATCGATTTTCAAAACCTTATTATTCCGAACCCACCGATCGAATTATATGAAATTTACAGTGAAAAATTATTCATTAAATATCTATAAAATGTGCCTACTTTCGACCCTCTAGGACGCTCCGTTTAGGAGTTACGGCCAATTAAAGAAAATGTTTAAGAATCGATTTTCAAAACCTTATTATTCCGGAACCCACCAATCGAATTATATGAAATTTACAGTGAAAAATTATGCATTAAATATCTATAAAATGTGCCTACTTTCGACCCTCTAGGACGCTCCGTTTAGGAGTTACGGCCAATTAAAGAAAATGTTTAAGAATCGATTTTCAAAACCTTATTATTCCGGAACCCACCAATCGAATTATATGAAATTTACAGTGAAAAATTATGCATTAAATATCTATAAAATGTGCCTACTTTCGACCCTCTAGGACGCTCCGTTTAGGAGTTACGGCCAATTAAAGAAAATGTTTAAGAATCGATTTTCAAAACCTTATTATTCCGGAACCCACCAATCGAATTATATGAAATTTACAGTGAAAAATTATGCATTAAATATCTATAAAATGTGCCTACTTTCGACCCTCTAGGACGCTCCGTTTAGGAGTTACGGCCAATTAAAGAAAATGTTTAAGAATCGATTTTCAAAACCTTATTATTCCGGAACCCACCGATCGAATTATATGAAATTTACAGTGAAAAATTATTCATTAAATATCTATAAAATGTGCCTACTTTCGACACTCTAGGACGCTCCGTTTAGGAGTTACGGCCAATTAAAGAAAATGTTTAAAAATCGATTTTCAAAACCTTATTATTCCGGAACCCACCAATCGAATTATATGAAATTTACAGTGAAAAATTATGCATTAAATATCTATAAAATGCACCTACTTTCGACACTCTAGGACGCTCCTTTTAGGAGTTACGGCCAATTAAAGAAAATGTTTAAAAACCGATTTTCAAAACCTTATTATTCCGGAACCCACCGATCGAATTATATGAAATTTACAGTGAAAAATTATGCATTAAATATCTATAAAATGTGCCTACTTTCGACCCTCTAGGAAAATGTTTAAAAATCGATTTTCAAAACCTTATTATTCCGGAACCCACCAATCGAATTATATGAAATTTACAGTGAAAAATTATGCATTAAATATCTATAAAATGTGCCTACTTTCGACCCTCTAGGACGCTCCGTTTAGGAGTTACGGCCAATTAAAGAAAATGTTTAAGAATCGATTTTCAAAACCTTATTATTCCGGAACCCACCAATCGAATTATATGAAATTTACAGTGAAAAATTATGCATTAAATATCTATAAAATGTGCCTACTTTCGACCCTCTAGGACGCTCCGTTTAGGAGTTACGGCCAATTAAAGAAAATGTTTAAAAATCGATTTTCAAAACCTTATTATTCCGGAACCCACCAATCGGAACCCACCAATGAAATTTACAGTGAAAAATTATGCATTAAATATCTATAAAATGTGCCTACTTTCGACCCTCTAGGACGCTCCGTTTAGGAGTTACGGCCAATTAAAGAAAATGTTTAAGAATCGATTTTCAAAACCTTATTATTCCGGAACCCACCGATCGAATTATATGAAATTTACAGTGAAAAATTATGCATTAAATATCTATAAAATGTGCCTACTTTCGACCCTCTAGGACGCTCCGTTTAGGAGTTACGGCCAATTAAAGAAAATGTTTAAGAATCGATTTTCAAAACCTTATTATTCCGGAACCCACCGATCGAATTATATGAAATTTACAGTGAAAAATTATGCATTAAATATCTATAAAATGCACCTACTTTCGACCCTCTAGGACGCTCCGTTTAGGAGTTACGGCCAATTAAAGAAAATGTTTAAGAATCGATTTTCAAAACCTTATTATTCCGGAACCCACCGATCGAATTATATGAAATTTACAGTGAAAAATTATGCATTAAATATCTATAAAATGTGCCTACTTTCGACCCTCTAGGACTCTCCGTTTAGGAGTTACGGCCAATTAAAGAAAATGTTTAAGAATCGATTTTCAAAACCTTATTATTCCGGAACCCACCGATCGAATTATATGAAATTTACAGTGAAAAATTATGCATTAAATATCTATAAAATGTGCCTACTTTCGACCCTCTAGGACGCTCCGTTTAGGAGTTACGGCCAATTAAAGAAAATGTTTAAGAATCGATTTTCAAAACCTTATTATTCCGGAACCCACCGATCGAATTATATGAAATTTACAGTGAAAAATTATGCATTAAATATCTATAAAATGCACCTACTTTCGACCCTCTAGGACGCTCCGTTTAGGAGTTACGGCCAATTAAAGAAAATGTTTAAGAATCGATTTTCAAAACCTTATTATTCCGGAACCCACCGATCGAATTATATGAAATTTACAGTGAAAAATTATGCATTAAATATCTATAAAATGTGCCTACTTTCGACCCTCTAGGACTCTCCGTTTAGGAGTTACGGCCAATTAAAGAAAATGTTTAAGAATCGATTTTCAAAACCTTATTATTCCGGAACCCACCGATCGAATTATATGAAATTTACAGTGAAAAATTATGCATTAAATATCTATAAAATGTGCCTACTTTTGACCCTCTAGGACTCTCCGTTTAGGAGTTACGGCCAATTAAAGAAAATGTTTAAGAATCGATTTTCAAAACCTTATTATTCCGGAACCCACCGATCGAATTATATGAAATTTACAGTGAAAAATTATGCATTAAATATCTATAAAATGTGCCTACTTTCGACCCTCTAGGACGCTCCGTTTAGGAGTTACGGCCAATTAAAGAAAATGTTTAAAAATCGATTTTCAAAACCTTATTATTCCGGAACCCACCGATCGAATTATATGAAATTTACAGTGAAAAATTATGCATTAAATATCTATAAAATGTACCTACTTTCGACCCTCTAGGACGCTCCGTTTAGGAGTTACGGCCAATTAAAGAAAATGTTTAAAAATCGATTTTCAAAACCTTATTATTCCGGAACCCACCGATCGAATTATATGAAATTTACAGTGAAAAATTATGCATTAAATATCTATAAAATGCACCTACTTTCGACCCTCTAGGACGCTCCGTTTAGGAGTTACGGCCAATTAAAGAAAATGTTTAAGAATCGATTTTCAAAACCTTATTATTTCGGAACCCACCGATCGAATTATATGAAATTTACAGTGAAAAATTATGCATTAAATATCTATAAAATGTGCCTACTTTCGACCCTCTAGGACGCTCCGTTTAGGAGTTACGGCCAATTAAAGAAAATGTTTAAAAATCGATTTTCAAAACCTTATTATTCCGGAACCCACCGATCGAATTATATGAAATTTACAGTGAAAAATTATGCATTAAATATCTATAAAATGTACCTACTTTTGACCCTCTAGGACGCTCCGTTTAGGAGTTACGGCCAATTAAAGAAAATGTTTAAAAATCGATTTTTAAAACCTTATTATTCCGGAACCCACCGATCGAATTATATGAAATTTACAGTGAAAAATTATGCATTAAATATCTATAAAATGTGCCTACTTTCGACCCTCTAGGACGCTCCGTTTAGGAGTTACGGCCAATTAAAGAAAATGTTTAAGAATCGATTTTCAAAACCTTATTATTCCGGAACCCACCGATCGAATTATATGAAATTTACAGTGAAAAATTATGCATTAAATATCTATAAAATGTACCTACTTTTGACCCTCTAGGACGCTCCGTTTAGGAGTTACGGCCAATTAAAGAAAATGTTTAAAAATCGATTTTTAAAACCTTATTATTCCGGAACCCACCGATCGAATTATATGAAATTTACAGTGAAAAATTAGGCATTAAATATCTATAAAATGCACCTACTTTCGACCATCTAGGACGCTCCGTTTAGGAGTTACGGCCATTTAAAGAAAATGAAAAATTATGCATTAAATATCTATAAAATGCACCTACTTTCGACCCTCTAGGACGCTCCGTTTAGGAGTTACCGCCAATTAAAGAAAATGTTTAAGAATCGATTTTCAAAACCTTATTATTCCGGAACCCACCGATCGAATTATATGAAATTTACAGTGAAAAATTATGCATTAAATATCTATAAAATGCACCTACTTTCGACCCTCTAGGACGCTCCGTTTAGGAGTTACGGCCAATTGGTGGGTTCCGGAATAATAAGGAAAAATTATGCATTAAATATCTATAAAATGCACCTACTTTCGACCCTCTAGGACGCTCCGTTTAGGAGTTACGGCCAATTAAAGAAAATGTTTAAGAATCGATTTTCAAAACCTTATTATTCCGGAACCCACCGATCGAATTATATGAAATTTACAGTGAAAAATTATGCATTAAATATCTATAAAATGTGCCTACTTTCGACCCTCTAGGACGCTCCGTTTAGGAGTTACGGCCAATTAAAGAAAATGTTTAAAAATCGATTTTCAAAACCTTATTATTCCGGAACCCACCGATCGAATTATATGAAATTTACAGTGAAAAATTATGCATTAAATATCTATAAAATGTACCTACTTTCGACCCTCTAGGACGCTCCGTTTAGGAGTTACGGCCAATTAAAGAAAATGTTTAAAAATCGATTTTCAAAACCTTATTATTCCGGAACCCACCGATCGAATTATATGAAATTTACAGTGAAAAATTATGCATTAAATATCTATAAAATGCACCTACTTTCGACCCTCTAGGACGCTCCGTTTAGGAGTTACGGCCAATTAAAGAAAATGTTTAAGAATCGATTTTCAAAACCTTATTATTTCGGAACCCACCGATCGAATTATATGAAATTTACAGTGAAAAATTATGCATTAAATATCTATAAAATGTGCCTACTTTCGACCCTCTAGGACGCTCCGTTTAGGAGTTACGGCCAATTAAAGAAAATGTTTAAAAATCGATTTTCAAAACCTTATTATTCCGGAACCCACCGATCGAATTATATGAAATTTACAGTGAAAAATTATGCATTAAATATCTATAAAATGTACCTACTTTTGACCCTCTAGGACGCTCCGTTTAGGAGTTACGGCCAATTAAAGAAAATGTTTAAAAATCGATTTTTAAAACCTTATTATTCCGGAACCCACCGATCGAATTATATGAAATTTACAGTGAAAAATTATGCATTAAATATCTATAAAATGTACCTACTTTTGACCCTCTAGGACGCTCCGTTTAGGAGTTACGGCCAATTAAAGAAAATGTTTAAAAATCGATTTTAAAACCTTATTATTCCGGAACCCACCGATCGAATTATATGAAATTTACAGTGAAAAATTATGCATTAAATATCTATAAAATGTGCCTACTTTCGACCCTCTAGGACTCTCCGTTTAGGAGTTACGGCCAATTAAAGAAAATGTTTAAGAATCGATTTTCAAAACCTTATTATTCCGGAACCCACCGATCGAATTATATGAAATTTACAGTGAAAAATTATGCATTAAATATCTATAAAATGTGCCTACTTTCGACCCTCTAGGACGCTCCGTTTAGGAGTTACGGCCAATTAAAGAAAATGTTTAAAAATCGATTTTCAAAACCTTATTATTCCGGAACCCACCGATCGAATTATATGAAATTTACAGTGAAAAATTATGCATTAAATATCTATAAAATGTACCTACTTTCGACCCTCTAGGACGCTCCGTTTAGGAGTTACGGCCAATTAAAGAAAATGTTTAAAAATCGATTTTCAAAACCTTATTATTCCGGAACCCACCGATCGAATTATATGAAATTTACAGTGAAAAATTATGCATTAAATATCTATAAAATGCACCTACTTTCGACCCTCTAGGACGCTCCGTTTAGGAGTTACGGCCAATTAAAGAAAATGTTTAAGAATCGATTTTCAAAACCTTATTATTTCGGAACCCACCGATCGAATTATATGAAATTTACAGTGAAAAATTATGCATTAAATATCTATAAAATGTGCCTACTTTCGACCCTCTAGGACGCTCCGTTTAGGAGTTACGGCCAATTAAAGAAAATGTTTAAAAATCGATTTTCAAAACCTTATTATTCCGGAACCCACCGATCGAATTATATGAAATTTACAGTGAAAAATTATGCATTAAATATCTATAAAATGTACCTACTTTTGACCCTCTAGGACGCTCCGTTTAGGAGTTACGGCCAATTAAAGAAAATGTTTAAAAATCGATTTTTAAAACCTTATTATTCCGGAACCCACCGATCGAATTATATGAAATTTACAGTGAAAAATTATGCATTAAATATCTATAAAATGTGCCTACTTTCGACCCTCTAGGACGCTCCGTTTAGGAGTTACGGCCAATTAAAGAAAATGTTTAAGAATCGATTTTCAAAACCTTATTATTCCGGAACCCACCGATCGAATTATATGAAATTTACAGTGAAAAATTATGCATTAAATATCTATAAAATGTACCTACTTTTGACCCTCTAGGACGCTCCGTTTAGGAGTTACGGCCAATTAAAGAAAATGTTTAAAAATCGATTTTTAAAACCTTATTATTCCGGAACCCACCGATCGAATTATATGAAATTTACAGTGAAAAATTAGGCATTAAATATCTATAAAATGCACCTACTTTCGACCATCTAGGACGCTCCGTTTAGGAGTTACGGCCATTTAAAGAAAATGAAAAATTATGCATTAAATATCTATAAAATGCACCTACTTTCGACCCTCTAGGACGCTCCGTTTAGGAGTTACCGCCAATTAAAGAAAATGTTTAAGAATCGATTTTCAAAACCTTATTATTCCGGAACCCACCGATCGAATTATATGAAATTTACAGTGAAAAATTATGCATTAAATATCTATAAAATGCACCTACTTTCGACCCTCTAGGACGCTCCGTTTAGGAGTTACGGCCAATTGGTGGGTTCCGGAATAATAAGGAAAAATTATGCATTAAATATCTATAAAATGCACCTACTTTCGACCCTCTAGGACGCTCCGTTTAGGAGTTACGGCCAATTAAAGAAAATGTTTAAGAATCGATTTTCAAAACCTTATTATTCCGGAACCCACCGATCGAATTATATGAAATTTACAGTGAAAAATTATGCATTAAATATCTATAAAATGTGCCTACTTTCGACCCTCTAGGACTCTCCGTTTAGGAGTTACGGCCAATTAAATAAAATGTTTAAGAATCGATTTTCAAAACCTTATTATTCCGGAACCCACCGATCGAATTATATGAAATTTACAGTGAAAAATTATGCATTAAATATCTATAAAATGTGCCTACTTTTGACCCTCTAGGACTCTCCGTTTAGGAGTTACGGCCAATTAAAGAAAATGTTTAAGAATCGATTTTCAAAACCTTATTATTCCGGAACCCACCGATCGAATTATATGAAATTTACAGTGAAAAATTATGCATTAAATATCTATAAAATGTGCCTACTTTCGACCCTCTAGGACGCTCCGTTTAGGAGTTACGGCCAATTAAAGAAAATGTTTAAAAATCGATTTTCAAAACCTTATTATTCCGGAACCCACCGATCGAATTATATGAAATTTACAGTGAAAAATTATGCATTAAATATCTATAAAATGTACCTACTTTCGACCCTCTAGGACGCTCCGTTTAGGAGTTACGGCCAATTAAAGAAAATGTTTAAAAATCGATTTTCAAAACCTTATTATTCCGGAACCCACCGATCGAATTATATGAAATTTACAGTGAAAAATTATGCATTAAATATCTATAAAATGCACCTACTTTCGACCCTCTAGGACGCTCCGTTTAGGAGTTACGGCCAATTAAAGAAAATGTTTAAGAATCGATTTTCAAAACCTTATTATTTCGGAACCCACCGATCGAATTATATGAAATTTACAGTGAAAAATTATGCATTAAATATCTATAAAATGTGCCTACTTTCGACCCTCTAGGACGCTCCGTTTAGGAGTTACGGCCAATTAAAGAAAATGTTTAAAAATCGATTTTCAAAACCTTATTATTCCGGAACCCACCGATCGAATTATATGAAATTTACAGTGAAAAATTATGCATTAAATATCTATAAAATGTACCTACTTTTGACCCTCTAGGACGCTCCGTTTAGGAGTTACGGCCAATTAAAGAAAATGTTTAAAAATCGATTTTTAAAACCTTATTATTCCGGAACCCACCGATCGAATTATATGAAATTTACAGTGAAAAATTATGCATTAAATATCTATAAAATGTGCCTACTTTCGACCCTCTAGGACGCTCCGTTTAGGAGTTACGGCCAATTAAAGAAAATGTTTAAGAATCGATTTTCAAAACCTTATTATTCCGGAACCCAGCGATCGAATTATATGAAATTTACAGTGAAAAATTAGGCATTAAATATCTATAAAATGCACCTACTTTCGACCATCTAGGACGCTCCGTTTAGGAGTTACGGCCATTTAAAGAAAATGAAAAATTATGCATTAAATATCTATAAAATGCACCTACTTTCGACCCTCTAGGACTCTCCGTTTAGGAGTTACGGCCAATTAAAGAAAATGTTTAAGAATCGATTTTCAAAACCTTATTATTCCGGAACCCACCGATCGAATTATATGAAATTTACAGTGAAAAATTATGCATTAAATATCTATAAAATGTGCCTACTTTCGATCCTCTAGGACGCTCCGTTTAGGAGTTACGGCCAATTAAAGAAAATGTTTAAAAATCGATTTTCAAAACCTTATTATTCCGGAACCCACCGATCGAATTATATGAAATTTACAGTGAAAAATTATGCATTAAATATCTATAAAATGTACCTACTTTCGACCCTCTAGGACGCTCCGTTTAGGAGTTACGGCCAATTAAAGAAAATGTTTAAAAATCGATTTTCAAAACCTTATTATTCCGGAACCCACCGATCGAATTATATGAAATTTACAGTGAAAAATTATGCATTAAATATCTATAAAATGCACCTACTTTCGACCCTCTAGGACGCTCCGTTTAGGAGTTACGGCCAATTAAAGAAAATGTTTAAGAATCGATTTTCAAAACCTTATTATTTCGGAACCCACCGATCGAATTATATGAAATTTACAGTGAAAAATTATGCATTAAATATCTATAAAATGTGCCTACTTTCGACCCTCTAGGACGCTCCGTTTAGGAGTTACGGCCAATTAAAGAAAATGTTTAAAAATCGATTTTCAAAACCTTATTATTCCGGAACCCACCGATCGAATTATATGAAATTTACAGTGAAAAATTATGCATTAAATATCTATAAAATGTACCTACTTTTGACCCTCTAGGACGCTCCGTTTAGGAGTTACGGCCAATTAAAGAAAATGTTTAAAAATCGATTTTTAAAACCTTATTATTCCGGAACCCACCGATCGAATTATATGAAATTTACAGTGAAAAATTATGCATTAAATATCTATAAAATGTGCCTACTTTCGACCCTCTAGGACGCTCCGTTTAGGAGTTACGGCCAATTAAAGAAAATGTTTAAGAATCGATTTTCAAAACCTTATTATTCCGGAACCCAGCGATCGAATTATATGAAATTTACAGTGAAAAATTAGGCATTAAATATCTATAAAATGCACCTACTTTCGACCATCTAGGACGCTCCGTTTAGGAGTTACGGCCATTTAAAGAAAATGAAAAATTATGCATTAAATATCTATAAAATGCACCTACTTTCGACCCTCTAGGACGCTCCGTTTAGGAGTTACCGCCAATTAAAGAAAATGTTTAAGAATCGATTTTCAAAACCTTATTATTCCGGAACCCACCGATCGAATTATATGAAATTTACAGTGAAAAATTATGCATTAAATATCTATAAAATGCACCTACTTTCGACCCTCTAGGACGCTCCGTTTAGGAGTTACGGCCAATTAAAGAAAATGTTTAAGAATCGATTTTCAAAACCTTATTATTCCGGAACCCACCGATCGAATTATATGAAATTTACAGTGAAAAATTATGCATTAAATATCTATAAAATGCACCTACTTTCGACCCTCTAGGACGCTCCGTTTAGGAGTTACGGCCAATTAAAGAAAATGTTTAAGAATCGATTTTCAAAACCTTATTATTCCGGAACCCACCGATCGAATTATATGAAATTTACAGTGAAAAATTATGCATTAAATATCTATAAAATGCACCTACTTTCGACCCTCTAGGACGCTCCGTTTAGGAGTTACGGCCAATTAAAGAAAATGTTTAAAATCGATTTTCAAAACCTTATTATTCCGGAACCCACCAATCGAATTATATGAAATTTACAGTGAAAAATTATGCATTAAATATCTATAAAATGCACCTACTTTCGACCCTCTAGGACGCTCCGTTTAGGAGTTACGGCCAATTAAAGAAAATGTTTAAGAATCGATTTTCAAAACCTTATTATTCCGGAACCCACCGATCGAATTATATGAAATTTACAGTGAAAAATTATGCATTAAATATCTATAAAATGCACCTACTTTCGACCCTCTAGGACGCTCCGTTTAGGAGTTACGGCCAATTAAAGAAAATGTTTAAAAATCGATTTTCAAAACCTTATTATTCCGGAACCCACCAATCGAATTATATGAAATTTACAGTGAAAAATTATGCATTAAATATCTATAAAATGCACCTACTTTCGACCCTCTAGGACGCTCCGTTTAGGAGTTACGGCCAATTAAAGAAAATGTTTAAGAATCGATTTTCAAAACCTTATTATTCCGGAACCCACCGATCGAATTATATGAAATTTACAGTGACAAATTATTCATTAAATATCTATAAAATGTGCCTACTTTCGACCCTCTAGGACGCTCCGTTTAGGAGTTACGGCCAATTAAAGAAAATGTTTAAGAATCGATTTTCAAAACCTTATTATTCCGGAACCCACCGATCGAATTATATGAAATTTACAGTGAAAAATTATGCATTAAATATCTATAAAATGCACCTACTTTCGACCCTCTAGGACGCTCCGTTTAGGAGTTACGGCCAATTAAAGAAAATGTTTAAGAATCGATTTTCAAAACCTTATTATTCCGGAACCCACCGATCGAATTATATGAAATTTACAGTGAAAAATTATTCATTAAATATCTATAAAATGTGCCTACTTTCGACCCTCTAGGACGCTCCGTTTAGGAGTTACGGCCAATTAAAGAAAATGTTTAAAAATCGATTTTCAAAACCTTATTATTCCGGAACCCACCAATCGAATTATATGAAATTTACAGTGAAAAATTATGCATTAAATATCTATAAAATGCACCTACTTTCGACCCTCTAGGACGCTCCGTTTAGGAGTTACGGCCAATTAAAGAAAATGTTTAAGAATCGATTTTCAAAACCTTATTATTCCGGAACCCACCGATCGAATTATATGAAATTTACAGTGAAAAATTATTCATTAAATATCTATAAAATGTGCCTACTTTCGACCCTCTAGGACGCTCCGTTTAGGAGTTACGGCCAATTAAAGAAAATGTTTAAGAATCGATTTTCAAAACCTTATTATTCCGGAACCCACCGATCGAATTATATGAAATTTACAGTGAAAAATTATGCATTAAATATCTATAAAATGCACCTACTTTCGACCCTCTAGGACGCTCCGTTTAGGAGTTACGGCCAATTAAAGAAAATGTTTAAGAATCGATTTTCAAAACCTTATTATTCCGGAACCCACCGATCGAATTATATGAAATTTACAGTGAAAAATTATTCATTAAATATCTATAAAATGTGCCTACTTTCGACCCTCTAGGACGCTCCGTTTAGGAGTTACGGCCAATTAAAGAAAATGTTTAAGAATCGATTTTCAAAACCTTATTATTCCGGAACCCACCGATCGAATTATATGAAATTTACAGTGAAAAATTATGCATTAAATATCTATAAAATGTGCCTACTTTCGACCCTCTAGGACGCTCCGTTTAGGAGTTACGGCCAATTAAAGAAAATGTTTAAAAATCGATTTTCAAAACCTTATTATTCCGGAACCCACCAATCGGAACCCACCAATGAAATTTACAGTGAAAAATTATGCATTAAATATCTATAAAATGTGCCTACTTTCGACCCTCTAGGACGCTCCGTTTAGGAGTTACGGCCAATTAAAGAAAATGTTTAAGAATCGATTTTCAAAACCTTATTATTCCGGAACCCACCGATCGAATTATATGAAATTTACAGTGAAAAATTATGCATTAAATATCTATAAAATGCACCTACTTTCGACCCTCTAGGACGCTCCGTTTAGGAGTTACGGCCAATTAAAGAAAATGTTTAAAAATCGATTTTCAAAACCTTATTATTCCGGAACCCACCGATCGAATTATATGAAATTTACAGTGAAAAATTATGCATTAAATATCTATAAAATGCACCTACTTTCGACCCTCTAGGACTCTCCGTTTAGGAGTTACGGCCAATTAAAGAAAATGTTTAAGAATCGATTTTCAAAACCTTATTATTCCGGAACCCACCGATCGAATTATATGAAATTTACAGTGAAAAATTATGCATTAAATATCTATAAAATGTGCCTACTTTTGACCCTCTAGGACTCTCCGTTTAGGAGTTACGGCCAATTAAAGAAAATGTTTAAGAATCGATTTTCAAAACCTTATTATTCCGGAACCCACCGATCGAATTAAAGAAAATGTTTAAAAATCGATTTTCAAAACCTTATTATTCCGGAACCCACCGATCGAATTATATGAAATTTACAGTGAAAAATTATGCATTAAATATCTATAAAATGCACCTACTTTCGACCCTCTAGGACGCTCCGTTTAGGAGTTACGGCCAATTAAAGAAAATGTTTAAGAATCGATTTTCAAAACCTTATTATTTCGGAACCCACCGATCGAATTATATGAAATTTACAGTGAAAAATTATGCATTAAATATCTATAAAATGTGCCTACTTTCGACCCTCTAGGACGCTCCGTTTAGGAGTTACGGCCAATTAAAGAAAATGTTTAAAAATCGATTTTCAAAACCTTATTATTCCGGAACCCACCGATCGAATTATATGAAATTTACAGTGAAAAATTATGCATTAAATATCTATAAAATGTACCTACTTTTGACCCTCTAGGACGCTCCGTTTAGGAGTTACGGCCAATTAAAGAAAATGTTTAAAAATCGATTTTTAAAACCTTATTATTCCGGAACCCACCGATCGAATTATATGAAATTTACAGTGAAAAATTATGCATTAAATATCTATAAAATGTGCCTACTTTCGACCCTCTAGGACGCTCCGTTTAGGAGTTACGGCCAATTAAAGAAAATGTTTAAGAATCGATTTTCAAAACCTTATTATTCCGGAACCCACCGATCGAATTATATGAAATTTACAGTGAAAAATTAGGCATTAAATATCTATAAAATGCACCTACTTTCGACCATCTAGGACGCTCCGTTTAGGAGTTACGGCCATTTAAAGAAAATGAAAAATTATGCATTAAATATCTATAAAATGCACCTACTTTCGACCCTCTAGGACGCTCCGTTTAGGAGTTACCGCCAATTAAAGAAAATGTTTAAGAATCGATTTTCAAAACCTTATTATTCCGGAACCCACCGATCGAATTATATGAAATTTATAGTGAAAAATTATGCATTAAATATCTATAAAATGCACCTACTTTCGAAAAATTATGCATTAAATATCTATAAAATGCACCTACTTTCGACCCTCTAGGACGCTCCGTTTAGGAGTTACGGCCAATTAAAGAAAATGTTTAAGAATCGATTTTCAAAACCTTATTATTCCGGAACCCACCGATCGAATTATATGAAATTTACAGTGAAAAATTATGCATTAAATATCTATAAAATGCACCTACTTTCGACCCTCTAGGACGCTCCGTTTAGGAGTTACGGCCAATTAAAGAAAATGTTTAAGAATCGATTTTCAAAACCTTATTATTTCGGAACCCACCAATCGGAACCCACCAATGAA
The DNA here is from genome assembly GCA_951804985.1 of Dryomyza anilis. NCBI lineage: Eukaryota > Metazoa > Arthropoda > Insecta > Diptera > Dryomyzidae > Dryomyza > Dryomyza anilis. Next base: position 3,906,582 of record OX638134.1, read on the forward strand.
ATTTACAGTGAAAAATTATGCATTAAATATCTATAAAATGCACCTACTTTCGACCCTCTAGGACGCTCCGTTTAGGAGTTACGGCCAATTAAAGAAAATGTTTAAGAATCGATTTTCAAAACCTTATTATTCCGGAACCCACCGATCGAATTATATGAAATTTACAGTGAAAAATTATGCATTAAATATCTATAAAATGTGCCTACTTTCGACCCTCTAGGACTCTCCGTTTAGGAGTTACGGCCAATTAAAGAAAATGTTTAAGAATCGATTTTCAAAACCTTATTATTCCGGAACCCACCGATCGAATTATATGAAATTTACAGTGAAAAATTATGCATTAAATATCTATAAAATGTGCCTACTTTTGACCCTCTAGGACTCTCCGTTTAGGAGTTACGGCCAATTAAAGAAAATGTTTAAGAATCGATTTTCAAAACCTTATTATTCCGGAACCCACCGATCGAATTATATGAAATTTACAGTGAAAAATTATGCATTAAATATCTATAAAATGTACCTACTTTCGACCCTCTAGGACGCTCCGTTTAGGAGTTACGGCCAATTAAAGAAAATGTTTAAGAATCGATTTTCAAAACCTTATTATTCCGGAACCCACCGATCGAATTATATGAAATTTACAGTGAAAAATTATGCATTAAATATCTATAAAATGTGCCTACTTTCGACCCTCTAGGACGCTCCGTTTAGGAGTTACGGCCAATTAAAGAAAATGTTTAAGAATCGATTTTCAAAACCTTATTATTCCGGAACCCACCGATCGAATTATATGAAATTTACAGTGAAAAATTATGCATTAAATATCTATAAAATGCACCTACTTTCGACCCTCTAGGACGCTCCGTTTAGGAGTTACGGCCAATTAAAGAAAATGTTTAAGAATCGATTTTCAAAACCTTATTATTCCGGAACCCACCGATCGAATTATATGAAATTTACAGTGAAAAATTATTCATTAAATATCTATAAAATGCACCTACTTTCGACCCTCTAGGACGCTCCGTTTAGGAGTTACGACCAATTAAAGAAAATGTTTAAAAATCGATTTTTAAAACCTTATTATTCCGGAACCCACCGATCGAATTATATGAAATTTACAGTGAAAAATTATGCATTAAATATCTATAAAATGCACCTACTTTCGACCCTCTAGGACGCTCCGTTTAGGAGTTACGGCCAATTAAAGAAAATGTTTAAGAATCGATTTTCAAAACCTTATTATTCCGGAACCCACCGATCGAATTATATGAAATTTACAGTGAAAAATTATGCATTAAATATCTATAAAATGTACCTACTTTCGACCCTCTAGGACGCTCCGTTTAGGAGTTACGGCCAATTAAAGAAAATGTTTAAGAATCGATTTTCAAAACCTTATTATTCCGGAACCCACCGATCGAATTATATGAAATTTACAGTGAAAAATTATGCATTAAATATCTATAAAATGTGCCTACTTTCGACCCTCTAGGACGCTCCGTTTAGGAGTTACGGCCAATTAAAGAAAATGTTTAAGAATCGATTTTCAAAACCTTATTATTCCGGAACCCACCGATCGAATTATATGAAATTTACAGTGAAAAATTATGCATTAAATATCTATAAAATGCACCTACTTTCGACCCTCTAGGACGCTCCGTTTAGGAGTTACGGCCAATTAAAGAAAATGTTTAAGAATCGATTTTCAAAACCTTATTATTCCGGAACCCACCGATCGAATTATATGAAATTTACAGTGAAAAATTATGCATTAAATATCTATAAAATGCACCTACTTTCGACCCTCTAGGACGCTCCGTTTAGGAGTTACGGCCAATTAAAGAAAATGTTTAAGAATCGATTTTCAAAACCTTATTATTTCGGAACCCACCGATCGAATTATATGAAATTTACAGTGATAAATTATGCATTAAATATCTATAAAATGTGCCTACTTTCGACCCTCTAGGACGCTCCGTTTAGGAGTTACGGCCAATTAAAGAAAATGTTTAAAAATCGATTTTCAAAACCTTATTATTCCGGAACCCACCAATCGGAACCCACCAATGAAATTTACAGTGAAAAATTATGCATTAAATATCTATAAAATGTACCTACTTTTGACCCTCTAGGACGCTCCGTTTAGGAGTTACGGCCAATTAAAGAAAATGTTTAAAAATCGATTTTTAAAACCTTATTATTCCGGAACCCACCGATCGAATTATATGAAATTTACAGTGAAAAATTATGCATTAAATATCTATAAAATGTGCCTACTTTCGACCCTCTAGGACGCTCCGTTTAGGAGTTACGGCCAATTAAAGAAAATGTTTAAGAATCGATTTTCAAAACCTTATTATTCCGGAACCCACCGATCGAATTATATGAAATTTACAGTGAAAAATTAGGCATTAAATATCTATAAAATGCACCTACTTTCGACCATCTAGGACGCTCCGTTTAGGAGTTACGGCCATTTAAAGAAAATGAAAAATTATGCATTAAATATCTATAAAATGCACCTACTTTCGACCCTCTAGGACGCTCCGTTTAGGAGTTACCGCCAATTAAAGAAAATGTTTAAGAATCGATTTTCAAAACCTTATTATTCCGGAACCCACCGATCGAATTATATGAAATTTACAGTGAAAAATTATGCATTAAATATCTATAAAATGCACCTACTTTCGACCCTCTAGGACGCTCCGTTTAGGAGTTACGGCCAATTAAAGAAAATGTTTAAGAATCGATTTTCAAAACCTTATTATTCCGGAACCCACCGATCGAATTATATGAAATTTACAGTGAAAAATTATGCATTAAATATCTATAAAATGCACCTACTTTCGACCCTCTAGGACGCTCCGTTTAGGAGTTACGGCCAATTAAAGAAAATGTTTAAGAATCGATTTTCAAAACCTTATTATTCCGGAACCCACCGATCGAATTATATGAAATTTACAGTGAAAAATTATGCATTAAATATCTATAAAATGCACCTACCTTCGACCCTCTAGGACGCTCCGTTTAGGAGTTACGGCCAATTAAAGAAAATGTTTAAAAATCGATTTTCAAAACCTTATTATTCCGGAACCCACCAATCGAATTATATGAAATTTACAGTGAAAAATTATGCATTAAATATCTATAAAATGCACCTACTTTCGACCCTCTAGGACGCTCCGTTTAGGAGTTACGGCCAATTAAAGAAAATGTTTAAGAATCGATTTTCAAAACCATATTATTCCGGAACCCACCGATCGAATTATATGAAATTTACAGTGAAAAATTATTCATTAAATATCTATAAAATGTGCCTACTTTCGACCCTCTAGGACGCTCCGTTTAGGAGTTACGGCCAATTAAAGAAAATGTTTAAGAATCGATTTTCAAAACCTTATTATTCCGGAACCCACCGATCGAATTATATGAAATTTACAGTAAAAAATTATGCATTAAATATCTATAAAATGCACCTACTTTCGACCCTCTAGGACGCTCCGTTTAGGAGTTACGGCCAATTAAAGAAAATGTTTAAGAATCGATTTTCAAAACCTTATTATTCCGGAACCCACCGATCGAATTATATGAAATTTACAGTGAAAAATTATTCATTAAATATCTATAAAATGTGCCTACTTTCGACCCTCTAGGACGCTCCGTTTAGGAGTTACGGCCAATTAAAGAAAATGTTTAAGAATCGATTTTCAAAACCTTATTATTCCGGAACCCACCAATCGAATTATATGAAATTTACAGTGAAAAATTATGCATTAAATATCTATAAAATGTGCCTACTTTCGACCCTCTAGGACGCTCCGTTTAGGAGTTACGGCCAATTAAAGAAAATGTTTATGAATCGATTTTCAAAACCTTATTATTCCGGAACCCACCAATCGAATTATATGAAATTTACAGTGAAAAATTATGCGTTAAATATCTATAAAATGTGCCTACTTTCGACCCTCTAGGACGCTCCGTTTAGGAGTTACGGCCAATTAAAGAAAATGTTTAAAAATCGATTTTCAAAACCTTATTATTCCGGAACCCACCAATCGAATTATATGAAATTTACAGTGAAAAATTATGCATTAAATATCTATAAAATGCACCTACTTTCGACCCTCTAGGACGCTCCGTTTAGGAGTTACGGCCAATTAAAGAAAATGTTTAAGAATCGATTTTCAAAACCTTATTATTCCGGAACCCACCGATCGAATTATATGAAATTTACAGTGAAAAATTATGCATTAAATATCTATAAAATGTGCCTACTTTCGATCCTCTAGAACGCTCCGCCGTTTAGGAGTTACGGCCAATTAAAGAAAATGTTTAAGAATCGATTTTCAAAACCTTATTATTCCGGAACCCACCGATCGAATTATATGAAATTTACAGTGAAAAATTATGCATTAAATATCTATAAAATGTGCCTACTTTCGACCCTCTAGGACGCTCCGTTTAGGAGTTACGGCCAATTAAAGAAAATGTTTAAAAATCGATTTTCAAAACCTTATTATTCCGGAACCCACCGATCGAATTATATGAAATTTACAGTGAAAAATTATGCATTAAATATCTATAAAATGTACCTACTTTCGACCCTCTAGGACGCTCCGTTTAGGAGTTACGGCCAATTAAAGAAAATGTTTAAAAATCGATTTTTAAAACCTTATTATTCCGGAACCCACCGATCGAATTATATGAAATTTACAGTGAAAAATTATGCATTAAATATCTATAAAATGCACCTACCTTCGACCCTCTAGGACGCTCCGTTTAGGAGTTACGGCCAATTAAAGAAAATGTTTAAAAATCGATTTTCAAAACCTTATTATTCCGGAACCCACCGATCGAATTATATGAAATTTACAGTGAAAAATTATGCATTAAATATCTATAAAATGTACCTACTTTCGACCCTCTAGGACGCTCCGTTTAGGAGTTACGGCCAATTAAAGAAAATGTTTAAGAATCGATTTTCAAAACCTTATTATTCCGGAACCCACCGATCGAATTATATGAAATTTACAGTGAAAAATTAGGCATTAAATATCTATAAAATGTGCCTACTTTCGACCCTCTAGGACGCTCCGTTTAGGAGTTACGGCCAATTAAAGAAAATGTTTAAGAATCGATTTTCAAAACCTTATTATTCCGGAACCCACCAATCGAATTATATGAAATTTACAGTGAAAAATTATGCATTAAATATCTATAAAATGTGCCTACTTTCGACCCTCTAGGACGCTCCGTTTAGGAGTTACGGCCAATTAAAGAAAATGTTTATGAATCGATTTTCAAAACCTTATTATTCCGGAACCCACCAATCGAATTATATGAAATTTACAGTGAAAAATTAGGCATTAAATATCTATAAAATGTGCCTACTTTCGACCCTCTAGGACGCTCCGTTTAGGAGTTACGGCCAATTAAAGAAAATGTTTAAGAATCGATTTTCAAAACCTTATTATTCCGGAACCCACCGATCGAATTATATGAAATTTACAGTAAAAAATTATGCATTAAATATCTATAAAATGCACCTACTTTCGACCCTCTAGGACGCTTCGTTTAGGAGTTACGGCCAATTAAAGAAAATGTTTAAGAATCGATTTTCAAAACCTTATTATTCCGGAACCCACCGATCGAATTATATGAAATTTACAGTGAAAAATTATTCATTAAATATCTATAAAATGTGCCTACTTTCGACCCTCTAGGACGCTCCGTTTAGGAGTTACGGCCAATTAAAGAAAATGTTTAAGAATCGATTTTCAAAACCTTATTATTCCGGAACCCACCAATCGAATTATATGAAATTTACAGTGAAAAATTATGCATTAAATATCTATAAAATGTGCCTACTTTCGACCCTCTAGGACGCTCCGTTTAGGAGTTACGGCCAATTAAAGAAAATGTTTATGAATCGATTTTCAAAACCTTATTATTCCGGAACCCACCAATCGAATTATATGAAATTTACAGTGAAAAATTATGCGTTAAATATCTATAAAATGTGCCTACTTTCGACCCTCTAGGACGCTCCGTTTAGGAGTTACGGCCAATTAAAGAAAATGTTTAAAAATCGATTTTCAAAACCTTATTATTCCGGAACCCACCAATCGAATTATATGAAATTTACAGTGAAAAATTATGCATTAAATATCTATAAAATGCACCTACTTTCGACCCTCTAGGACGCTCCGTTTAGGAGTTACGGCCAATTAAAGAAAATGTTTAAGAATCGATTTTCAAAACCTTATTATTCCGGAACCCACCGATCGAATTATATGAAATTTACAGTGAAAAATTATGCATTAAATATCTATAAAATGTGCCTACTTTCGACCCTCTAGGACGCTCCGTTTAGGAGTTACGGCCAATTAAAGAAAATGTTTAAAAATCGATTTTCAAAACCTTATTATTCCGGAACCCACCGATCGAATTATATGAAATTTACAGTGAAAAATTATGCATTAAATATCTATAAAATGTACCTACTTTCGACCCTCTAGGACGCTCCGTTTAGGAGTTACGGCCAATTAAAGAAAATGTTTAAAAATCGATTTTTAAAACCTTATTATTCCGGAACCCACCGATCGAATTATATGAAATTTACAGTGAAAAATTATGCATTAAATATCTATAAAATGTGCCTACTTTCGACCCTCTAGGACGCTCCGTTTAGGAGTTACGGCCAATTAAAGAAAATGTTTAAGAATCGATTTTCAAAACCTTATTATGCCGGAACCCACCGATCGAATTATATGAAATTTACAGTGAAAAATTATTCATTAAATATCTATAAAATGTGCCTACTTTCGACCCTCTAGGACGCTCCGTTTAGGAGTTACGGCCAATTAAAGAAAATGTTTAAGAATCGATTTTCAAAACCTTATTATTCCGGAACCCACCGATCGAATTATATGAAATTTACAGTGAAAAATTATTCATTAAATATCTATAAAATGTGCCTACTTTCGACCCTCTAGGACGCTCCGTTTAGGAGTTACGGCCAATTAAAGAAAATGTTTAAAAATCGATTTTCAAAACCTTATTATTCCGGAACCCACCAATCGAATTATATGAAATTTACAGTGAAAAATTATGCATTAAATATCTATAAAATGCACCTACTTTCGACCCTCTAGGACGCTCCGTTTAGGAGTTACGGCCAATTAAAGAAAATGTTTAAGAATCGATTTTCAAAACCTTATTATTCCGGAACCCACCGATCGAATTATATGAAATTTACAGTGAAAAATTAGGCATTAAATATCTATAAAATGCACCTACTTTCGACCATCTAGGACGCTCCGTTTAGGAGTTACGGCCATTTAAAGAAAATGAAAAATTATGCATTAAATATCTATAAAATGCACCTACTTTCGACCCTCTAGGACGCTCCGTTTAGGAGTTACCGCCAATTAAAGAAAATGTTTAAGAATCGATTTTCAAAACCTTATTATTCCGGAACCCACCGATCGAATTATATGAAATTTACAGTGAAAAATTATGCATTAAATATCTATAAAATGTGCCTACTTTCGACCCTCTAGGACGCTCCGTTTAGGAGTTACGGCCAATTAAAGAAAATGTTTAAGAATCGATTTTCAAAACCTTATTATTCCGGAACCCACCGATCGAATTATATGAAATTTACAGTGAAAAATTATTCATTAAATATCTATAAAATGTGCCTACTTTCGACCCTCTAGGACGCTCCGTTTAGGAGTTACGGCCAATTAAAGAAAATGTTTAAGAATCGATTTTCAAAACCTTATTATTCCGGAACCCACCAATCGAATTATATGAAATTTACAGTGAAAAATTATGCATTAAATATCTATAAAATGTGCCTACTTTCGACCCTCTAGGACGCTCCGTTTAGGAGTTACGGCCAATTAAAGAAAATGTTTATGAATCGATTTTCAAAACCTTATTATTCCGGAACCCACCAATCGAATTATATGAAATTTACAGTGAAAAATTATGCGTTAAATATCTATAAAATGTGCCTACTTTCGACCCTCTAGGACGCTCCGTTTAGGAGTTACGGCCAATTAAAGAAAATGTTTAAAAATCGATTTTCAAAACCTTATTATTCCGGAACCCACCAATCGAATTATATGAAATTTACAGTGAAAAATTATGCATTAAATATCTATAAAATGCACCTACTTTCGACCCTCTAGGACGCTTCGTTTAGGAGTTACGGCCAATTAAAGAAAATGTTTAAGAATCGATTTTCAAAACCTTATTATTCCGGAACCCACCGATCGAATTATATGAAATTTACAGTGAAAAATTATGCATTAAATATCTATAAAATGTGCCTACTTTCGACCCTCTAGGACGCTCCGTTTAGGAGTTACGGCCAATTAAAGAAAATGTTTAAAAATCGATTTTCAAAACCTTATTATTCCGGAACCCACCAATCGGAACCCACCAATGAAATTTACAGTGAAAAATTATGCATTAAATATCTATAAAATGTGCCTACTTTCGACCCTCTAGGACGCTCCGTTTAGGAGTTACGGCCAATTAAAGAAAATGTTTAAGAATCGATTTTCAAAACCTTATTATTCCGGAACCCACCGATCGAATTATATGAAATTTACAGTGAAAAATTATGCATTAAATATCTATAAAATGCACCTACTTTCGACCCTCTAGGACGCTCCGTTTAGGAGTTACGGCCAATTAAAGAAAATGTTTAAGAATCGATTTTCAAAACCTTATTATTCCGGAACCCACCGATCGAATTATATGAAATTTACAGTGAAAAATTATGCATTAAATATCTATAAAATGCACCTACTTTCGACCCTCTAGGACGCTCCGTTTAGGAGTTACGGCCAATTAAAGAAAATGTTTAAGAATCGATTTTCAAAACCTTATTATTCCGGAACCCACCAATCGAATTATATGAAATTTACAGTGAAAAATTATGCATTAAATATCTATAAAATGTGCCTACTTTCGACCCTCTAGGACGCTCCGTTTAGGAGTTACGGCCAATTAAAGAAAATGTTTAAGAATCGATTTTCAAAACCTTATTATTCCGGAACCCACCGATCGAATTATATGAAATTTACAGTGAAAAATTATGCATTAAATATCTATAAAATGCACCTACTTTCGACCCTCTAGGACGCTCCGTTTAGGAGTTACGGCCAATTAAAGAAAATGTTTAAGAATCGATTTTCAAAACCTTATTATTCCGGAACCCACCAATCGAATTATATGAAATTTACAGTGAAAAATTATGCATTAAATATCTATAAAATGTGCCTACTTTCGACCCTCTAGGACGCTCCGTTTAGGAGTTACGGCCAATTAAAGAAAATGTTTAAGAATCGATTTTCAAAACCTTATTATTCCGGAACCCACCGATCGAATTATATGAAATTTACAGTGAAAAATTATTCATTAAATATCTATAAAATGTGCCTACTTTCGACCCTCTAGGACGCTCCGTTTAGGAGTTACGGCCAATTAAAGAAAATGTTTAAGAATCGATTTTCAAAACCTTATTATTCCGGAACCCACCAATCGAATTATATGAAATTTACAGTGAAAAATTATGCATTAAATATCTATAAAATGTGCCTACTTTCGACCCTCTAGGACGCTCCGTTTAGGAGTTACGGCCAATTAAAGAAAATGTTTATGAATCGATTTTCAAAACCTTATTATTCCGGAACCCACCAATCGAATTATATGAAATTTACAGTGAAAAATTATGCGTTAAATATCTATAAAATGCACCTACTTTCGACCCTCTAGGACGCTTCGTTTAGGAGTTACGGCCAATTAAAGAAAATGTTTAAGAATCGATTTTCAAAACCTTATTATTCCGGAACCCACCGATCGAATTATATGAAATTTACAGTGAAAAATTATGCATTAAATATCTATAAAATGTGCCTACTTTCGACCCTCTAGGACGCTCCGTTCAGGAGTTACGGCCAATTAAAGAAAATGTTTAAAAATCGATTTTCAAAACCTTATTATTCCGGAACCCACCAATCGGAACCCACCAATGAAATTTACAGTGAAAAATTATGCATTAAATATCTATAAAATGCACCTACTTTCGACCCTCTAGGACGCTTCGTTTAGGAGTTACGGCCAATTAAAGAAAATGTTTAAGAATCGATTTTCAAAACCTTATTATTCCGGAACCCACCGATCGAATTATATGAAATTTACAGTGAAAAATTATGCATTAAATATCTATAAAATGTGCCTACTTTCGACCCTCTAGGACGCTCCGTTTAGGAGTTACGGCCAATTAAAGAAAATGTTTAAGAATCGATTTTCAAAACCTTATTATTCCGGAACCCACCGATCGAATTATATGAAATTTACAGTGAAAAATTAGGCATTAAATATCTATAAAATGCACCTACTTTCGACCATCTAGGACGCTCCGTTTAGGAGTTACGGCCATTTAAAGAAAATGAAAAATTATGCATTAAATATCTATAAAATGCACCTACTTTCGACCCTCTAGGACGCTCCGTTTAGGAGTTACCGCCAATTAAAGAAAATGTTTAAGAATCGATTTTCAAAACCTTATTATTCCGGAACCCACCGATCGAATTATATGAAATTTACAGTGAAAAATTATGCATTAAATATCTATAAAATGCACCTACTTTCGACCCTCTAGGACGCTCCGTTTAGGAGTTACGGCCAATTAAAGAAAATGTTTAAGAATCGATTTTCAAAACCTTATTATTCCGGAACCCACCGATCGAATTATATGAAATTTACAGTGAAAAATTATGCATTAAATATCTATAAAATGCACCTACCTTCGACCCTCTAGGACGCTCCGTTTAGGAGTTACGGCCAATTAAAGAAAATGTTTAAAAATCGATTTTCAAAACCTTATTATTCCGGAACCCACCAATCGAATTATATGAAATTTACAGTGAAAAATTATGCATTAAATATCTATAAAATGCACCTACTTTCGACCCTCTAGGACGCTCCGTTTAGGAGTTACGGCCAATTAAAGAAAATGTTTAAGAATCGATTTTCAAAACCTTATTATTCCGGAACCCACCGATCGAATTATATGAAATTTACAGTGAAAAATTATTCATTAAATATCTATAAAATGTGCCTACTTTCGACCCTCTAGGACGCTCCGTTTAGGAGTTACGGCCAATTAAAGAAAATGTATAAGAATCGATTTTCAAAACCTTATTATTCCGGAACCCACCGATCGAATTATATGAAATTTACAGTGAAAAATTATGCATTAAATATCTATAAAATGCACCTACTTTCGACCCTCTAGGACGCTCCGTTTAGGAGTTACGGCCAATTAAAGAAAATGTTTAAGAATCGATTTTCAAAACCTTATTATTCCGGAACCCACCGATCGAATTATATGAAATTTACAGTGAAAAATTATTCATTAAATATCTATAAAATGTGCCTACTTTCGACCCTCTAGGACGCTCCGTTTAGGAGTTACGGCCAATTAAAGAAAATGTTTAAAAATCGATTTTCAAAACCTTATTATTCCGGAACCCACCAATCGAATTATATGAAATTTACAGTGAAAAATTATGCATTAAATATCTATAAAATGCACCTACTTTCGACCCTCTAGGACGCTCCGTTTAGGAGTTACGGCCAATTAAAGAAAATGTTTAAGAATCGATTTTCAAAACCTTATTATTCCGGAACCCACCGATCGAATTATATGAAATTTACAGTGAAAAATTATGCATTAAATATCTATAAAATGCACCTACTTTCGACCCTCTAGGACGCTCCGTTTAGGAGTTACGGCCAATTAAAGAAAATGTTTAAGAATCGATTTTCAAAACCTTATTATTCCGGAACCCACCGATCGAATTATATGAAATTTACAGTGAAAAATTATGCATTAAATATCTATAAAATGTGCCTACTTTCGACCCCCTAGGACGCTCCGTTTAGGAGTTACTGCCAATTAAAGAAAATGTTTAAAAATCGATTTTCAAAACCTTATTATTCCGGAACCCACCGATCGAATTATATGAAATTTACAGTGAAAAATTATGCATTAAATATCTATAAAATGTGCCTACTTTCGACCCTCTAGGACGCTCCGTTTAGGAGTTACGGCCAATTAAAGAAAATGTTTAAAAATCGATTTTTAAAACCTTATTATTCCGGAACCCACCGATCGAATTATATGAAATTTACAGTGAAAAATTAGGCATTAAATATCTATAAAATGCACCTACTTTCGACCATCTAGGACGCTCCGTTTAGGAGTTACGGCCATTTAAAGAAAATGTTTAAGAATCGATTTTCAAAACCTTATTATTCCGGAACCCACCGATCGAATTATATGAAATTTACAGTGAAAAATTATGCATTAAATATCTATAAAATGTGCCTACTTTCGACCCTCTAGGACGCTCCGTTTAGGAGTTACGGCCAATTAAAGAAAATGTTTAAAAATCGATTTTCAAAACCTTATTATTCCGGAACCCACCGATCGAATTATATGAAATTTACAGTGAAAAATTATGCATTAAATATCTATAAAATGCACCTACTTTCGACCCTCTAGGACGCTCCGTTTAGGAGTTACGGCCAATTAAAGAAAATGTTTAAGAATCGATTTTCAAAACCTTATTATTCCGGAACCCACCGATCGAATTATATGAAATTTACAGTGAAAAATTATGCATTAAATATCTATAAAATGTGCCTACTTTCGACCCTCTAGGACGCTCCGTTTAGGAGTTACGGCCAATTAAAGAAAATGTTTAAAAATCGATTTTCAAAACCTTATTATTCCGGAACCCACCGATCGAATTATATGAAATTTACAGTGAAAAATTATGCATTAAATATCTATAAAATGCACCTACTTTCGACCCTCTAGGACGCTCCGTTTAGGAGTTACGGCCAATTAAAGAAAATGTTTAAGAATCGATTTTCAAAACCTTATTATTCCGGAACCCACCGATCGAATTATATGAAATTTACAGTGAAAAATTATGCATTAAATATCTATAAAATGTGCCTACTTACGGCCAATTAAAGAAAATGTTTAAAAATCGATTTTCAAAACCTTATTATTCCGGAACCCACCGATCGAATTATATGAAATTTACAGTGAAAAATTATGCATTAAATATCTATAAAATGTGCCTACTTTCGACCCTCTAGGACGCTCCGTTTAGGAGTTACGGCCAATTAAAGAAAATGTTTAAAAATCGATTTTTAAAACCTTATTATTCCGGAACCCACCGATCGAATTATATGAAATTTACAGTGAAAAATTAGGCATTAAATATCTATAAAATGCACCTACTTTCGACCATCTAGGACGCTCCGTTTAGGAGTTACGGCCATTTAAAGAAAATGTTTAAGAATCGATTTTCAAAACCTTATTATTCCGGAACCCACCGATCGAATTATATGAAATTTACAGTGAAAAATTATGCATTAAATATCTATAAAATGTGCCTACTTTCGACCCTCTAGGACGCTCCGTTTAGGAGTTACGGCCAATTAAAGAAAATGTTTAAAAATCGATTTTCAAAACCTTATTATTCCGGAACCCACCGATCGAATTATATGAAATTTACAGTGAAAAATTATGCATTAAATATCTATAAAATGCACCTACTTTCGACCCTCTAGGACGCTCCGTTTAGGAGTTACGGCCAATTAAAGAAAATGTTTAAGAATCGATTTTCAAAACCTTATTATTCCGGAACCCACCGATCGAATTATATGAAATTTACAGTGAAAAATTATGCATTAAATATCTATAAAATGTGCCTACTTTCGACCCTCTAGGACGCTCCGTTTAGGAGTTACGGCCAATTAAAGAAAATGTTTAAAAATCGATTTTCAAAACCTTATTATTCCGGAACCCACCGATCGAATTATATGAAATTTACAGTGAAAAATTATGCATTAAATATCTATAAAATGTGCCTACTTTCGACCCTCTAGGACGCTCCGTTTAGGAGTTACGGCCAATTAAAGAAAATGTTTAAGAATCGATTTTCAAAACCTTATTATTCCGGAACCCACCGATCGAATTATATGAAATTTACAGTGAAAAATTATGCATTAAATATCTATAAAATGCACCTACTTTCGACCCTCTAGGACGCTCCGTTTAGGAGTTACGACCAATTAAAGAAAATGTTTAAAAATCGATTTTTAAAACCTTATTATTCCGGAACCCACCGATCGAATTATATGAAATTTACAGTGAAAAATTAGGCATTAAATATCTATAAAATGCACCTACTTACGGCCATTTAAAGAAAATGTTTAAGAATCGATTTTCAAAACCTTATTATTCCGGAACCCACCGATCGAATTATATGAAATTTACAGTGAAAAATTATGCATTAAATATCTATAAAATGCACCTACTTTCGACCATCTAGGACGCTCCGTTTAGGAGTTACGGCCAATTAAAGAAAATGTTTAAGAATCGATTTTCAAAACCTTATTATTCCGGAACCCACCGATCGAATTATATGAAATTTACAGTGAAAAATTATTCATTAAATATCTATAAAATGTGCCTACTTTCGACCCTCTAGGACGCTCCGTTTAGGAGTTACGGCCAATTAAAGAAAATGTTTAAAAATCGATTTTCAAAACCTTATTATTCCGGAACCCACCAATCGAATTATATGAAATTTACAGTGAAAAATTATGCATTAAATATCTATAAAATGCACCTACTTTCGACCCTCTAGGACGCTCCGTTTAGGAGTTACGGCCAATTAAAGAAAATGTTTAAGAATCGATTTTCAAAACCTTATTATTCCGGAACCCACCGATCGAATTATATGAAATTTACAGTGAAAAATTATTCATTAAATATCTATAAAATGTGCCTACTTTCGACCCTCTAGGACGCTCCGTTTAGGAGTTACGGCCAATTAAAGAAAATGTTTAAAAATCGATTTTCAAAACCTTATTATTCCGGAACCCACCGATCGAATTATATGAAATTTACAGTGAAAAATTATGCATTAAATATCTATAAAATGTACCTACTTTCGACCCTCTAGGACGCTCCGTTTAGGAGTTACGGCCAATTAAAGAAAATGTTTAAGAATCGATTTTCAAAACCTTATTATTCCGGAACCCACCGATCGAATTATATGAAATTTACAGTGAAAAATTATGCATTAAATATCTATAAAATGTGCCTACTTTCGACCCTCTAGGACGCTCCGTTTAGGAGTTACGGCCAATTAAAGAAAATGTTTAAAAATCGATTTTCAAAACCTTATTATTCCGGAACCCACCGATCGAATTATATGAAATTTACAGTGAAAAATTATGCATTAAATATCTATAAAATGTACCTACTTTCGACCCTCTAGGACGCTCCGTTTAGGAGTTACGGCCAATTAAAGAAAATGTTTAAGAATCGATTTTCAAAACCTTATTATTCCGGAACCCACCGATCGAATTATATGAAATTTACAGTGAAAAATTATGCATTAAATATCTATAAAATGTGCCTACTTTCGACCCTCTAGGACGCTCCGTTTAGGAGTTACGGCCAATTAAAGAAAATGTTTAAGAATCGATTTTCAAAACCTTATTATTCCGGAACCCACCGATCGAATTATATGAAATTTACAGTGAAAAATTATGCATTAAATATCTATAAAATGTGCCTACTTTCGACCCTCTAGGACGCTCCGTTTAGGAGTTACGGCCAATTAAAGAAAATGTTTAAGAATCGATTTTCAAAACCTTATTATTCCGGAACCCACCGATCGAATTATATGAAATTTACAGTGAAAAATTATGCATTAAATATCTACAAAATGTGCCTACTTTCGACCCTCTAGGACGCTCCGTTTAGGAGTTACGGCCAATTAAAGAAAATGTTTAAGAATCGATTTTCAAAACCTTATTATTCCGGAACCCACCGATCGAATTATATGAAATTTACAGTGAAAAATTATGCATTAAATATCTATAAAATGCACCTACTTTCGACCCTCTAGGACGCTCCGTTTAGGAGTTACGGCCAATTAAAGAAAATGTTTAAGAATCGATTTTCAAAACCTTATTATTCCGGAACCCACCGATCGAATTATATGAAATTTACAGTGAAAAATTATGCATTAAATATCTATAAAATGTACCTACTTTCGACCCTCTAGGACGCTCCGTTTAGGAGTTACGGCCAATTAAAGAAAATGTTTAAAAATCGATTTTCAAAACCGGAACCCACCGATCGAATTATATGAAATTTACAGTGAAAAATTATGCATTAAATATCTATAAAATGTACCTACTTTCGACCCTCTAGGACGCTCCGTTTAGGAGTTACGGCCAATTAAAGAAAATGTTTATGAATCGATTTTCAAAACCTTATTATTCCGGAACCCACCAATCGAATTATATGAAATTTACAGTGAAAAATTATGCGTTAAATATCTATAAAATGTGCCTACTTTCGACCCTCTAGGACGCTCCGTTTAGGAGTTACGGCCAATTAAAGAAAATGTTTAAAAATCGATTTTCAAAACCTTAAATACGCTCGACTGGTTCTGGAATACTAGTCGATCGAATTTCTTAATTTTTACATTATTTTGAATTTTCAGAAATCACCATAAATTGTGCTGACTTTGAGGGGTCTAGGACGCGTATTAAGGAAGATATGAGGAATTTAAATTGGATATCTGATTTCTCAGCCCACCGTGGACCGATTATAAAAATTGATATAGGAAATTAGAGTTCAGAAAATCAGCATCAAAAGTGCCAACTTTGAAGAGTTTCAAAGTTGGCAAATTTTTTTCTAATTTTAGTTCTCTGATTTCCTGTCAGAAAAAAAAAAAGATTTGGACTACTAAAATATACCTATTCAGTGACATTTTGGACAGCTTTCGGATAGGGATGACATTCAACAGACAACATAAAGACATACTTTAAACATCATTTATCTAGTTAGGATATTATTTCGTAAAAAATAGTTATGATGATTTTATATTTAATTAGATTTTAAATAATATGAAAACTTGTTCTACTTACTGCTCCAAAGCTCTCTGTGTAAAAATGCATAATAAGTGTAGACAGTGCCGAAAATGCAGGCAGAATAACTTGAAGCTGCATAAAATTTGAGACATTGAAGAATGAGGCACAATTAAAATGAGTGTTTGATGTGTATTATGTGATTTGTATGTTTGGTTGGATGCATGTTTGTTTTTTTTTGTTTTTTTTTTGATTTTTTTTAATATTAGTGTTTGTTAGTCACTTTTAAATTATTTAGTTTTATAGTTTTTTTTAAATTTTTAAATATTTTGTTTAATTTTTTTTTTATAATATTAAAATTAAATTTTAAATTAATTTTTTTGTTTTTAGAACGAATAACAATTTTAAAATTAGCTAATACAAAAAATTTAAATTAACGCGCGAGTGACGACAGCAATAAAAAGTGACTAGATTTTAAGTTCCTCCGGCAGTGGATGCGGTTGAGTCGATTTGGATGAAGACTTTTCGGTATCTGCAGCAGTTTTGTCTGATGTTTGCGCTGCGCCAGCTTTTGCAGTTTCGGCGGCTGTGATAATAGGCACAAAGCCTGTCTGGTCTGGCGTCGCTGACTTTGATGAGTCAGACCTTGATGCCTCCGACTTCGAAGATTCTGACTTTGAAGATTCTGACTTTGTAGCGTCTGATTTAGATGCCTCCGCCTTGGGCAGTTCCGATGCCATCGTTAATAACGTTGTCTTGTGTACGATTTTTGGCTCGGGCTTTGACGGTTTCGATATCTTTTTAAAGGGTACCTTGTTTGGCAGCGCCTTCGATTCGTAAACCTGCAACGACGGTAGTTTGCGATCCGCAAACGAAGGTTGCAACATGCCTGCGCCCATGCCCAACTTGTGCATCACTTCCTCCATGGTCTGCTGTGCCGTTTGACGCGCACGCTCTGCGCCACACTCCAGTACATAGGCCAACTCCTCGCGATGCTCCAAATGTTCGGTGATCTTTTCGCGTATTGGCCGCAAATGTTCGACCACAGCATCGGCAACGCGCAGCTTATACATGCCAGTGTCGATGCGTTTGGCCTCATTGCAAATCGATTCAATCGACTGGCCGCTAACTAGCGAATGTATGGCAATGAGATTGCTGACACCGGGACGTGTGTCCGGCTCATAGGAAACGTCAGAAGTAAAATCGGTGATGGCTTTCTTCACCTTCTCCACAATAAGTTCGGGTGTGTCTGTGAGATTTATGGTGGCACGCTCATCTGTATCAGATTTGGACATCTTTTTGCTGGGATCGCGTAGCGAACGTATGCGTGCTGCCTGCTTATTATCGATGACGGCATGACAAATGGGAAAAGTAGGACCATATTTGGTATTAAAGGTTTTGGCCAAATGTTGTGTCAATTGAATGTGTTGTAGTTGATCCTCGCCGACGGGCACATGTGTTGATCTGTTGATAGAGAATGTATTCAATACAATAAAAGTGAAGTTATTATTATGTAATTGACTAGAGACACCTAACAATGTCAAACAGTCATATACGGCGGTCTGTCTGTCTTCATGGAAATTAATAAACATGATAACATGAAAAGTACAGTATTGATTTTGTTGAGATTTAAAATAAATATGGTTTAGACGAAGAGTAAGACTAAGTGCAAAAATGAGCGAAATCGGTTGACGGACACACAGCTCCAGATAACTGATATTACCGGTATAAAGCAATGAATAAAAATGATTTATTTTTTTTAAATATATAGATTCTTGGTACTTTAAAATCAAACAATTGATGCCTTTACATCAATATTTTATCTTGCACCAATAAAGAGTTATAGCAAAAATAGAAAAGATTCGCCCTTTTGGTATGACAAGAATTTCGATTTTCCAATTTCTTCGTTGTTTTTTGCTATAACTCTTTATTGGTGCAAGATAAAATAGTGATGTAAAGCTATTAATTGTTTGTTTCTAAAGCACCTATCGATTGGCATCATTATTTAAAAATGTTTTGCCAAATATTTTTCTATCAAATAACAAATATTTGGAAAATTAAATAATGATGGCAATCGATAGGTGTTTTTAAAACAAACAATTAATGCCTTTACATTACTATTTCATCTTGAGCTAATAAATAGTGACAACATAAAAAACAAAAATATTCGCGTTTTGGTCAGGATATAGCCAAACAAAATCATTGTGAAAGCACTTCAAACTTTAAAATTTGATTTTCCAACATTTTTAAAAATGCACATACGCCCCTTTTACAAGACAGTGGCGATATGAAAATATTGATAAAATTCCAATATATTCGACAAAATTAGCTACCACTTAAATTTAAGTATTAAAAATAAACCTTTAATTGATTTCATTTGGTAATACAAATCTGTGCTATAAAAGAAATTGTGTTTCACCTACTTGTAGAGCATTATATCTGCCGCCTGCAGCACTGGGTAAACAAACAGTCCCAACGGTATATCCTTGATTTTGCGCGTCTTCTCCTTGTACTGCGGCAAGTGACCCAGCCGCGCCATCGTACTGTGACAGCTGAGTATCCAGCAGAGTTCGCTGTGCTCTTGCACCGCCGACTGCACAAAAAGCGTAGACCGCTCCGGATCTATGCCGCACGCAAGCATTGTAGCAGCCATCTGCAGTATATTGGAGCGCAGCTGTTGCGGCTCCTGTGGCATTGTTATCGAATGCAAATCAACAATGCAATAGGTAACATCTTCGCGTGCATTTTGTAATTCTGTCCATTTTTGCACAGCGCCCAGATAGTTACCCAAATGCAAAGCGCCCGTAGGTTGTATGCCGGAAAAGATTTTACGCGGATAAAAGGTGGTCTAATGTATTTAAATATTTGTTGAAAAGAATTTAAAAATATTATAATTTTCACTTACATCTTCATCATCGACTTCATCCACTTTTGGTTTTGATTTTTCTGTCGTTGGTGCTGCCGCTTTTGTGGCACGCGGTGCATTGCGCCACTCTTGCGCCGCACGCAGTGATTCGCGTGTCACGTGCGCTGAAAAACGTCGCATTGACTGCATTATTCACAAATATAGATAGGAAATATATATTTTTCAAAGAATTTATTAATTTTTTTAATAAATAAATTTTTCCGACGTTGTTTTGTCAGTAAAACAATTTTTGATTTGAAATAATTTTCATTTCGTTGCTTTTACGTCACGTCAGCTGTCAGAACGAACGAACAGCTGTTTGCACACTACAGCAAACTGCAGTGGCTTTCAAACTGTGCAGGGTTGCAAAACATCAGAAGTACCGCGGAATTGTCTGAAAGAATTACTGCTGAATGTGTGTGGTGAGTTGGTGGTGAGTACTGGCTTTACTGGCTAATAAAATTCAAAATAAATCAAATTTTAAGTTTTTATTAAATTTCTACGAATAAACACTTACTTTAACTATATAATGTGCAGACATATCTTCAATTTCGTTCGAATACAAATCGATATTTAACATTTATTTAGTAAATCAAATTTGTGATTTCGTTAATTTATAATATTTATTTTTAAACACACCATAGTTTATGATTTCCAATGCATGTATTTTAATCATATGAGTTCTTTATATTTATAAAATAATGCTTATTATGTACTTCGGTTAACGCTTGGCGTCTTCACCACATTCAATCGTAGGCATATTTTGAGATAAATTTCGGCTAATGTTTTTTTTAGCAATGCTTTAAAAACCCTTTTTCAAACAGAGCTAAAAGTGCGCAAAAATAATAATTTAAAATTATGTTTTTGAAGAAAAATACAAATCGGCCAGGGTGCAGAAATTAAAAGTTGATGGGTTTGCCAAAGGCAGCGGCGACGTTAGCTTCACGAAGAGCCTCAGAGCAGGTCTGCAATTATAGAAAAATAAATTAATAAAATTTAAAAAAAGTTATATAAGATAAAAACATACTGGATGCGCATGGCAGACGCGCGCAACATCCTCAGCGGAAGCGCCGTATTCCATCGCTAATACAGCCTCATTGATGAGTTCGCCAGCAGCCTAAAACGTAGTACAAATTAAACCAACTATTTCCAGCGCTACTCAAAAAAAAAACAAACTTACGGGACCCATGATATGCGTGCCCAAGACACGATCGGTAGCCTTATCGGCCAATACCTTTACAAAACCATCGGTATCATTGTTGGTCTTTGCGCGCGAATTTGCCATGAATGGGAATTTGCCGACTTTGTATTCGACACCTTCCTGCTTGAGCGTCTCCTCGGACTTGCCGACCCACGCAACCTCGGGATGTGTGTACACAACACTGGGCACGCAGTTGTAGTCGATGTGCACATGACCGCCCTTAATGCCCTCCACGCAAACGAGACCCTCATCCTCGGCCTTGTGTGCCAACATAGGTCCATGAATGCAATCACCAATGGCATAGATGCTGGGCACGATGGTCTGGAAAACGCCATTCACTGGAATGCGTCCCTTATCGTCCTTGACAATGCCCACACTCTCCAGACCCAAACCCTCGGTGTATGGACGACGACCAACGGACACAAGCAAAGCATCACAAGTGATTTCCTCCTTTTCGCCAGATTTGGCATTTTCTACGGAGACGGTGACGGTGTTGCCGCTGCGGGTGGCTGCCATGACTTTAGTGCCCAACTTGAATTTGAGACCCTGCTTGGTGAGTATCTTCTGGAAGCCTTTGGAGACCTCGGCATCGATGCCAACGCCGCCAATGGTGTCCATGAACTCAACGGCAGTGACTTCAGCGCCCAAACGCGACCAGACGGAACCCAATTCGAGGCCAATGACGCCGGCACCGATGACAACCATCTTGCTGGGTACCTGTTTAAGCGACAGAGCGCCAGTGCTGGAGACAATGACCTCTTCGTCGATCTGTCGAAGAGCAAGAAAATTGTATTTATTTTTTTATCATATCAAAATTTTTAATAAATAAAAGAAGAATTATTGAAATGAATAAACTATTAAAATTTTAAGTTGATAAATTCATCAATGAATAAATTCACAAATGAATAAATTCATAAAATATTGTTTCATAAATGAATAAATACATAAATGAAGAATTTCATAAATGAATAAATTCATAAATGAATATAATCATAAATAAATAAATTCATAAATCAATAAATTATAAATTGAATTAATTCATAAATGAAAAAAATATTAAATAAAGAAATTATAAATGAAACAATTTATGAATGAATAAAAATTTAATGAATTGTATAAAATAAACATAAATTAATAAATAAAGAATTGAAATAAATCATAAATAAATAAAATTATTTTTAATTAATTACGTATTAATTAAAAAACCCACCTCAATGCCCGGGAAGGGCGTCACCTCGGAGCCGGTGGCAATCATAATTTGCTTGGCATTGACTGTCTCCACGGAGCCATCGTCTTTCTTTACCGTCACTGTGTTAGGTCCCGTGATGGTGCCGAAACCCGTGAGCTGCGTAATTTGATTCTTCTTGAACAGCTGTGCAATACCACCCGTCAAACTCTTGACCGCCGTCGTTTTTTGCAACATCATGGCGCCGAGATCGAGCGTAACGCTGCCAACATTGATACCGCGCTTGGTTAGATCACCGGAGTGTGCCATGTGGTAGTAATGCGAATTGTTCAGCAAAGCCTTCGAGGGAATGCAGCCAACATTCAGGCAGGTGCCACCCAGTGTTGGATTTTTCTCAACGTTCACAGTCTGTGTTTTTTCATGAAGCATTCGTTTTTCAATAAAATTTCATAAAAATTAAGTTTTAAGCTCACCTTCAGACCCATTTGTGCTGCCTTGATTGAGGCCACATAACCGCCGGGACCGGAACCGATAACCACCAGATCAGCGTCGTGTGTGGTGGAGTAGCAACGACCGTTGAGCGCGCCCAGAATGGCACCATTGCCACGCAGCGGCGTCTGCAAGATTAAGCATTAAATAATTATGCAAAATTTAATCAATTTAAAATCAATAAACTTAAGCATATCAGCTCAAAAATAAAATCAAAGCCTATCAGCACTTATCACACGCTTTATTAATATGTCGTCCAATCGCAGATAAGCCGTCGAAATTCAATTCTACTGCCAGAGACCCCCCATTGGGCATCGGCTGATTTGACGTTGTTGGGCATAACGTAAACAAATCCCGACGTAATATCAACTATGTTCAACTTCGTCTGCTATCGCTATTGCTTTCGAAGGCAAGCATTAAATTATTATTTAAACACTTTTTTTTTATTAAAGAACAACTTGAAACATTTGGTTCCATTGAAATACGCAATATTTCATCCCTTTTCTGCACTTCAAATTAAGGTTATCTCGAGCATTGCATAACCAACAAAAAAAAATATACGCGATTTTGTCCAGCGAAGTCTCACTCTGTCACTACGTAATGCGGTCACGTTTCATTGTGCGTCACGTTACCTTGATGGCAACGGAGATTGCGTTGCGTAGTGTGCACTGCATGTTTCGTTTAATTAAAATGCTTCGAATTAATTTTGCTAATTTTTTTATTATTTTGTCAATCACCCGGCCAGCAAGTTGCACTCGTACGCTTGACGTCGTATGTTGAAAAAACCAATTAATACACTAAAAAAAAATATTAAAAAATCAAATGACGATATCGCAACGGAATGTCAAAGTGACAGCAGTCAGTGTGGGTACTTTCAAGTGCGTCAAGTTGGTATGGCATAACCCAGCAAACATTTTGAGTCTTTTAAGACTCCCAAGTGTGTCAGCTTTTAAAAATATAATCATAATTGACTTAAAGGTCGTGTGGTTATGTGTTTTTCAAATCAGTTTTAAATATAAAATAAGTGCTATTTTAAGCGCTAACTTTGTATTTGAAAATGATTTGATAATAACATTATTAAAAAGAGCAGTGAACATTAGGAACAAAAATGTAGTGACACTAAAAACAGTATGTTTTTATGATTGCAATACAAACCCTTACAAAAAATATATTGTTGATATTGATTTAAAAATTAGGGAATTTTCAAACTAAAGACAAGCTGTCGGTTATTATTGAGAAGCTATGATTCTTAAATTTAGATTCAAGGTTTTTCAAACCTTAACCTCAACACAATGATTTGAAAATAATGTTAGATTTCAAAGCAAGTGAATATTAAGAGCAATGGCATATTGGGTAATAACAGCATTAACAAAAGTCGTCTTTGGACAAATCTTCCTTACAAAATTATCTCAAAAGTCGACTACAATCTTAAATTGTACATTATTTTAAGATTATTCGTAACGCTGCTAATATTAAAACTTGGATTCAAATTACTATATTTGTTAATTATATATTAACACGTTGACGGACAGTTGCGTCTATAGCCGTCAAGTTCAAGTTCACTATGTGACATGACGGCAATAGCCGTCCAATACGAAACGATCGAACTCCCAAAAATACTTTGTTGCTCACAAAAAATTGCTTATTTCAGTCATTAAACCTGTCATTTACGTTTTTAAATTTTTGCTGTTATAGCCGCCATCGTCCCATTACATAGTGTCTAGAGTCCGCTGGCGCCATGACGGTTGTAGCCGCAACCTAATTAAAGGTGCTGAATTAATCAAAATTAAGTGTATTTAAGCAGAAAGAGTAAAACTATACTTCTAATATTCTAAAAATTACAAAAACATATAGTGTCAATTTTCGAATTTCACTTGTTTCTACTGTCCGTCAACGTGTTAAAACTATTTTTATTTTTTTTTATTTTCAATTATTTTACTTTTGAATATTTTAAACACTACATTGTACTTAAAGATTTATACATTATAAATAAATTTTGACACCAAAGTTGACCAAATTTCGAATTTATCGAATACTAACAAATTTGATTAATCGAGAATCTTTTATATTTTTTATAATTGCTTATATGGCTATGTCACAATGATAGGGTTTGTTTTCTCTCAACTAAATGGGTGGAAGTGGTAATTTTTAATTTTTTTAACACAAAATTTAAAATATTTTTTTCTCTAATAAAACTTTCACTAGGCAATACTTTAACCATGCAAACTGTTGGGCATTTTGACTGCGTCATGTTGCCAGCACTGCTGCTGTCTTCGATCAAAAAGAGAAATTTTGACAACTATGCGTTGACAGTTCGCCCAGTCTCAAGATGGCGATAATGCTGAAAAGTCGAAATCAAGTGAAATTTCAATAAATTCAATTGTGAAAATACAACATAAAAACACGCGCAAAATGCGTTAAAAACAGCGCTAAACAATAAATTGAAACGTTAGCAATAAAACGCAAGTGTTTTGCACAAAAACGCTGCAACAATTGTGTGCTAAAAATTGTGTGGAAAAAATTACAAACGAAACCAACGAGAAAAAAAAAAACTTTTGTAGAATACAACGACGAAGCCTCGAAACATCGCAGCAGAAGCAGCAGCAGTAGAGTCAGCCAAAGTGTCGAAAGCAAGTTCAACGCAAACGACGACGAGGCGGTGGGCTGCGTGTGGACGCAGTGTTGTTGAGGGGGGTGGAGGAGGAGGAGGCGTCGACGACGACGTCGTAGTGGTTGATAGTTGTGGTAGAAGAGTTGGTTAATGTTGGAAACAACAAAATTTTGAAAAATAAAATACATAAAACCACAAAACTCAACAAATAGCTACAAGTGCGGGCAGCACAGAACAACTACAACAACAAATTTGTAACAATTGCAACAAATTAGTTAAAACTACAACAAATTTGTAAGCACTGCAACAAATTTGAAACAATTACAACATGATGAACAACTATGGCAACATGATGATCGGCGATCAATTTCGCAAAATGGAATCAACATATTCGCCAAAATCATCGCCACACAGCGGTCGCTCGCCGGTGGTGGCGCGGCAGGACTCAACGGGCACCTTAAAGACGACCATATCGCTGGGCAAGACGCCAGCGATCGTGCACACGGGACCCTTTTACTCGATGAAGGAGCCGCCAGGTGGGTTCGATGATTTGTAGATGAATTTTTGATATAATTTAGAAAATTTTAAAGCTAGAACGATGCACGATTGATGCAAAAACCAACGCTTAATACGAATTTTGTCAAATATCAAATTGAATTTGATTAAAATTGGTCAAACGGGTTAATCGAGCTGTAGGATTTGGTCGTTAATGGGTTAATATATATATATCTTATTATTTTTTTCCGAGATAAACATATTTTTGTCTAAATCCTTTTGATATTTTGTTCAATACCAGTCAATCATTCGAAACATACATCAATTTTTGTAGTGATGTAAACAGAAATTAATAGAATTTATACAAATGCGTGAGCCAGAATTAGGTTTTTAATGTGTTTTATTCTTTATTCTATTTTTTAATTCATAAAGATATTTTAGATCTATATCCTTTTGATACTTTGTTTAATATCAGTCCAGCAACAAATAATACACAACATTTTTGTGGTGATGCAAACAGAAATTAATAAAATTAAGTCAATCGCGTTATTCGAGTTATAGGGTTTAGTCGAGAATATATATTTTTTATTCTTTATTCTGTTTTTAAGAGATACAAATATCTTTGGTCTATATCCTTTTGATATTTTGTTCAATACCAGTCAAGCATCAACAAGTACATCAAATTTTGGTGGTGATTCAAACAGAAATTAGTACAATTTTTGCAATCTTGTGAACAGAGCATAAAGGTTTGGTCGCTAATGGGTTAATATATATAACTTTTTATTATTATTTCTCTTTTTAAGAGATAAAGATCATTTTTCTATAACCTTTTGATACTTTTTTTCAATATCAGTTTCATTCATTCGTTGTTCCATAATTTTTCCTTGCTTTATCTATATCTTTTAGTCTTAATTTCCTTATCATGTTTATTTTTTTTATTTTTAAGTTTTTCTTAATACTTTTTCTTTTTGTTATTTGCCTTTTATTTATAATTTTGTTGTATGGTATTTTCTTAAATTTATTTTTTATATCTTTTTTTTATTTTATTTTTTTATTTTTTTAATTCTTATTATTTTTTCATCCTCTTTTTATTGTTTGTCTTCTCGTTACTCTTTATTTTCTTTTTAATTTTTTTGTTCTAGAATTCCAATTTTTGTATTATTAAATCTTTTATTTTATATTCCGCTCTTTAAATATTTCTACCTTTTTGAAAAATAGGATCTCTTTATTTCATATATTAGTTTTTACTTATTTTTTATTTTTTCGTTTAATTTCTTTTAATTGTTTTTCCCCCTTTTATATTCATACGAATTTCATTTAATTATTTTACATCTTATTTTTATTTCTAACTTTTTATATTTTATCTTCTTTTTATTTTTACTTCTAATTTTTGTGTGTTAATTCAATTCTATAATTTTATTCTTAAATTTTTTTAGTATTTGACTCTTAAATTCCATTTTTTATTTATTTTTTATTAAATTCCATATTTTTATTCTGTATTTTTCGTTATAAATTCCACTCTCAAATACATTTTGCCGTGCACTTAATTTTATTTTTTATATTTCATTTATAAAATTTATTTTTATATTTTAATCCAAATATTTTAATTATTTTTCAATTTTTTTATATTTCTAATATTTAAGCGCCATATTAAATTTTATTTCTAGTTTTAATTTTTTCATTTTATTTCATCTTCTTAGTATTTCACTTCATTGAAAAAAATATATATATATATATATATTTGTCTGCCGACAACTACCCGCCGATATTCTATCGATAACATGCTACAAGGCAGCCTACTTGAAATTTTAATTCCAAAAACATTTCATAAATCTGCCGTGGCATGTACTGATTTTTGAACATGCCGATTCTCTGCGTGAAACCTGCTGTAGGAAGGCATTTTTATAAAATACAAACTACATGCTATGCCCTGCGTAAAATCTGTCAGTAAACTGCGCTTTTGCCAGAAATATGTCGATATTCTGCCAGTAACCTGCCGAATATTATGTCTTGGGTTCTTTTTAACTATTTCCATATGTTTATATTTAAATCTTTGAATTCCGCTCTTAAAGAATTTTTAAATTTTTTTCTTTTTATACCCTACACTAAGAGTGAAAGGGTATATTCAGTTTGGTACGCCGTTTGTAACACCCTGAAGAAAGCATCTCCGGAAAAGTATATATATATATATATTCTTGATCAGCATGACCTTCTGAGTCGATGTCCGTCTGTCTGTCTGTGTGTCCTTCTGTCTGTTAAAATCACGATTACGGAAAAAGTAGAAGAGCTAGAGCAATGAAACTTAAGATTTAGATTACTTATATATCTAAGCTGTCTGAACAAGAAAATTGGAATGATCGATCTATTGTGACCTGAGAACCGACCACGTATGTTCTAATACTTCGTATAAAATTTACATCTACAGCTCAATTTTAATGTTTACGTGCTTAGGTAAATTTTTTTGGTCAAATATATATTGATTTCATCCATAAATACATGAAGATAATGTTTTCCCACGAAACGACTTGTGGTTTCCAAAAAAAAAAACGAAATTCGGTACACCTACCCATTTGTAAATATGGGTATCAAATGAATGGAAATTCTTCAGCGATTGAAAGTTTGTAGTTATTTTCAGGATTCGTATTCCCTGGTGACCTATATACCACTTTGAATGGTAACCAGACATATGTGTAGGGTATTTATAGTCGGCTTAGACCGACTATAATATTGATAATCCTAACTATCATAATAACACCTACTTTAAAATTTCCCATGTGATCTAACCTTCCCAACTGGTTTATAATTTAATCATATCTCTCAACTGTTTTCATCTTCATTACATTCTTTGTATAGTTTTCAATTTCTTTTAATTATTTTTCATCTTTTTTTTTCACTTCGAACCTATTATGCTTTAAATTCTTTTTAATTTTACATCTATTTTATTTATTTATTAATTCAATTTCAATTTTCATTTTAAATTTTCTCTTATTCCACACTCAAATCTCACTTTAAAATTCCTTCAAATTTATTCTAGGCAAAGGCGAGCTCACCGGCGATAAAGATCTAATGACTGAATACGGCCTGCATCATACGCTGACCAAGTTCAAGGACAAAAAAGTCAAGGAATCGCTTTCCTCGTTTCTGCCAAATCTGCCTGGCATTTATGATGGCATGAATAACTTGGTAGGCAAATCAACTTCGTCGACTGATTTGAAACATCTAAAATAATTTAATAATTTTTGTTTGTTTGTTGTTGTTGTTGTGGTAATTGTGAACGCACAGGAAAACAGCACCTTGCGCAGTGTCATCGAGAAGCCACCCATTGGTGGCAAGGAATTGCTGCCCATGTCTTCGGTGCAATTGGCCGGTTTCCGTTTGCATCCGGGTCCGGTAAGTGTTGAGATTTTTTTTATATATTTTTTATATATTTGTCCTATATTTATTATAAAAAAACGGTGATGCTGATTTTGGTTACATACTCAGTTTTTTATTCACATTAAGTTTTATTTTTTTTAGAAAATGGTAATTTTTAGATACTTTTCTAATAAATTAATTATACTTCTTCAGATAAGTGGTTTTCCAAAAAACTTTAAACGCAATTTAACTTTTGATTGTCATGGCTAAATTTAATAATTTTTAAAATATTTGGATATTTGGATCTAATATTTATTTTTATGATAATACTACTAAACAACATTTTTCCTATGAGTATCCTACACATCATTTCTATATATTCCAAGTTTATCAAAAAAAAAAAATCCTTTAAAATTTAATTTTCAGGGACTTTTTAGTTTAAACTAATTATAACACTTTACAAAAGTAGTTTTTCAAAAAACTTTAAATGCAATTTAACTTTTAATTGCCATCGCTAATTTTAATATAAAAAATAATTGACATTATTTCATTGAGTTTTCAAGATATTTCAATCAAAAGTTTCTCTTTATGATAATACGCAATTTGTCCTATGGGTATTCCGTACATTATCAGCCAGATATTGTACCTCGATAATTGACCAAATTAGTCACGCACGCCCGTGTGACTGATCTTTTTATATTTTGTAAGGCGCAAAACGTCTGACGTCACACGGTTTAAGCAGACGTAAGAAATTAAATTGTATTTCATAAAACTAAACCGCACGAATATTGTGTCAAATTAGACGGTAGCTTTTTTTTGGCTACGTTCACTAAAATTTTCACGAAACAAAGCACTAAAGTCACCTAAAAAGGATGCCGAACAATTTTAAATCATTTTTTAATACACTACACATTATTTTCATACAAAAAATCCATTTACAAAACAAAATAGAAAAAATTGCAAAATTATGAAATTCACACGAAACAAATATTTGACATCTATTTCAGTACAGCTGTTTTTTTCTTTACTGAAAATCTATGTTTTTCTATTTTCCAAACCAAATTATCGCAAAATTATGAATGGTTTGTGTATTTGCTAAAATTAGATAGATTTTATTACTGCCAGATTCAAAAATTTGGTATTTTTTGTTGTTTACAGCGGTTTCATAGAACGTAAAAGGAAACAAAATCAACGTAAGAGCCAACGTGCGGAATGCGTGAAGATATGAAATACATTTGTCAAAATTATGACATATCAACTTACAAAACGGTTCAAAACTTAACTTCCAGAGTTGCCAACTTCTTAATATTTACACATATTCATCCTTAAAGGATGCTGAATCTTGTCGAGTAACCGGTTTCTCTGTAAAGAATACCGTTTGTAAGTTATCGTGAAAACCCCTCAAAAGTGATACATTTGTCAAAATTATGACATATCAACTTACAAAACGGTTCAAAACTTAACTTCCAGAGTTGCCAACTTGTTAATATTTACACATATTCATCCTTAAAGGATGCTGAATCTTGTCGAGTAACCGGTTTCTCTGTAAAGAATACCGTTTGTAAGTTATCGTGAAAACCCCTCAAAAGTGATACATTTGTCAAAATTATGACATATCAACTTACAAAACGGTTCAAAACTTAACTTCCAGAGTTGCCAACTTGTTAATATTTACACATATTCATCCTTAAAGGATGCTGAATCTTGTCGAGTAACCGGTTTCTCTGTAAAGAATACCGTTTGTAAGTTATCGTGAAAACCCCTCAAAAGTGATACATTTGTCAAAATTATGACATATCAACTTACAAAACGGTTCAAAACTTAACTTCCAGAGTTGCCAACTTGTTAATATTTACACATATTCATCCTTAAAGGATGCTGAATCTTGTCGAGTAACCGGTTTCTCTGTAAAGAATACCGTTTGTAAGTTATCGTGAAAACCCCTCAAAAGTGATACATTTGTCAAAATTATGACATATCAACTTACAAAACGGTTCAAAACTTAACTTCCAGAGTTGCCAACTTGTTAATATTTACACATATTCATCCTTAAAGGATGCTGAATCTTGTCGAGTAACCGGTTTCTCTGTAAAGAATACCGTTTGTAAGTTATCGTGAAAACCCCTCAAAAGTGATACATTTGTCAAAATTATGACATATCAACTTACAAAACGGTTCAAAACTTAACTTCCAGAGTTGCCAACTTGTTAATATTTACACATATTCATCCTTAAAGGATGCTGAATCTTGTCGAGTAACCGGTTTCTCTGTAAAGAATACCGTTTGTAAGTTATCGTGAAAACCCCTCAAAAGTGATACATTTGTCAAAATTATGACATATCAACTTACAAAACGGTTCAAAACTTAACTTCCAGAGTTGCCAACTTGTTAATATTTACACATATTCATCCTTAAAGGATGCTGAATCTTGTCGAGTAACCGGTTTCTCTGTAAAGAATACCGTTTGTAAGTTATCGTGAAAACCCCTCAAAAGTGATACATTTGTCAAAATTATGACATATCAACTTACAAAACGGTTCAAAACTTAACTTCCAGAGTTGCCAACTTGTTAATATTTACACATATTCATCCTTAAAGGATGCTGAATCTTGTCGAGTAACCGGTTTCTCTGTAAAGAATACCGTTTGTAAGTTATCGTGAAAACCCCTCAAAAGTGATACATTTGTCAAAATTATGACATATCAACTTACAAAACGGTTCAAAACTTAACTTCCAGAGTTGCCAACTTGTTAATATTTACACATATTCATCCTTAAAGGATGCTGAATCTTGTCGAGTAACCGGTTTCTCTGTAAAGAATCCCGTTTGTAAGTTATCGTGAAAACCCCTCAAAAGTGATACATTTGTCAAAATTATGACATATCAACTTACAAAACGGTTCAAAACTTAACTTCCAGAGTTGCCAACTTCTTAATATTTACACATATTCATCCTTAAAGGATGCTGAATCTTGTCGAGTAACCGGTTTCTCTGTAAAGAATACCGTTTGTAAGTTATCGTGAAAACCCCTCAAAAGTGATACATTTGTCAAAATTATGACATATCAACTTACAAAACGGTTCAAAACTTAACTTCCAGAGTTGCCAACTTCTTAATATTTACACATATTCATCCTTAAAGGATGCTGAATCTTGTCGAGTAACCGGTTTCTCTGTAAAGAATACCGTTTGTAAGTTATCGTGAAAACCCCTCAAAAGTGATACATTTGTCAAAATTATGACATATCAACTTACAAAACGGTTCAAAACTTAACTTCCAGAGTTGCCAACTTGTTAATATTTACACATATTCATCCTTAAAGGATGCTGAATCTTGTCGAGTAACCGGTTTCTCTGTAAAGAATACCGTTTGTAAGTTATCGTGAAAACCCCTCAAAAGTGATACATTTGTCAAAATTATGACATATCAACTTACAAAACGGTTCAAAACTTAACTTCCAGAGTTGCCAACTTGTTAATATTTACACATATTCATCCTTAAAGGATGCTGAATCTTGTCGAGTAACCGGTTTCTCTGTAAAGAATACCGTTTGTAAGTTATCGTGAAAACCCCTCAAAAGTGATACATTTGTCAAAATTATGACATATCAACTTACAAAACGGTTCAAAACTTAACTTCCAGAGTTGCCAACTTCTTAATATTTACACATATTCATCCTTAAAGGATGCTGAATCTTGTCGAGTAACCGGTTTCTCTGTAAAGAATACCGTTTGTAAGTTATCGTGAAAACCCCTCAAAAGTGATACATTTGTCAAAATTATGACATATCAACTTACAAAACGGTTCAAAACTTAACTTCCAGAGTTGCCAACTTGTTAATATTTACACATATTCATCCTTAAAGGATGCTGAATCTTGTCGAGTAACCGGTTTCTCTGTAAAGAATACCGTTTGTAAGTTATCGTGAAAACCCCTCAAAAGTGATACATTTGTCAAAATTATGACATATCAACTTACAAAACGGTTCAAAACTTAACTTCCAGAGTTGCCAACTTGTTAATATTTACACATATTCATCCTTAAAGGATGCTGAATCTTGTCGAGTAACCGGTTTCTCTGTAAAGAATACCGTTTGTAAGTTATCGTGAAAACCCCTCAAAAGTGATACATTTGTCAAAATTATGACATATCAACTTACAAAACGGTTCAAAACTTAACTTCCAGAGTTGCCAACTTGTTAATATTTACACATATTCATCCTTAAAGGATGCTGAATCTTGTCGAGTAACCGGTTTCTCTGTAAAGAATACCGTTTGTAAGTTATCGTGAAAACCCCTCAAAAGTGATACATTTGTCAAAATTATGACATATCAACTTACAAAACGGTTCAAAACTTAACTTCCAGAGTTGCCAACTTGTTAATATTTACACATATTCATCCTTAAAGGATGCTGAATCTTGTCGAGTAACCGGTTTCTCTGTAAAGAATACCGTTTGTAAGTTATCGTGAAAACCCCTCAAAAGTGATACATTTGTCAAAATTATGACATATCAACTTACAAAACGGTTCAAAACTTAACTTCCAGAGTTGCCAACTTCTTAATATTTACACATATTCATCCTTAAAGGATGCTGAATCTTGTCGAGTAACCGGTTTCTCTGTAAAGAATACCGTTTGTAAGTTATCGTGAAAACCCCTCAAAAGTGATACATTTGTCAAAATTATGACATATCAACTTACAAAACGGTTCAAAACTTAACTTCCAGAGTTGCCAACTTCTTAATATTTACACATATTCATCCTTAAAGGATGCTGAATCTTGTCGAGTAACCGGTTTCTCTGTAAAGAATACCGTTTGTAAGTTATCGTGAAAACCCCTCAAAAGTGATACATTTGTCAAAATTATGACATATCAACTTACAAAACGGTTCAAAACTTAACTTCCAGAGTTGCCAACTTGTTAATATTTACACATATTCATCCTTAAAGGATGCTGAATCTTGTCGAGTAACCGGTTTCTCTGTAAAGAATACCGTTTGTAAGTTATCGTGAAAACCCCTCAAAAGTGATACATTTGTCAAAATTATGACATATCAACTTACAAAACGGTTCAAAACTTAACTTCCAGAGTTGCCAACTTGTTAATATTTACACATATTCATCCTTAAAGGATGCTGAATCTTGTCGAGTAACCGGTTTCTCTGTAAAGAATACCGTTTGTAAGTTATCGTGAAAACCCCTCAAAAGTGATACATTTGTCAAAATTATGACATATCAACTTACAAAACGGTTCAAAACTTAACTTCCAGAGTTGCCAACTTCTTAATATTTACACATATTCATCCTTAAAGGATGCTGAATCTTGTCGAGTAACCGGTTTCTCTGTAAAGAATACCGTTTGTAAGTTATCGTGAAAACCCCTCAAAAGTGATACATTTGTCAAAATTATGACATATCAACTTACAAAACGGTTCAAAACTTAACTTCCAGAGTTGCCAACTTGTTAATATTTACACATATTCATCCTTAAAGGATGCTGAATCTTGTCGAGTAACCGGTTTCTCTGTAAAGAATCCCGTTCGTGAAAAAAACACAAAATTAACTGAATATCAGGGATTAAAAAAAACATATGTATATATAATTCTGTTCAGGCTTCTGTGCCCATGTATATTCTTGTGTTGTGCTGAATTCTCGCGGAAAATTTTCAGACGATGTGAGATTACTCACATTTGAGAGGACTCAGTCACATCGAGATACAATATCTGGCTGTATTTCTATATAATTCATGGGTGCTTATTTTGACTGCATACTCAGATTTTTGTTCTTATCGCTTCAAGTTTATATAAAAAAAAACTTTGAAATTTTCAGATCCTATTCAGGCACTTTTTTGTGTCAATTAATTATAGCACTTTACAAATGTAGTTTTTCAAAAAACTTTAAACGCAATTTTACTTATAAATGTCAAGGCTAATTTTAATATAAAAGGAATTGAAAATATGTTATTTACTTTTTAAGGTATTTGGATCTGAAGTTTTTCTTTATGATAATAGTACTCAACACAAATTTTCCTTTCGGTATCCCATACATCATTTCAATATAATTCGTGAATGCTGATTTTAACTGCATACTCAGTTTTTCCGTCACTTCAAGTTTATAAAAAAAAATCTTTGATGATTCCAGGTCTTTCACAGCCACTTTTTAGTTTATATTAATTATAACACTTTACAATAGTAGTTTTTCCAATAACTTTAAACGCAATTTTACTTTTAATTGTCAAGACAAATTTTAATATAAAAATTAATGGTAATATTTCAATTAATTTTCAAGATATTAGTATGAGATATAGTATGATATTTGCAATGGGTAGCCCATACATTAATTCTATATAATTCGGGAGTTCTGCCGGAGATTACCTATACTTCATGTATATAAATCATCAGTACTAATTTTGACTTACCTCCTTATTACGTAAAACGAAACGAAAAGAAATTCGTCAAAAGAAAAGTCAGAAATTCCAGTGACAGAATATTTTTGTATTACATGAAAAAAAAAAACAAAAACAACGACAAAATGAACAAGAAAAAGAACTCACTGGATTTTTTTGACAAAGTTCTGTTCGTTTCGTATTACGTAATAAGGGGGTTTGTTTTATTTTTGGAAATTATTTTTTTAATTCTCTCATTTTTTAAAAGCCATTTAAAATTAAAATTAATAAAATTGATTTTTAAATTAATTAATCAATTTTCTTCATAAAATTATACAAATATTTTCAATTTATTTAACACTGTTGTTTTATTCTACACTTTAACCCTTAGCTGCCGGAGCAATATCGTGCTTTAAACACAACGCCCGCGCGCAAACACAAAAACAAACATAAAAAACACAAACACAAGGATGGCGTCTTGCCGCCGGAAACATCGCTGATGGGTGCGTTTTTATTTACTGCTTTTACTTTTCAATAGTTTTAATTTATTAAAATTTTATTTTTTTTTTCTAATATTCATAGATTCCGCCGGCTTGGAGCCCTACGAGAAAAAACACAAAAAACAAAAGCGTCACGAAGACGACAAAGAGCGCAAAAAGCGAAAAAAGGAAAAGAAACGCAAAAAACAGCGACACAGTCCAGAGCCACCGCCAGGTGCAGTGCCCTCCTCGCAACAACAACAACAACAGCAGCAGCAACAACATTTACAACAGCAGCAGCAACAACAATTGTCAACGCCCGCAATGCTGCAACAGCAGATGCTGCAATCACCGTTGTTGGCTGCCGGCGGCGGTCTTATGGGCGGCAGCGGCATCATGGGTGGCGGCCCAATGTCGTCTGGCGGTGCTGCCGGTGGCGGCGCAGGCCCAGGCGGCTTGTTGATGTCGCAGCAAACGCCTTTGTTTTAGTTTTAAGCCACAAACAAATTTATTTGAGTATAAGCAACAGTCTACCGCTCCAAAAAAACACAGAAACACACGCAAAGCAATTATGGAACTCCTCGTTTTATATTCGATTTTTTTTACTATTTTTTTATTTAATTTTTTTTTTTGTAATTTTTAAAAATATTTAAATTGCAAATTGTTTTTCTTTTTCAATTTCTAAAAAAAAAACATTTTACCCCTAAGTTCCCTAAGAATTTTCCAATATTCCTTTAAGTTTTCCTTATAAATTTCAAATAATTAACATTTTCTTTCTTTTTAAAATATTCTATTGCCAGTTAACTTAAAATTTCCCACCCAATTCCGCAACTCTGTTTTCCCTTTTTTTTTTAATTTCCCTTATTTCCCACTTCATATAATATTTTTTTTTTAATTTAAAATGTTTCAAAATTTCTTTTAAAATTTGCTGTTTTTTTTATTTAGCTTTTTCCAATACGCTTTTAGTTAAATTTTATATTTTTCCCATGCTAGTAAAAAAAATGTTCTTCCATAAAATTTCACAACGTAAAAAAGGCACCTTTTTTTATTTTTTGTAAAATGTAAATTGTACACAAATTCTTGTGCTTGATTAAAATCATGAAATTGTAAAAGTTTGCGTTGCATATAGAGAAAAAAAAAACAACAACAACAATATTTCTTAATATTTAATTTAATTAATAACCGCTTAATACTTAGTCTAGTTTTAGTTGTAAATTGCTTAAGTTAAGTATTTAAAGTAATAAATCAAAGCAACATTAGCCAATTTTGTGCGGGCTGCTGCTGCTACTGCTGCTTCTGCAATCTGCTACTGCTGTCGAATTTGTTTTCTTTGTATAGACAGACAGCATGTTTAATAGGCTGCTGCTGGAAACAACAGAGTCACAGAGTTGAGCAGACATTTAACGCGTTTGCGTATTTTTAAGTTTTACTTAAGCGATCATAATATAAACATATATTTAAATATTAGTTACATTCTATATAATATATATTTTAAATGCATACTGAAATCGCAACAACAAATCGATTTATTTAATAAAACAAAATCAATTTAAAGCTATTTCAAAACGTGTTTAAATATAATTTATTGGCGATTTTTTTTTATAAAGGGTTTTTCACAGGGACGCTACAAAAGTAGAGCGACAGGGACAGCAAACGACGCCATATTTCTTGCCGCTCTTTTGACATTTCTCTTCAGTAAGGTTTGCCATTTCATGCCACTGAAGCCGCTTGGCCACCAGAAGCGTCGTATGTTCGTGAATTGGGCTGGGCC
Organism: Dryomyza anilis; assembly: GCA_951804985.1. Taxonomy (NCBI): domain Eukaryota; kingdom Metazoa; phylum Arthropoda; class Insecta; order Diptera; family Dryomyzidae; genus Dryomyza; species Dryomyza anilis. The sequence continues at coordinate 3,944,454 of OX638134.1, forward strand.
GTACTTCTTCCGTGATGATCAAGACCGGCACGTTACTGTGTTACCGTTCAATGATAACCGAATATTTTTACCCCAATTGGATGATATGGACTTGGAGGACATGTGGTTCCAACAGGACGGCGCCACAAGCCACACAGCGAATGCCACAATCAATTTATTGGAAACCAATTTTGGAGAACGCGTTATCTCACGAAATGGTCCAGTCGATTGGCCGCCTCGGTCGTGCAATTTGACGCCGTTAGACTATTTTCTGTGGGGCTACGTCAAGTCTATGCCAACGATTTATGTACTTTGTACGATTATCGAACGTGAAATTGTAGCTGTATCGGCCGATTTATGCTTGAAAACCGTCGAAAATTGGGTTCAGCGTCTGGACTTCTGCAAGCGTGCCCGTGGTGGCCATGCAAAAGAAATCGACTTATGGGTAATCAAATGAAGAATATTTCCAGTTCGGATTTGCCATGTTTACTTTGCTTTACTTTTATTTTCAAATACAAAAATGTATTTCAGGCCAAGCAGGAAAGTGGTAATTCAAGTGAAAGTAGTTCCCATTTAATGGCAATTTATGCAGAAATAGTGCAGAATGGCTTTCATCCGTGACTGGGTTCACTGCGAATAACCAATATGCAATTATTTTCAAGATCTGTTAATTCTGGTCACTTTAAACCAGAGTTCGTAAAATATATCTCAAAGATATTTATCCATTTATATCCCTCACAAAATGAGGGATATAAAATGATGAAAAAAATGTCCATCTTGAGCGATATTTTTATTTTCATCATTGATGAGATAAAATATATCGTTCAATGATCGAAATTAATTCTCATCTCAAAAGTACTCATCATTGATGATGAAAATAATTTGTATCTTCAATTTTTCTCATCATTGAATGATGAGAAAAAAGCATAACGTCGCGAATCCTCATCATTTGAAGATCAAAATAAATGATGAGAAAACACAAAAAAATGATCAGAAAAAAAATGAGAAAAAATGAAAAAAATTATGAGAAAAATGATGAGACAAATTATGATAAAAATGATTAGAAAAATATGAGGACAAATGAGAGATTGGACACATTTTTGATTGCTGCTTGATGATATGTAAGCAAAGGTTTCTATATATGACGTGCTCCTGGACATGTCCTGGATAACCATGGACACATTTTTTTTTTCATTATGTTTTGAAATGTCTTATAAATGATTTTGACATGTCCACTGGATGATGAGGTGCCCCTGGACATGTCCATGATGACCTTGGACAACAATTTTCATTATGTTTTAAATGCTATAAAAATGATTTTGGACATGTCACTGGAGGATTACGTATTGTTTAAATTTAAACAGTACCCCGCATTTAATTTTATTATTTTTATTATAAGGATTGGTCCATTCATAACTTAAAAAATGTTCTAAGTGAACTAACCTTTAATTGTTTCCTCGATTCGTTTCGATTTATCGATTAAATTAAGTTTTCAATTCATATTTTCGCTAAAAATTAAAATATTCACTATAAAATTCAAATATTTACTAAAAAATTAGTTTTTCACTAAAAAATTTAAATTTTCAATAATAATTCAATTTTTCACAATAAATTAAATTTTAACTAAATTCAATTTTCCACTAAAATTTCCATTTTTCACTAAAAATTTAATTTCTCACTAAAACATCATTTTTTTCACTAAAAATACCATTTTTCACTAAAAAGTCAAATTTTCATTAAACATTAATTTTAAAAATCTCAATTATTCACTAAAAATTCAAATATTCACTAAAAATACAATTTCACACTAAAAATTATATATCTCACTCAAAATTCAATTTTGTTACTAAAAATTCAATTCTTCATTTAAAATTTATTTTTTCACTAAAAATTAATAAAACTTAAAATTCAGTTTTTCACTAAAAAGTATTTTTTTTTTACTTAAAATGTATTTTTCACAAAAAATTCAATTTTCTCTAAAAACTAAACATTTCACTAAAAAGTCAATTTCTCACTAATAATTTAATTTCTCACTCAAAATTCAATTATTCACTAAAAATAATTTTTTCACTAAAATTGGATAAAACTTAAATTATGAATTATAATTCTAAAAAAAAAATTACAAAAAAATAAATTTTTAACACAAAATTCAAAAAAGTTTAAGCAGCACCGCATTAGCACTCTGCTTCTAATTTTCTAACACCAACAACGCACACAGTTTGACATGCTGCGTCGCACAGTTTAACAAGGTCATTGCAAACAGCTGATCTAGTTTGACGTTCGTTGAAAAAAATGTTGTTGGGATTGTCACGCAAATCCAAATGCTGGACAAAACTATTTTTCGGAAAGCGTCAACAACTTTTCAGTAAGCGACGAACGACGACGACGCAACTAATAGATAATTATACCAAAAATCAAGGTAGACAATTTTGTTATATTTATAGTATGCGCACTTTATAAAACTATCGAAGCGAATCAATAAACAAAAGATAGTCGTTATCTTTAGTGACAGTGGCAAAATTTAGTATTTTAATAAAATTCAATTTTCATTCAATTTCTGTAATCAATGCAGACACACGTTCCTACAGCACGGTTCTCACAGAGGTCATCTCAAGAAAAATGTTCAAACAAAGTGGAAGCAATTTGCTGGAGCAAACGCCGGAGAGAGTGGCTGAGTGGCTGGACTCCTTCGATGCGGTCATTACCGATTGCGATGGTGAGTGTGTGTTGTTGTACTATGTAGGGAACCTCAGTTGGAAACAGTGACGACACAATAAAAACAAAAACATTGCGTAATATGCGTAAATATTTAAAAGGCGAGCAAGGTCAAAGACTTTCAATAGTTTTGTAATATTCATTTATCTGAAGCAATTCATATTTTTTCCTTTTTTTATCATCTTCTCTTTATTCTTCATCAATTTCATTTGACTCTGAATCATTTATTGCTCCTTATTCTTCCTAATCTTCTCCTTTATAACATCTTCATCTAAATCTTTATTTTCATCTGCATGATTAAACTACATCTACATCTTCCTCTTCATCTTTATCTTTCCTGTAATATATGCCATTTACTTTTATTCTTCATCCGTAATATCATCTGTATTATCCTGAACTGCTTCATTATATATTTTTTTTATTACCTTTTTAAAAATAATCCTTTTATTCTGCTATTTATCTTCATTTTTTATTATTTTTGTTTTTACATATTTCACAATTCTTTACGTCGTTTTGCTTATCAATCTCACCTATATCGATTTCATTGTGTTCTTTTTATCTCTTCCTCTCTATCTCCATCCTCATCTTCATCACTTTCATTTTCTTCTTCACTGCCCAGGTGTGCTCTGGGTTTATAGCAACGTCATCGCCGGCTCCGTTGAGTCCATGAACCGCTTCAAGGAGCTGGGCAAAAAGATATTTTTCTGCACCAACAACTCCACAAAAACGCGTCATGAACTGCTTGAAAAAGCCGTTCAGCTGGGTTTCAACATTTCCGAGGACGAAATCATTTCCACCGCTCACTCTGCCGCAGCCTACCTCAAGAATCGCAATTTCGCGCAAAAAGTCTATGTCATTGGTTCGGAAGGCATTACCAAAGAATTGGATGCCGTTGGCATTGCACACACGCCTGTGGGGCCTGATGTTATGGATGGCAACTTGGCACAGTATTTGTCACAGCATTTTAAACCAGAGTCCGATATAGGCGCTGTTCTCATAGGGTTCGATGAGCACTTTAGTTTTCCCAAGATGACAAAAGCCGCCTCGTATCTCAGCAATCCGGAGTGTTTGTTTATTGCAACAAATACAGATGAACGATTTCCTATGCCGAAGCTGGTGATACCGGGAACTGGCAGTTTTGTGCGCGCCGTTGAAACATGCGCCGAACGCAAACCACTTGTCATTGGAAAACCAAATCCGGCCATTTGTGAGTGGCTCATAAAGGATGGCGTTGTTGATCCGGCGCGCACGCTTATGATAGGCGATCGGTGGGTGGTATTTTTGATACTTTGTTTTTATCTTTTTTTGTAATTTTACTCTTCTGTGTGCTTTTTAGCTGCAACACAGACATTCTTTTGGGCTACAATTGTGGTTTTCAGACACTGCTCGTCGGCACTGGCATTCATCAGCTGAACGATGTGGCGGCGTGGCAACAGTCCGACGACGCAGAGCTGAAGAAACTGGTGCCGGATGTGTTTCTGCCGAAGCTGGGCGATTTGTTGCCCTTCATGGAAGGATAGAGGCAATGACATAGGGGCAGGGGGAGGGCTGGTTTTGCGTTGAGGCGGTACACAAAGACGTAGAAAAGCGTTAGGAGTAGCAGCAGTGGTAGAGAATATAGGAAAGAGTTACTGCTAGAGTAGGCGGTACATAAAATCGTATGACGATATTCAAAAGATTTATTAAGGCGATTTGAAAATTTGATAACATTAGTATACAAAACAAATAGCACAATCTGAAACTTTAAAAAGTTTTTAAAGTACTTTTAACCTTGGAATTTTATTCATAATTTTAAAGCAGAATTTAACCAAGCAGGAGATAGTCAATGAAAGATATGGAGTATAAGAACATTTTGGAAGAAGCGTCTAAGTTGAAAAGTATGAGAAGATGTAGGCTGTCGAAGCGAACTAGGACAAGTAGTTTGCGAAACAGTTTTAGACAGCACGAAGTCGCATTGCCATTAGAGATGCTATTTTAATTATAATTTTAATAATTACAACTACATGTAATGGAGAATGTTATGTTATTTTGTACAAAAATAAAATTTATAAATATTGCAAAACTGAAAAATTTTGATTTTTCATCTAAAAATATATTTTTCAAAACCAACATGTACTACTAGTCATTTTTTGCTAGAAAATGATTATAATGTGTATAAAATATACATTTTATAACATTATTAAAATATTGAAGTATCTATCACAATAAGCAAACAATACCTATCAACCAAAAAAACCCCAACAAGTAGTTAACAAATAATAGGAGTGTCTCAAGTGCTGGAACTTTTAGAGCTTTTTGTTATTTTACTCTACTCTCCACCCTTTATCAAGTGCTTTGTTGTGTGTGACTTCTCCACACTTACGCATTAATCAATTGTTTTATTTTTATCAAAGTTATTGGCACTCTCTCTCATCTGCAGGCAGGTCAAAGTGTAAAAAATCAACAACTTCCACCAAAAGCAATTGCTGCACAAAATTGTTCTGTAATTTGTGTTAAAAATTGCAGTAGTAAAAACAATTATTTAAAATCCAAAATAAATATTTAAAAAATTCAAAAACATGTACAGAGCGAGTTCAACGAATTTTCAGAACTTAACGTCAGCAGCTGCTCGGCAGTGGTTGCAGTCTTTCGATACTGTGCTCACTGATTGCGATGGTATGTAATACGTTCAATTTAATTCATTGATAACTTGTGCACAGAGTTTCCAGCTCTTTATAAAAACTATTAAAATCTGTGTTATTTTATGCAATGTTATAATCAGTGTTTCAAGAACTTTTTTGAAGAAAAAGCGAAACAACCAAAAAAAAAAAAGCTAGAAAAGGCTAAAAAAAAATAATATTAGAAACACCAATATAATCTTTCAGTCTATTAAAAATATTATAATTTGTATATTTTCACTAAAATTCCAAAATTTCCAATAAAGTGTTTTTCAACAGGGACGCTACAAAAGTAGAGCGACAGGGATAGCAAACGACGCCATACTTCTTGCCGCTCTTTTGACATTTCTCTTGAGTAAGGCTTGCCATATGGCGTCGTTTGCTGTCCCTGTCGCTCTACTTTTGTAGCGCTCTTATTGAAAACCCTTTTAAAAGGTCAATTAATAAATGTAAGTTTATCACAATATAAAATAAGTTTCCAATGTCAAAATTTGTTGATAATTTAAAGTTGCTTTTAATTTTTAATATTTCATTAAAATTTTCAAAGATTCCATAAACATTTTTTATTTGTCAGTAAATAGTCAATTAATTTTCAAAATTACACCTAAAATTCAGTACAATTAGTCAGTACTATTAATTTTTTAATCTTTCAAATTTTCAATATATTTTAAAAAATCATGTTTAATTTAGAGAGCCTGCTCGAATAATGGCTAGTTGTTTTACCTGCTTCTACTCTGCTTTTATACTTTTCAAAACTGTGAATTGCGTTCAAATACTAATTTTTAAGATATTTCTATATTTTTGGAAATAAAAAAAAAGTTTTTTAATTGGATATGTATTTATAAATATGTAGGATAAATAAGCTAAATCTAGCTTTCAAAAGGCTAAACTGGCAACACTGGTTATAATTAATAAGGGTTTTCATTTCACTTCGTATCTACTGCGTAAATGCGTATGTCGTAAAAATTATAAGCTTTATAGTGTATAATTCTTACGAAATACGTGGGCGATACGAACTGAAATGAATACCCTTAATATTTCTAAAATAAATTAAATAAAGTACTTATTTAATATATCAAGAATTGAAAGCTAAACGAACAGATTTCGATTTTTCTCGTATCGTTTTAAAACAAAACGGTTTAAGTATATCGCTTTCATGAAACGGTTTCGATTTGGTTTTTGTATTTATCGTTTTTTTTTTTGGCTATAGTTTCAAAAAATCGAATTATTTAATTCACTCAATTAAAACCATCCAATAAATACCCAGATTGAAGTTAGGCTTAGCAAATTAATTTGTAAATCAATTGTGAAATGTAAAAAATAATCAGAATAATATTACCTTGTTCAAGAAAAATAACATTTCAAGCAGAAATGTGGCAAACAACTGTATTGTTCGAAGTCCTTTATTTGTAGGATCAAAAAAAGATGGACTGAAGATTTTGAAGATTATAAAAAAACCAGACAAGAATGTAGTGAAGTACCCTGGGGAAAAAAACCGTACCAAAAGGTAAAAAAAATATTTTTTTGAAAAATTAAAGTGCTACATAATGAACGACAACCGTATGTCTTAGCCGATATTTGCAACTTCCTGGTCAGGAATTTTATACCCATAAGGGAATGGTGACCAAAAATTTAACACCAAGAAGCAATCGAAAATTCCTAGAAATTTTCTTGTTTTGCTACCAATCTGCAGTTGTTACAAAAGAAGTAAGACTTTCATCATCACGGACAAAATAAACTCCGATATTTCTATTAAAAAATTCTTGAGATTAATGAGAGAGATTAATGTTATTCTGGTATGAATATGAAGTGTCCACATTAATTTGGCCTAACCTAGTCTCCTGCCTAACTTACCACAACTACATTAAAACGGCCTTCAAGTGATACAAAAGCAATAACGTCATATTGGTGCCTCGGTTTGCAAATCTACAAAATTGTCCATAATTTAGGCCAATAGAAAGGTACTGAGCATTGGTTAAAAATAAAATTTAGGTAACAAAGAGGGTTATCAATTACCTTTAATATTTATGGGAAAAAGGGTCTGCAACATCCCGGAAGGTATCCTAAACTACCGAAAATTTATTTACAAAGGGGTTTTTGAAAAAGGGGTTTAGAACATGTTCGTATACTTTTTTATTAATATTTTTTTTTTACGAATGTAAACTCTGTTTTCAATTGTGCATATAAATAGTGAAAGTGAAATATTTCATTCATTTACTGAAATGCTTTAAAGCTTTTCCGCACGTTTAGTTTATGGTTCTGAATAGTTTAGAAAAAAACAATATTTTGAATACCTTTTTTTATTTATATTATAATAATTTATATCATTATGGTACTTTAAAATACATGATATTATTTTAATTGTTTAAACTTAAAATTTCATTCAATTTTTTTCATTTACATTTTCAATTTTAATTTTTTTCTTTTCATTTTAAATTTTATTTTTTTTTTTTTTTGGAATATCACATCTTTTTTTTCGGTTATTTTCAGTACTTTTTATTTTTTAAATCCTATTTTTTCAATACTTTTTAAAACATTCATACCTTATTTATTTTATTTTTGTTCATGCAATTTTGGTGTTTTCCAGATGCTTCTATTATTTTTCATATCGCTGCAATTATTTCATAAAACGGTCCTTTTTTTAAATAGGTATTTTTAAATTCAACTCTGATTGCCAGAGCTTTCAATTGGTATAACCCAACAAACAAATTTCTCACACCATGTCACTCCATCTATCTCTCTCCAGGTGTGCTCTGGCACGATGACACGCCCATCGCCGGTTCGCCCGAAGTAATTGCAGCGCTGCAGCGTCACGGCAAACGCGTGCATTTCGTCACGAACAACAGCACCAAAACACGTCACGACATATGGAAACGTGCGCTGGCGCAAGGTTATCACGTCACTGAGGAAGCAATCGTTGCGCCAACGCATTCGATTGTCGAATATCTGCAGCAGCGCAACTTTTGTCAGACCGCCTATGTAATTGGCGGCGCTGCACTGGGTGAAGAACTGACAAAGGCTGGCATTAACTTTGTAGGTGGTGCCATAGCCGATGTGCTCGACATTAAGATGGGCGACTATATTGAACGTGAGCTGGTGGGGCAGCAGCAGCACGGCACAGTGGGCGCAGTTATTGTGGGTTTCGATGAGCATTTCTCTTATGGCAAAATGATGAAGGCCTGTAATTTTTTGAGCGCAAATGAGGAGTGCGTATTTTTGGCAACCAACACCGATGCTGTGCATCGATATCCGGCGTATTGCATACCGGGTACAGGTGCGATACTGCGTGCGGTTGAAACGTGTGCGGGTCGTAAGGCGATTGTGCTGGGCAAACCGAATCCGGTGGTTTGTGAGACGTTGCTGCGTCAGGGACTGCTGCAGCCGGAGCGCACGCTAATGGTGGGCGATTGGTAAGGATAACAAATATGAAATGGTGGTTTTTGTATCAAATAAATATTTTTTTTATTTTTTTAAAAAGTTTAATTTTATTAATATTTTTTCAATGTTCTAGTGCAAAAATAGACGTAACATTTGGCAAAAATTGTGGTTTTCAAACATTGCTCGTCGGCACGGGCAACTATACATTTCAAGATGTGCTAAAAATGCGCGAGAATATAACCGAAAATCAGAAATATATTCCCGATATGTATGCAGATAAATTTGGCGATTTATTGCAGTTTCTTTAGAGCATTAGAATAAAACTAATAAAAAGATAACATTTTTTATATAAAGCATTTTGAAATATATTTTTAAAAATATTATTAAATACACTTTTTTATTTCCATCTATAAAAGATAAAAGTTAATAGTATCTAGTTTTATTTATACTACAAATATTTTAACAGCCAAAGTTATAGCGAAATAAAGCGTTTTTTAACAGGGACCCTACAAAAGTAGAGCGACAGGGACAGCAAATGACGCCATATTTCTTGCCGCTCTTTTGACATTTCTCTTCAGTAAGGTTTGCCATTTCATGACGGAAAGATATACGAATTCGAATTTCGGTAGTAAATTTTTATAATTTCGACTCATTGTTGGCTCGTATATCTTTCCATGGTATAGAAAAATATGGATTTACTTACATAATTTTTGAATTATTTATTACAGGGACTAAAATCATTTGGAATATTGGTTCTGGTTCGCGCTACTATAATATCTGTTCCGGTTCTGGTTCCGAGATTTTTAAAATAGCGGTTCCGATTCCAACCAGATAAAAATATATGGATTCCGATTCCAGTTCCGATTCCACACATTTTTAATAACGATTTCTGATTAAAGCATCTAAACAGTTCCGGTATTATTTTTCACGTTACACCTGCTTTTTCATTTTTTCCATGCTTTTTTCGTGTTTTTCCGTGTTTTGACGTGTTTGTCCGTGTTTCTTCGTGTCTTTTTAAATCCCGTGCTTTATCGTGCTTCTCGTGTGTACCTGTAAATAGTCGTCGGGCTCGTGTGTGTCACCTATCGGAGTGCCCCTGCGTGTCCGTGCCATCAAAAACAGCCACGCGCCCATCTCTAATTAGTACTACAAATTTTTAAAATACAATTTTTATTTATTTAAAAATATATTCAAAATAGCAATTAGTTTTTACTAACAGAAAACCATTTTTATGTTGATATTTACTATATTCTGAATTAATTTTTTTATTTCTTATTTTACCTTATTTTTGTTTAGTTTTTTTTTTTTGATTTAGTTATAGATTTTTACAGATATATTTGAATTAACAGTAATTAATAAAGTATTTATAGTTTTTATTTTTCAACTACTTATTTACTAGTAAAGGGTTTTTCAACATGGACGCTACAAAAGTAGAGCGACAGGGACAGCAAACGACGCCACTTGCCGCTCTTTTGACATTTCTCTTCAGTAAGGTTTGCCATTTCATGATGGAAAGATATACGAGCCAACAACGAGTCGAAATTATTAAAATTTACTATCGAAATTCGGAGGCAGTGGCCTCAACGTTAAGAGCGCTACGTCCAATTTATGGTCGTCATAATCGTCCTAGCAGATCAACAATTAAGCGTCTAGTGGAAAATTTGAATCCACAGGCACAGTACAAAATGTTCCCGTGCCAGTGAGACAAAGAAGTGCCCGTAGTGTCGAGAATATTGCTGTCGCTGAGGCTTTAGTTGAAGAAAGCCCAAATGTGTATCTCACACGTCGTTCTTAAGCGTTGGGCATCTCTGTGAAGTCCTTGTGGCGAATTTTGCGAAAAGATCTTGGCCTACATCCTTACAAAATCAAATTGACGCAAGAACTGAAGCCGCTTGACCACCAGAAGCGTCGTATGTTCGTGAATTGGGCTGAGCAACAACTTGAAAATGATTTGGATTTTCATCGAAAAATCATCTTCAGCGATGAGGCTCATTTCTGGCTGAATGGCTTCGTCAATAAACAAAATATGCGTTATTGGTCAGACAGCAATCCACACGTACTCCATAAGTCATTATTGCATCCCGAAAAAATTACGGTTTGGTGCGGATTATGGGCCGGCGGCGTCATTGGGTCGTACTTCTTCCGTGATGATCAAGACCGTGAATGGGAATCGCTACCGTTCTATGATAACCGAATATTTTTGGCCCCAATTGGATGATATGGACTTGGAGGACATGTGGTTCCAACAGGACGGCGCCACAAGCCACACAGCGAATACCACAATCAATTTATTGGAAACCAAGTTTGGAGAACGTGTTATCTCACGAAATGGTCCAGTCGATTGGCCGCCTCGGTCGTGCGATTTGACGCCGTTAGACTATTTCCTGTGGGGCTACGTCAAGTCTATGCCAACGATTGATGAATTTCGTACGAATATCGAACGTGAAATTGCAGCAGTATCGGCCGATTTATGCTTGAAAACTGTCGATAATTGGGTTCAGCGTCTGGACTTCCGCAAGCGTGCCCGTGGTGGCCATGCAAAAGAAATCGAGTTCCATACATAATGGCATCGAACGTAATTTTACAGGAATAAAGAATTTCATTGATTTCCAAAACCGTTTTTGTTTTATTTAACTTTTATAGCGCTCTTATTGAAAACCCCTTTATTTTTAATAGTTTTTTGAACAAATTTTTTTATTTAAAAATATATTAAAACTAGCTGTTAGTATTTAGTTAAAGGAAACACATTTTTTTGATATTTACTAATTTTATTTTTAAATTAACTTAAATATTTTACATGTTTTGTTTTTGGTGTTTTTTGATCTAGTTGTGATTTTTTATACCGTTTTATAATTTTTTATTTTTTGATAAAACATATTTACAACAATTAACATTATTATTTTATGTTTTTAACCACTAATTTAACTACCTTATATGTTGACTACTTTTTTCTACTACTATTTTATATTACTACTTTTTATAATTACGATTTTACTGCTTTTTAAAATAAAGTACATTTTTGTGTTATTTAACATAACTTTGGCATATTTTGCAAATTATTTGTAACTATTTAAATCAATTTCAAATGTGTTTTTAAATTTTAGTTTAGTGGTTTTTGAAAGGTCTTCAATTTAAAAGTGATTATAGTCATTTTAAATGGATTTTTATCGTGTTTTTAAAATGTATAGCATTTTACTTTTGTTTTTGCATATTTTTATATTTATAGTTATTTTTAAAGCTTATTTTCAACTCAAAGTGATTTTTATTTATAATTAATATTGATATTAAAAATTATTTTTCAAGTGAATTATAGTAATTTTAAAAGTGTTAAAATTTAAAATATTTTTTAGATGACATTTTTTAAAGGGAAAACAGTTTTTTTAAACCCTTTCAGTAATTTGTTACCATATAGCTTCTCAAAGGAAGTTTTTAAATACTTTTTTATTTCTTTTTTATTTAGTTTTTTTTTTATTTAGAGTTTAATTAAATTGTGATGAGCAACTAAACCGAGTTCTAAATTTGTTATTATACTAATTCGTAATGTATGTTCGGGGAGTTTTAAAAATGAAGATTGAGGATAACTATTTTACATTTCCAGTTGTTAGCAAATATTTTCAAACATCGATAAAACATAAAAAAATTCAATATAATAACAAATATACGCAAAAAAAGTATTTTTTTTTAATATCGGCTGTCCTTATATGTATTATAAATAGTTATTTTGTGACTTTTGCACAAAAATTATGAAAAAATGTGGTCACAAATACACTAAGGGACCATTTTGGTCCAAATTGACTTATGTGTTACTTTTTCTAAAAAAGGCATTTTTAGCCGTTATATGTTTATTTCAATATCGAATTCCTTTACTGAAATAATTCACCGCCAAAAATTTTCAGAGCGATACCTTTAACCGTTTTGAAGATATATACAAAGAAAATTCAATTTGGTCCAATAGACGTACCCAATAGACGTACCCGGGTTAAAAGAAAACTGAATTGTAATGTTGGAAATAATTTATTTTCGAATTTAAAGTTGTAGGTCCTTCCTAATGTTGTGTCGGCGCTTAAAAACGCCACTGACCTAATGTTTTTTTGTTATTGTCGGCGCTTTAAAACGCCAAGGCCGATAATTGGCTTAATTAAAAATACACCGATTGTTTGGCTATTCAATGATGATTGGTTTTATTTTATCCAAGCTTCATAATTATATCCTTAATTCTAATCTGACAATCATAATTTTGACATTAATTTCACATAACTCTTTTGACATTTAAAACATAGAATAGAACATAGTGATGTGATTTGGGTACCTTACAGGATTCATATTATTTTTAATGAGTGTTTGTTAGTAATTTTAAAAGTTATTTTTAAATTTATAGAATTTAAATTTATAGGTTTTACTATTTTTTAAATTATTTTTAAAATCATTTTATTATGCATATTAAAAATGATTTTTTATTGATTTGTACGTGATTTAAAAATTATATATAGTTGATTTTTTAAGTGTAATTTTTTTAGAGTAATTTTTAAATAGATTTATAGTTATTTTTAAAGTGATTTTTAATGCTTTTTTAGTTTTGATTTATTGGGCTGATTATCAAAGTCATTTGTAGTGTCGTTTTTTATTGTACTTTTAGCAATTTAGCAAGAAGAAAATAATTTCATTGAAAGCAGCAAAAAAAGCGTTGATAGATTTTAGAAATTTTTGTTTAAATTTACCTAAATATATTTTAATTGTGCCCCAAACATATGACAATATTTTTTGTCAAAAATTGGCGCCATTTACTGCTTTCTTCTGTGTTGTTCTTCTTCTCGGACTTTATCTAAATTGCTAAAAGGTAACATCAGGTGGTCGTCGGCGTGCCCGTCAAAATGCGCGAACTGCGTGACAGATAAGCGCACCAATAGAATACGTTGATGAGAAAGAAGAGCAACGGAAAAACAATGCGTGATGCGCGATCTATTTTCGAGACTGAGTTGTATTGTGGCGTGCGTTTGCCCTTGCGACGCGCCTCCATCTCCTCGCGTCGATAGTAGGACATGCGACGACGGCCGCTGTGGCGTGCATTGCTTGAGGTGGCGCCATCTGTGGCAGCATTATTTTTAAATAAATTTCAAAATTTAGAAATTACATATTTTATATATTTTTCTAAAATAAGAATAACGAACCTTCACCTGCGCGCAAATGTGCCTCCTCATCATCCTCGTCCGACACCTCAAAATCAACGCGATGCTTTTTGCCTCGTCGAAACCAACGCCAACCACAGCAAAATGCACCGCCGCCCCCAATCGAACTTCGTCGTCTGTGCTGCTCCTCCGTTCGCCTGACACTTGCTGCCGTCGGCATTGGTATAGCACACATCGATAACGGTATCACCTCGTACAATCTCGAGTCGGTGCTGACACTAAACTCCGAACACATGGGATCGTGCATCTCCGATTCACTATCCGTTTCGTTCTCTTCGATTATAAAGTAACATTCACCCGAACCATATTTCGTAAAGTAATGCACGACGGCAAATTGCAAAATGGTGGCAAATATAAAAGCAAATGAGAGAAAAACGAAGAAATCGAGCGCTGTCGGATAGGGTACTTTGGGTAGATCAGTGCGTGCTTCCAGTCCGAGAAAGGTCATCGTCAGCACGGTGGTGATGCCCAAGGAGACACGATCGGCGGTAGCCTCACGATTTAGCCAGAATGAGACCCACGAAAGCACAACGAGCAAACAGCAGGGGCCGTATACCTGAATGAGAAAGTTGCCCATGTGACGTTGCAAATGGAAGTTTACCATAAGCATAGAGTATTCGGCTATAGAAGGGTGAAAGAGAGCGGTGATCATAGTGAAGAACGAAATATTCAATACAATGAATTTGAATTGTCATATTGATGAATTTATACATAATATTTATGAATATAATCTTTTTTTACGAATTTTTCCAAAAAAAAAAAAAAATTAGAAAACTATTCGACAAAAAAGTGTTGTTGTAAAAATTTTATTTAAAAAAAAAACAATTTAAATAAAAATTTCCGAAAAAAAAAATTTTTTCGAAAAAAAAAAATTCGAAAAAAAAAATTCGAAAAAAAATAATTTTTTTGTGAAAACAATATTTTTTAAAAATGAAGACTTTGAGAAAAATTCTAGAGAACAGAATTGTTTTAGGTTAAACTTGTCTGGAAATAAATTCCGTCTGAAAGAATTGAATTGGAAATTAATTCTTTCGGAAAAACTCATTTTAGATATGGAATATATGGAGAGGAATTGAAGAATTGACTTGGCGAAGAATTGCTTTAATATTAATTGTTTTGGAAAAAAATATTTGTTGTGGAAAAATTGACTTGGAAATTATTGTATGGATGAGAAATGTATGAGGTAGAATTTTCTTTCAAATAAATGATTAAAGAATAACTAAATGGGGGAACATTGTATAAATGGCTTTGCAAAAGAATTTTAAACAGTGTTATGAAAAAATGCTGAAGAATTGTAAGGGAGAATTAGAAAAAATTACATTAAGAAATGATTGTATGTAGAGTTGTCTTAGAAAACATTATATTAGTGTAGAATTGTTTTGAAATGAAATGACTTGGGAATTATATTCGGAATTATATCGGGGAAAGTATTGTCTTGGAAAAGAAATAAAATTGTATGGAATAAAATGTATTAAAAAACAATTGTGCTAGGAGAAAATGAACAGAAAAAAGAATTACTCGGAGAAGCATTGTAGAATAGAAGAATTGTATGAGGAATAATTATTTTCGGAATATTCATACAAGTAAAGAATTGTATAATGAAAGAATTGTTTTGGAAATAAAACGTATTGTAAAGAAGTGTATCAAGATAGAATTGAAAAGAATTGTTTCGGAGAACAAATATTTTTGAGATGAATTCGCCAAAGGGGCGCATGTGAAATTTTTGACATATGCGTTTATTTCCATTTTTTTTTTCATTTTTCAATGTAGTTTTTCGTCAAGTATACTGTGCCAAAACCGTGTGTGGTTTTGTTGGATATTTCTAAAGACAAAACCAAAAGGGGGAATTAGAAACATTGTCATGCCAAAAGGGCGAATTTTTTCGTTTTTTTGCTATAACTCTTTACTCGTGCAAGATAAAATAGTGATGTAAGGGCATTTTTTGTTTATTTTCAAAGCACCTATCGATTGGCATCAATATTAATTTGCCATTGGTTCTTTGCAGGAAAAATGTGTGGCAAAATATTTTTAATTAATGATGCCAATCGATCGGTGCTTTAAAAACAAGCAATTAATGCCTTTACATTACTATTACTATAAAAAAGTAATAGCATAAGAAATAAAAATATTTGCATTTTGGTCAGGAATATAGCCTCACAAAATCCGTATTTATAATTCAATAAGTTGTCCAAATCCAAAGATATTTTGTATACGTGATAATAATTGATGGATAAACCAAAATAACAGAAAAAACTGAAAGAAAACTAATTTTCTAAAGCACTTTAAACTTTAAAATGTGATTTCCAATGCACATTCGCCCCTTTGGCATGACAGTGATGAATTGTCTCGGGGAATAATTGTATGAGAAAGAAATATTTCCTGAATATTCCTTCTGATAAATAACTGACTTGGGGAAGAATAGAAAAATAATTTTCTTGAGAAATAATAGGGAAATATTTTATTCTCGACAGAAATATTTCGAAGAAAAATTATATAATTATTTTGAGATAAAATTGTGTGTAAATTGTCTTGGGGAACATTATTCTCGGGGAAGATTTTCTCAAGGAAGAATTATCTCTGGAATGGATATTGTCAAAGAATATTCTTTGGAATGAATTGCCGTATTGTATCAGAGAAGAATTGTCTCGTCGAAGAATTATCCAAAGAAGAAATGATAAAGTCTACAGTATTTTTTTTTTCAATAGTTTAATCTGTTTTTTTTTTTCATCTTCTCTATCGATATTCGAAGTGTGCCAGTTAATATCACTTCAACATTTGTCACATCTGCATTTTCACCGAATAATTATTTTAATGAGTCTCTTGAGATTTACTAAAAATAGCACGTGCTATCTAAAATGTCCAAAATTACATAAAATACACTAAAAATTACATTCGCATTTTGGCAAATTCAACATAAACACAAAGCAGACATTTAATTGCTTTGCCTACTAATTAATGTAACGCATACGTCATATGTTGTATCATTTACTTTTCATGCTGTAAAGGACGAAAACAACTACTACAAATAAAATATAAAACGAAAACAAAAAAACGCTTACATGAATGATGCGATTCGAGACGAACTCCTGCCCCGCCACGCCCACTGCCAAAGGCGCCCTTATCCAATTGCAGGCCACGTCCAGGCTCCGCTTTGTTGCCGGGCACGTTGAACGTTTTCAAGGATTTGCTGTATTTTCTATGCGTTGTGCTGTCTGTTGGCGCTGCAGCTTTATAAACAATATCCGTCAGATTACCGGCCGGACAGTCGACCAAATCGAATTGCGACAATTTCATGTCCTCGGCAATGGCAACGGCGGGGCGCTCCTTGTTCCAGCGATAAATGACATCGGCGGTGGTGTAGCCAACTAAAAGAAGGAGATATAGAAATGTGTAAATACAACATATGCAAATAAGATACAGATAAACACAAAAAATCTACTGATGACAGCGAATAATTTAAAAGTAAAATTTAAGGTTTCTGGGGATGAAAAGTGTTAATATCTTTTGACATGGCTAAAATTTGGTTGTCAAAAGGGCGAATGTGCATTTTTAAAAATGTAGTTTGAATTGCTTTAAAAAATAGTAATAATTATTATTTTTTCTATTTTATTTGTTATTTTGATTTACTCATCAATTAGCAATCATAACCTATATACAATTATAAAAATATAAAAATATAAAAAAATATAAAAAAATATAAAAATATAAAAATATAAAAATATAAAAATATAAAAATATAAAAATATAAAAATATAAAAATATAAAAATATAAAAATATAAAAATATAAAAATATAAAAATATAAAAATATAAAAATATAAAAATATAAAAATATAAAAATATAAAAATATAAAAATATAAAAATATAAAAATATAAAAAAAATGTCTTATCAGACACTACACATATAAAATAGTATCGTATAAAGTGTTTAACATGGTTTATATATGTATTTAATGTTCTATTTTTATGTTGTATATTTATTTCTCTTTTTAATTTTACATTTTCATACATAATTTTTTTTCTGCATATATATTCTGTTCTTATGAACCTAATTGAACATTTTACCATTTGATATTTTCGTCATTAAAAAACGCTCGACAAAATATAACAGCAGAACATCAAACACAAACGGATACAGCAACTCAAAAACATCCTAAAACATTTAATACATTCACATATTTGGCATCCTCTCACAACTAATCAACATTTTGCGCAACACCCAGACGTATTCGTAACCCGAAGAAGGTATCGCAATTAACAGGCGACACGCATTTTTGTTGCTATTGCCTGCTATTTAAAACGATTGCCTACGTTGTACTGCTAATGCAACAATGTACTACATAAGACGAATAAAAAAATACAATTTCAACAACATCAGCAAAAACTTCGATTATATCTTTACATCAATGTTTGAGCAAAAAAAAGTTATCAAATGTTTGCGTTGCCAATCAAACTGAAGGCAATTGATGGAGGGAAAAACGCATTAATTTATACACCTGAGCAACAACAATCAAAGCACTTAAATGCGTTATTTTTTTTAGAAGAAAAATATAAAACTCTGTTCTACGTCTGCTTTTCTACAAACAGTTTTCCATCTCAATGTGTGTCAACATTTTAGCTTGTTTGGAATTCTTTTATTTCTTGTTTGTTTCCCAATTGAAAAAAGTAGGTGTTTTTGTAGTTTTTCTTGTCGTCATTGACAACTTCATTCAATACCCAAGGTGCCAATTTCAATATAGTTTCTACTCCATGCTGTATTCAACTTGTATTCATAGTAGTTAACATTTCAGTTAATTTTATTTGAACGAAATGTTGTCGTCTTGCAATAATAGCAAATAGTACAAAAAGTATTGTAACAATAGTACGAATAGAAATAGTAAGAGTAAAAATAGTAATTGCAAAAATGTCAACAGTAATAAAAGCCAGTAGGATAGTCTGATAATAGAAAAGTAACAGAACTCAGTCAATGAATTATATGATATACGTTTTATGAAGGATGTTGTTTTTTAAGTTTACGTCTTAAGAAAATTAAAGAAAATTTGAAAAATAATATACGAATTTTACTCTATATTTTTTTTTTGAAAATTTTTAGATCTGTGTTAGATTCTGCATTCAGAGAGATTAATAGTGTAATATGAGAGAGGTGTGTACTATATAAATAGAAGCATTTTCTTTTCATTCGTTTCGTGACTTAAACATAGTAAAGATTTTCTCAAAAATCTTTTTGTACAACATTTTTACCCTTTCAAATTTATTGCAAACAGTTCCAGAAAAAAACAGATGTCCCAACAATTTACGTATATTTCATGATTTTAGAAATTGTCTATGATTTAATTTCGTCATAATAAAAATAAATACAATTAATGATAAAAGTCTTTAAATTGCGATTAATAAATGATAATAAATAAATGATGAATTCCATTAATAAATGATGAATTCCATGTGTTAAAAATACTCAAAAAATATTATTTTTTTATATATTTTGTTTTGGTTCGAATTCGAACATTCCTAAATGTGACGGAATTAGATAGCGGACTGGCGCAAGTAATTAGGTAGTTGTCCTTTTATTTATAATGGGAATGGAAGTTAGATCTACTCGATATTGATAATCGAAGCATAAATTATATTTTTATAAAGAAAAGTCTTTTTATTTTAATTTTCACTAAAAACTAATTTTTTCACTAAAAATTCAATTTTTCAGTAAAAATTCAAATTTTCACTAAAAATTCAATTTTTCAGTAAAAATTCAATTTTTTTTTACTAAAAATTCATTTTTTTTTACTAAAAATTCAATTTTTCACTAAAAATTCAATTTTTCACTAAAAATTCAATTTTTCACTAAAAATTCAATTTATCACTAAAAATTCAAATTTTCACTAAAAATTCAATTTTTCACTAAAAACTCAATTTTTCATTAAAAATTCAATTTTTCACTAAAAATTCAATTTTTCACTAAAAATTCAATTTTTTAATAAAAATTCAATTTTTTAATAAAAATTCAATTATTCAATAAAAATTAAATTTTTCACTAAAAATTCAAATTTTCACTAAAAATTCAATTTTTCACTAAAAATTCAATTTTTCACTAAAAATTCAATTTATCACTAAAAATTCAAATTTCACTATAAATTCAATTTTTCACTAAAAACTCAATTTTTCATTAAAAATTCAATTTTTCACTAAAAATTCAATTTTTCACTAAAAATTCAAATTTTCACTAAAAATTCAATTTTTCACTAAAAACTCAATTTTTCATTAAAAATTCAATTTTTCACTAAAAATTCAATTTTTCACTAAAAATTCAATTTTTTAATAAAAATTCAATTATTCAATAAAAATTAAATTTTTCACTAAAAATTCAAATTTTCACTAAAAATTCAATTTTTCACTAAAAATTCAAATTTTCACTAAAAATTCATTTTTTCAGTAAAAATTCAAATTTTCACTAAAAATTCAATTTTTCACTAAAAATTCAATTTTTCACTAAAAATTCAATTTTTCACTAAAAATTCAATTTTTCACTAAAAATTCAATTTTTCACTAAAAATTCAATTTTTCACTAAAAATTCAATTTTTCACTAAAAATTCAATTTTTCACTAAAAATTCAATTTTTCACTAAAAATTCAATTTTTCACTAAAAATTCAATTTTTCACTAAAAATTCAATTTTTCACTAAAAATTCAAATTTTCACTAAAAATTCAATTTTTCACTAAAAACTCAATTTTTCATTAAAAATTCAATTTTTCACTAAAAATTCAATTTTTCACTAAAAATTCAATTTTTTAATAAAAATTCAATTATTCAATAAAAATTAAATTTTTCACTAAAAATTCAAATTTTCACTAAAAATTCAATTTTTCACTAAAAATTCAAATTTTCACTAAAAATTCATTTTTTCAGTAAAAATTCAAATTTTCACTAAAAATTCAATTTTTCACTAAAAATTCAAATTTTCACTAAAAATTCAATTTTTCACTAAAAATTCAATTTTTCACTAAAAATTCAATTTTTCACTAAAAATTCAATTTTTCACTAAAAATTCAATTTTTCACTAAAAATTCAATTTTTCACTAAAAATTCAATTTTTCACTAAAAATTCAATTTTTCACTAAAAATTCAATTTTTCACTAAAAATTCAATTTTTCACTAAAAATTCAATTTTTCACTAAAAATTCAATTTTTCACTAAAAATTCAATTTTTCACTAAAAATTCAATTTTTCACTAAAAATTCAATTTTTCACTAAAAATTCAATTTTTCACTAAAAATTCAATTTTTCACTAAAAATTCAATTTTTCACTAAAAATTCAATTTTTCACTAAAAATTCAATTTTTCACTAAAAATTCAATTTTTCACTAAAAATTCAATTTTTCACTAAAAATTCAATTTTTCACTAAAAATTCAATTTTTCACTATAAATTCAAATTTTCACTAAAAATTCAATTTTTCACTAAAAATTCAAATTTTCACTAAAAATTCAATTTTTCACTAAAAATTCAATTTTTCACTAAAAATTCAATTTTTCACTAAAAATTCAATTTTTCACTAAAAATTCAATTTTTCACTAAAAATTCAATTCTTCACTAAAAATTCAATTTTAAAAGTCATTTTTTGACTAAAAATTTTTTAACTAAAAATTCAATTTTAATCTAAAAATTCAATTTTACTAAATATTAAATTATTCACTCCAAAATCCAAATTTTCATTATTAATACAAATTTTTTCAATAAAATTTCAGTTTTGCATTTAATTTTTAACTAAAAATTTAATTTTCACTGTAATTTGAACTCTCATAGAAATAAACAATTATTTTCATTGCCTAAAACTATGCTACTATTTTTTAAGTCTACTTTCCATTAAAATGTTCTGAACATTTTAATAGCCAAATTAATTTATTTAGTTTTATATAAAATAAAAATTAAAAATGCAAAAAAGTCATGTAATCACATAAAAATTGTATGTTTCGATTTTAATCCTAGTGGTTACAATTTTTTTGTTTTATTTATAATTTTTTTTATTTAGATTGTCCTCGTAAGGATTACGACATTGATTTGCATAAACGTTTGGTGTAGCTAACATTCCGTTTATTGCTATTGTGATTTTTCTGTTAATCACTTTGTACGTAATACGAAATTGCTGCTCTTGTTGCTCATATTGTTCCCGTCCCGTACTTTTGTGACAATATTTGTTTAGCAACATGGCGCAGCAACATGTGGCGCAATGCATTCTTTTTGGCCACAGCATGTCATATACATTCGATTTCAAATTTCAAAAACCACATGAGAACTAAGAATTAAAGGATAACGAGTGGGAGAGAAAAGCGAAACTTGTAGGCAACACAAAAGCACGAAGACTGCTACACTTATGTGTGCACAAAAAGCAGGCTTTGTGTAAGCGATATTGTTGCAAATCACACACAGACACATTATAGCATTATGTTGACAATGGCTTAATATGTCTCTGTATGTGTCTGCGATTTATATTTAGCATGACAAAGCATGACATTGTGTTGGTAATAAGCGGCAGTATTTTGGGACAAGCTATACTACTCAATGTTGACAATGCAGAGAAATAAGCACTGCAAGACATTTAAAAAAAAATCATGCCAAAAGAATGAAATGCATAAAAAGGATGCAAAATGAAGCGGCAGCCACAAGCAAGTCTTAAGAAATATTTGTCTGTCTTTTGAGTAAGTGTGTCTGTTTTATGTGTGTTTCTGAGCAAGGTTAAGAACTTAATGTATATCGTTGGATTTATGCGATTTCTATAGATTATCGTTTGACAACTATAATTAGCTGATGTTTTTTTTATAGTATACGCACATGAACCAAATTTCAGCGGGCAACGTTGAATGTCCATGGGAAAGTCCTCCAGATTCATGGGACAGCCGGCCTTAATGGTGAGGCTGTTGAGTGATACAATTTGATAAAAAAAATGTTTAATAAAGTTGAAGTATGTATTTTTTATAAAAATGGTTTCCTATTTTAATTTTTAAAATTTTAATAATTTTCTGAAGGGTTTCAAAGGTTTATTTTAAATGCGTTAAAGGTTTTATAAAGGTTATTTAAAGGTTATATAAATGTTCATTATATACTTAATATAGGTTTACTTATTATCAAAGTTTTATAAAAGTTATATTAAATATTTACTAAATGCTTATTAAATGTTTATTAATGATTTATTAAAGGTTTATTAAAGGTATATTAAAGGTTTAGGTAACGATTTATCAAAGGTTTTTTTAATGGTTTATGAAAGGTTTATAGTTTGTATGTTTAAAATGTATTAACGGTTTGTTAAAGGTTTATAAATGCTTTTAAGGTTTTGTATTTATACTGATTATAAGTTTACTGATTATAATTTTATTAACATTTACTAAATATTTATTAAATGTTTATTAGAGATTTATTAAGGTTTATGAATGGTTTATTAAAGGTTTATTAAAGGTTTATCAAAGGTTTATGAAAGGTTTATCAAAAGTTTATTAAAGACTTATTAAAGGTTTATTAACTGTTTACTAAAGGTATATTAAAGGTTAATTATAAGTTTATTAAATGTTTATTAAAGGTTAATAAAGGTTTATTAAAGGTTTATTAAAGGTTTATTAAAGGTTTACTAAAGATTTATTAAACGTTTATTAAAGTTTTATTAATGGATTATTAAAGGTTTGTTAAAGGTTTAACAATGATTTATTTAAGGTTTATTAAAGGTTTATTCAATGTTTATTAAAGGTTTATTAAAGGTTTATTTAAGGTTTATTTAAGGTTGACAAAAGGTTTATTAAATGGTTTATTAAATGTTTATTAAAGGTTTATTAAAGGTTTCTTAGAGGTTGATTTAAGGTTTATTAAAAGGTTTATTAAAGGTTTATTAAAGGTTTATTAAAGGTTTATTAAAGGTTTATTAAAGGTTTATTAAAGGTTTATTAAAGATTTATTAAACGTTTATTAAAGTTTTATTAATGGATTATTAAAGGTTTGTTAAAGGTTTAACAATAATTTATTTAAGGTTTATTAAAGGTTTATTCAATGTTTATTAAAGGTTTATTAAAGGTTTATTTAAGGTTTCTTTAAGGTTGACAAAAGGTTTATTAAATGGTTTATTAAATGTTTATTAAAGGTTTATTAAAGGTTTCTTAGAGGTTGATTTTAGGTTTATTAAAAGGTTCATTAAAGGTTTATTAAAGATTTATTAAAGGTTTATTAAAGGTTTATTAAAGGTTTATTAAAGGTTTATTAAAGGTTTATTAAAGGTTTATTAAAGGCTTATTAAAGGTTTATTAAAGGCCTATAGAAGGTTAATGAAGGTTTATTAAAGGTTTCTTAGAGGATGATTTAAGGTTTATTAAAGGTTTATTAAAGGTTTATTAAAGGTTTATTAAAGGTTTATTGAAGGTTTTTTAAAGGTTTATTAAAGGTTTATTAAAGGTTTATTAAAGGTTTATTAAAGGTTTATTAAAGGTTTATTAAAGGTTTATTAAAGGTTTATTAAAGGTTTATTAAAGGTTTATTGACAGTTTTTTAAAAGGTTTATTAAAGATTTATTAAAGGTTTATTAAAGGTTTATTAAAGGTTTATAAAATGTTAATAGCTGTTTATTAAAGATTTACTAAAGGTTTATTAAAGGTTTATTTAAGGTTTCTTAAAGGTTGACTAAAGGTTTATTAAATGATTTATTAAATGTTTATTAAAGGTTTATTAAAGGTTTATTAAATGTTTATTAACGGATTTATGAAAGGTTTATTAAAGACTTATGTAAGGTTTATTAAATGTTTTCTTATGGTTTATGAAAGGTTTATTATAGATTTATTTAAGGTTTATTAAAGATTTATTAAAGGTTTCTTAAAGTTTAATTAAATTTTCATTAAATGTTAATTATAGGTTTATAAATTAAAGATTTCTTAAAAGTTTATTTAAGGTTTGTAAAAGACTTATTGAAAGTTTTTAAAAGATAATTACGGGATTATTAAAGACTTATTAAAGGTTTATTAAAGGTTTATTAAAGTTCTTTTAATGGTTTATTAAAGTTCTTTTAAAGGTTTCTTACATGTTTTTTAAAGGTTTGTTAAAAGTTTATTAATAGTTTTTTAAAAGATAATTTAAGGATTATTAAGGGCTACTAAAGGTTTATTTAAGTTCTTTTAAAGGTTTTTTTCATGTTTATAGAGTTTTTTTAGCTTTTGTATAGGCCTGTTAAAAGTTATTATTTATTTGTAATAAATATTTTTGATAACATTTGTTTTTTAAAATTAATTCTTTTAAATTAATATTCACATATTGTTTTAAATTCGTTTTTTTAATTATTTTTATACTTTATTTTAAAATTATTATTTTCTTTTTTATTATAATTTTTACCATTTTTATAAATTAATATTTGGTATAATTATTTTTTAAATACTCACCGACTCGAATAGAGCACTCTACCATTCTGATAGATGCGCACAAATTTATTCGGTGTCGTTATCGTGTGCAGATAACTCTGTTTGCCATTATAGAAATATGTGTCGGGCTTCCAAATGCGCGCCAACATCGAAACACTCAACGCCAAGGTGTCCTGAGCACCCTCAAAGGCCAGACGTTTGTCCACCCACGATTGACGAAAATAACAATCCATGGAGTAGGTCTGCTCGAAGGTGACAAAGAGAAGAGTGAATAATTTCAAGAGTTAAACGAAGGATTGCAATAAAACGAATGACGAAGGACATTCAACTGAAGTGTATATGTTTTATTGAGTTTTTAATTTACACTTGAGGCAAATTATGCGATAAAAGGTTTATTAAGGTTATTAATGCCTACCATATCGACTTCGGATATAGGACCCATGCTGCGCACCATAATATCGACTTCAACAGTGGCGGGAGGTCCTGCGTTTTGAAAATATTAGAGGGTAAAGATTTTATTATGTAAAATAAACATAGTATAATTATAAATTAATTTGAAATACTATTTATTAGCTTCAAAACTGATTTAAAAATAAAACTAAAGTTATTTTAGAGTTTTACTATGTTTTTATATATAACAAGTTTTAAATTTTAATAAAAGACTGTTAAAAAACTTTATAAAAGAAACTAAAAAGTAACATCACTAATTTTTGGTTTTTTAAGAGCTTTTTAAAGGTTTGTGAAGAATAATTTGATTTGTTTAGGGCTTCCAAAATTTAAATTTAAATTTTTTTGAATGTTAAATATTTAATAATTGTTTTAATGTATTCTTACTGCTTTTTTTCCTGTTTTGATTTGTTTTGACAAGAGCTTCTAAAAGGTTTTATAAACAGTTTTACAAGATGATTTCAAAATTTGCTTAATGTATAAAGATTTATCTCTGAAAATGTACTTCCAAATAAATTTAAATATTGAAAAATCATCTAAAGTGATTTAACATGATTTTCGTGGTTTGTTAAGAGGTCCTTTAAAGCTGTTTAATGGCTAATTAAGGGTTTTGTATGATTTTTAAAGATGTCCTCAATCTTTTAAGGTTTCTTCAAGTTTTATTTTAATTATTTTTGTTTATATTAATAATTTGGATTTTTTTTTAAAAGTGATTTAAAGTTATTTTAAATTAGAAAAATTACAATATTGCCTCTTTTCATAGGACGAATTTATATTTATTATTTCAATGAGTTATTTAAATGTTTTATAATTGGTTTAATGAATCTCTTAAGAGTTGTTTAAAGAAAGTTTTAAGTGTATTATTTTTCTTCAAAATGTTCTTTAAGTTATTCAATTTACAACTATCAATATTGCGCCCTCATGGCGCACTATTGCACTTGGCCACTTTTATCTGCCCCTATTTATATTGTGCACGATGATGCCTGTTGTTGCCGAAAACCACTTGAAACTTTTTATTTTTTTTTTTGCAAAATTTTAATAAATTTTCCAAACAAGTGCCATTGAGAATTTTCGCGCGTAAACAGTTTTTAATGACTTTCATAGTCTGGCCTTATTTTCATGAGCCTGAGTCATAGATGTTTTTATTCATGTGGTGGAGAGGAAGTATGGAAGGGATTATAATTGTAGAAACTGCAGCATAGGCCGCATCTAATGAAGTGTTAAATAATGCGGGATGTTTCTCAATTATAATGCATAAGAAAAGGGTTTGTATTAAATAAAGAAATGGGTTAAGTTGACAAAAAGAGATCATGTCGATGATCAAGAATATACTGATTAATTCTAAAAATGTTTAATACTTCACAACTTTAGCACTAAAAATTTAATTCTTAAATGTTTTACATTTTTATTTAAACATTTTCTATTTTAATAAAGAAATTAATTTTTAACGAAGAATTTTTTTTTTCAAAAAAATAAATCTCAAACTAAAACTCAAATTTTCACTAAAAATGCAAATAAAAATGAAAAATTAAAATTTTTACTAAAATTTTAAATTTCATTACAAAATCAATAATTAATTAAAAATTAAAATGTTCACTAACAATTGAATTAATAGGAAAAGGTTAAAATTATCACTTAAAATCAATTTTTCGCTTAATGTTCAATATTTCATTAAAAAAAACAAATTTTCACTTTTAATTAAAAACTCAATTTTACCCAAAAACTAAAATTTTAAATAAAACTTCGATAAAAATTCATTTTTTTTATTAAAATTCAATTTTTCACTATAAAATTTTTAACTAAATTTTCATTTTTTACTAAAATCAATTTTTCATTAAAAAGCTCTTAAATTTAATATTAATTTTGTTTTTGTATTTTTGCTTTTGTGTTTTTGTTCTTGTTATTGTTTTGGCTTTTCCGTTTGCGTGTTTTTTTTGTATTTTGTTATTATGTTTTTGCTTTTGATTTTGTGTTTTAACTTTTATTTTTGTGTTTGATTTTTTCCTCTTTGTTTTGTAATTTTGTTCTCGTGTTTCTGATTTTGTTGTGTTTTTGCTTTTATTTTCTGCTTTTGGTTTTGTTTTTTATTTTGTTTTTGTTTTGTTATATATTTGCTTTTTTTTTGTATTTGAGTTTTTTGTTTTATCTTCTTAGCTGGTGTAAGTGCCGACTTATGTCGTTTTGAAAGTTTAGGTTGTACTAGTATTTCGTACCCGGGCTGCTCAACGGGAGTTTTTATTTTTTTTTTTTCGTTTTTAACACATTTTTTTCCGTTTTTATGTTATAAATTTTGTTTTGTGCTTATTTCGTTTTTGTATTTTAAATTTTTTTTGCATTTTTGATTTTCTGTTTTTACTTTTGCGTTTTTGATTTTTAG
Organism: Dryomyza anilis; assembly: GCA_951804985.1. Lineage (NCBI taxonomy): Eukaryota > Metazoa > Arthropoda > Insecta > Diptera > Dryomyzidae > Dryomyza > Dryomyza anilis. The sequence goes on from OX638134.1 coordinate 3,972,572, forward strand.
TTATTTTGTGTGATTTTTATATTTTTACTTTTATTTATGTGTTTTTGTTTTTCTTTTGCTTTTATGTTTGTGTTTTTGATTTTGTTTTTGATTTTGTTTTTGATTTTGTGTTTTTGCTTTTGTGTTTTTGCTTTTGTTTTGAGCCTTTGCTTTTATTTTTGGATTTTTGCATTTATTTTTGTTTCTGCGTTTTTGATTTTGTTTATTCGATTTTTTGTTATTTTGTGTGTATTTTTGGTTTTAATATTTTTGCTTTTATTTAGGTGTTTTTGTATTTGTTATTGCTTTTGTGTATTTGATTTTGTTTTTTTTTTTATTTTGTGTTTGATTTTGCGTTTTTGCTTTTGTTTTCAGTCTTTTCTTTTATTTTTAAATTTTTACTTTTGTATTTGATTTTTTGTTATTTTGTGTGTGTGTTTTTTTTTGTTTTAATATTTTTGATTTTATTTCTGTGTTTCTGTTTTTGATTTTGTGTGTTTTTTTTTTATTTTTTTATTTTTGATTTTGCGTTTGTTTTGAGTCTTTTTGGATTTTTTCTTTTGTTTTTGTGTCTGCGTTTTTGATTTCGTGCTTTTGACTTTGCTTTTGAATTTTTTTTTTTCTTTTGTATTTTTTATTATTTGGCCCTTTATCCAATCCCGCTCATATATAGCCTATTCGGACTCCATAGTTTGCAAAATTTCAATCTGTTCAGCGGTTCAGACGTGATGCTGGAACAAACAGACAGACAGTTAGACGGACCAGGAGTTTTATAAATATAAATGAAAGCTGCGTTCTTTAGTTTTTAGTTGGAATATAATATTTTAATAATTTATTAATACTTTACTAAAAATTTGGCATTGAAATTAACGGATAAAATGTCTCAGTGATTGTTGTAGCCTTTTGCATATGAGAAACAGCCAAATTAAAGTTATCTAATTTTGCACAATTAAATTAAATACTTATCATTTTTAAATGTCAAATATTATACTAATGTCAAATAGTTGGCAGTTTTAAAAATAAAAAAAGATGATTGAAAATATAAAACTTTGATTAGTCAAAGCAAATCATTGCTGTATTGAGCAATATTTTGCTGTGCACATTTGTTAAATGTAAACGTACAAAACTCAAAGTAAAATCACGCTTTTAGGTGTTAAAATATCAGAAATCAACAAAATCTGTCGGAAAATCTTTTGCACTCTTCAAATACTTAGCAGGATGCTTTTCGTTTTATTTCCGTTGACAAATTTTTTAAATCCTGATAAATAAAAGCGTTGTCATAAACATTTCCTTAATTTGAGGCGCCGCCGCTTAGCAGGATGTTGTTCTTGTGGCAAGCATGGCACAAGGATGTCAACGGAATTCGGAAATCGAGCACAAATCATGACATTAATAAAAACAGCAAAGCGAAAGTACGTCATAGTGGATGTGTTTGTGTGTGTGTGCAGCACAGTGTTGCCTCTTTAAATAAATTGCAAATTTATGTAATTTTTATAATCAAGATGAAAGCGTAGATTTTCTTTATAATTTTTACATAATTTCTCACTTAAGAAGATTTCAAAATGAAACAGCAAGTGAAATGAAATACTTGTGATTTTGTAAAATTTGATGCTTTTTTATTGAGCTTAGTTTAAAATTTCAAATTTATAATTTAAATATTTAACACAATTAAATTTTTCAAAAATGTTAACTTTTGGTGGATTTTTAGTGGCTCTTTAGTGTCTTTTAATTGGCTTTTTAGTGGCTTTATAGTGATTAAATGGTTAACAGTACAAAATTTTTAAAAATAATTAAACAAAATATATGTTTTATACATCATATGAAAGCTAATAGAAACAGCTTTAAAATGGCATATCAATCAAAACAATATTCGAACCATAGACCTAACTATAGACTCATTAAATAAATAAAAAAAAACACTCATACGTCAAGTGGTTCCTAAAAAATTTAAAATTTTAAATTCGCTGTGCTTATTTCTTATCACTTTCTGCTGCTTAACTTAACAAACTTAAACAAATTAACAAAGAAAATAATTTATTTTACAATGAACAAATTCATGTTGCCTCCCATCAAAAGCACAACAACCATTTCAACGGACACACTTACCGCCAAAATCCGGTCGAATGCTGTTGTCATAACCACGCAGCAAATTGTCCAGCAGCTCGGAAATGTTTGCATGATTATTACGTTGCGTCAGACGCATGTGAGAGCCAGCGTGCACCAGAATTCCACCACCGCCACCACCATTGCTGTCTTGTTGACCGAATAGCACGCTGCGACGCAGTTGCAGTGACAGCGTCAGGCATAGCAAAAGTTTGAACAAGAGACCCGCAAAGGATTCCAGTAGACTGCGCACAGAGTTGGTTGCAAAGGAGACAGAAGATGATGAGAAGGAGGACGAGGTGGTGGGTGAGAGGCAGCAGCCTGCATTTGACATGTTTTTGTTATTTTAAACTATTTTTGTTTTTGTTGTTGTTATTCCGATTGCGTCGCTGAATTCAGCCTGACTACAGCAGACAGCATTAGCTGCAATCGTGGCTTGAATCACTCAGTTTAGTGACCAACAAATGGTCTGCAACAGCAATAACTGCGGCGAATTAAGTGGCGGCATTGATGGTTGCTTCAAGAGGCGATAGTTTTAATTGATTAAGCTGTCTGGTTGATTAAAAGATACCAAGTAAATTGGAATTAAATTAATTTTAATATATTTCTTTTTGTTTTTTAATACTTTTACACAAAACTAATTTTTCACTATATTAAATTTTTCATTCAAAAATTAAATTTTCAATTAAAATATTTTTTCACTAAAAATTAAATTTTTCATTAAAAAAATGTTCACTAAAAATTCAATTTTTCACTAAAAATTCAATTTTTCACTAAAAACATAATTTTTCACTAAAAATTCAACTTTTCACTAAAAATTCAACTTTTCACTAAAAATTCAATTTTGCACTAAAAATTCAATTTTTCACTAAAAATTCAATTTTTCACTAAAAATTCAAATGTTTACTAAAAATTGAAATTTTCACTAAAAATTGAAATTTTCACTAAAAATTTAAATTTTCACTAAAAATTGAAATTTTCACTAAAAATTCAAATTTTTACTAAAAATTCAAATGTTCATTAAAAATTGAAATTTTCACTAAAAATTGAAATTTTCACTAAAAATTGAAATTTTCACTAAAAATTAAATTTTTCACTAAAAATTAAAATGTTCACTAAAAATTAAAATGTTCACTAAAAATTAAATTTTTCACTAAAAATTAAATTTTTCACTAAAAATTAAATTTTTCACTAAAAATTAAATTTTTCACTAAAAATTAAATTTTTCACTAAAAATTCAATTTTTCACTAAAAATTAAATTTTTCACTAAAAATTAAATTTTTCACTAAAAATTCAATTTTTCACTAAAAATTAAATTTTTCACTAAAAATTAAATTTTTCACTAAAAATTCAATTTTTCACTAAAAATTCAATTTTTCACTAAAAATTCAATTTTTCACTAAAAATTCAATTTTTCACTAAAAATTAAATTTTTCACTAAAAATTAAATTTTTCACTAAAAATTCAATTTTTCACTAAAAATTCAATTTTTCACTAAAAATTCAATTTTTCACTAAAAATTCAATTTTTCACTAAAAATTCAATTTTTCACTAAAAATTCAATTTTTCACTAAAAATTCAATTTTTCACTAAAAATTCAATTTTTCACAAAAAATTGAAATTTTTCACTAAAAATTAAATTTTTCACTAAAAATTAAATTTCATTGGAGACGTAAAAAATTTTAATAAATACCCAAGTTCATTAAGACAGCACAGCGCACTCTTTGAACCGGCCGGTTATTAAATTTCCTATAGCTCGAACATAACCTAGTTTTTTTGCCTAGTGCGTCCTGCCTGCGACTTCTTTGTCTTGTGCCGTTGTCAACCTGATAAAAAATAATCACTTTGCTTTTAATTAATTATTATTATGATTACTTATCGTGTGACACTGCAAATATTAAACAACGATTCTGTGCTATTGACACGTGCATGAAAATGGTTGCATACTTTGAGGCGTCAAAGGTGACCAAATCATAAAAGTTGAAAATAAGACGAAGAGTTCAAAAAATATGAAAAGCTGCATTTAGTTTTAGTGTTAAAAATGGCGCCAAAGTGAAGCTTTAAAAATAGACAAAAATCTAAAAGAAAAAAAATCAAGTAATGTCCTCGCATTGCAATGCGTGCTGCAGGTCCTGCCACGAGGCAAAAGAATGCATTCGAATGCTTTGTATGACACAGCAACTATTGTCAAATGTAGAATATATATGCTTTTGTAATACATACATGTGACTGTCTATGTATTTAAGAATATATGAGGTTTTCTTATTTTATTGTGAAGAAGGCTGCCTGCGCCAAGTATTGGCGGCGAAATAACGTCTTGAGCACGTTCAACGTTTGCGTCGCCTAAACTGCACTCAATTTTGAAGGATGTGAACTTGGTGTAAGCGTTGACGTTGATTTTTTTTTTGTTATTATTTTTACTTTTATTTAGAAATTTTGTATTTTATTTGCAGTTTAATGCACAGTGCAATGAATATGAAAAATGCAATCATATGAGTTGGTATTAGCTCTTTTTTTAGGTTTTTAAAAAGTATTTTTTTTTTATATTTTTTATAATCTTTTTTGTAATATTTTTATTATATTTTATAAAGGTATTGCTTAAACATTTTGTGGTTTATTTTTCATTCAGAATTTGGCATATTGGTTAAATGCACAAAGCATAATTTGTGTTTTTATTAATAAAATAAAAAGTATAAAAAATATATTTACATTTTCATTGATTTTTTATGTTGACAATAGAATTTATAAAAATATAATACTTTCAATAAACTGTAGCAAATAGCTACAAGTTTTATATAAAAAATAGAAGAAATTTGAATGCGATACCACAAGTTATTAAATTAACATTACATATCGAAATACAATAAATTGTTGCTCATACGTCAACCAAATAAAGTGAAATACTTGGATTTTTACTGCATGCAATTGAGTTTTTAAAAATAAATGGATTTCTATAGAATATAGCCAATAGCTTTTTTCTTCATAATAGATTATATTAAATCCTTTACTAATACCAGAAATAAAAAATTGTGCGAAAATAAACTTTGTGCTCAAGTAAAAGAATTTACAAATTTAAATGGATTTATGCTTCTAACAGTTGAATTTAAAAAAAGCCCATTCTTTTTAGAAAACGTAGCCATCAGCTTGAAGTTTTAGAATAAAATACAAACAAATTTGAATATAATACCAAAAATTAGAAAAATGTATGTTTATGGAGACATATAAAATGTTGCTCATACGTCAAGTATACTTAACGAAAATACATGGATTTTTCCTAGCTGCAAATGATTTTTTAAAAACTAATTTAATTTTGAAAAATATAACTTAAAGTTTTAGTTTTCATAAAAAATTATAAAGAAAATAATATGCTGAAAGTAACAAACAATTTCGACCTCTCATGGAATGTTCCCCATAATTCAAAGAAAAATAAATAAATTTCGCTGATTTTTTCTGCTTATATTGAAATTTTCAAAAAGAAATTTACTTCTGTATAATGTAGCAAACAGCTTGTGGTTTTAGAGAAAAATAAAAAATAATGCATATACAATACCAAAAATTACAAAATTAATGTTTATACCGACATATTATATGTCTCAAATGTCATTAACGAAATACATGATTTTTTGTTGCATTCAATTGAGTTTTTTAAAAATAACTTTTTTCTATTAAATATAACCAATTACTTAGTCTTTCATTATAAATTATTTTCAATTTGTTATCTATTCTAGAATTAACAAAATAAACTTTTAAATGGCCTGCTAAAAGAATGGTTTTTAAGTCATAAGAAAAATTGCAGAATTTCATGAATTTTTACTGCTCGGAATTGAAATTATGTCATAAAATTTGAATTACGTTATAAAGATAATATTCTTGAGTTTATAACGAAATGTATAAAAAAATTCTAAACAATAGTTACAAAACAAAATCGACATTTATATAGACATATATTGAAATGTTGCTCATACGTCCAGATAAAAAAATACATAGATTTTAATAGTTTTCAATTGAATTTATAAAATTTAATTACTTTTTATAAAATATTGTCTATAGCTTTGACTATTTTCATATATTATAATAAATTTGTTAAATTATAATAAAGTGTTTACAAAATAAAAGAATGGATGTTAGCCAAAGTTAAAATTAAAGAATTACATGGATTTTTGCTGCTTACATCAGAATTTATAAAAATACATTTATTTCTGTATAATATAGCTAGTACTATTTACTTTTAGACAAAAATAATAAGAAAATATTTGCGATGCTAAAACTTACAAAATATGCGTTTAAGTCAACATATATAAAAATGTTGCTCATACGTCATGTGTCTCAAATAATTTGCTTATTACTTTGATAAATCTGTAAAGCATTTTATCTATATCGTACTTTATATTTTTTAAAATATAAAATTAAAATAGCAAATAAATTAATATAATTTAAAAATATGTTTGTATTTTCAATTTCGTATATTAAGCATTTTTCAAATGTCACAAAAAAATGTATTTATAAATTTTAACTTTTTATGGAATTTAAATATTTTTCTATATTACAAATACTGCTATAACTATTTTTAAACACCAAATAAGTATTTTTAAAATTTATTAAATTTAATTTGTATCACAGCAAAGCTCTTCGAATTGCCAGTGAAGCACTTGAGCTGCTCAAGTTCTTTTCACAAAAGCCACAAAAATCCCGACAATCTACCCTAATCACCGAAAATAAAAATTGACATCGAATGGAAAAATTAAATTGAAACTGAAATTTAAGACTGAACCAATAGCATCATCATTGACACTATTTGAATTTTGTGAAAATCGGAGGTTTTTATAAAATTTATTTGAGAATTTCTAACAAATTCCAACTAATAAAATTAAAGTGAATGCATTTTGCTTTATGGCTTTATAGTTTTATTTTTATCGATGCCATAAAGCAGTATTTTTAGTTTTTTTCGAGTATTATTTCGGCTTTTACACTTTTGCATGTAAATCCCATGGGCTACGTAAGACGATGCTGCGCTTGATGAGTGAGGTTGAGATTGAAGCGATTGAAGAGGGTGCAAAGAATGCGCAGGAATTGGTGTATATTAGGGTTGATGTTGATGGTGTCTTAAACCAACTAAGTGACGTCGTAGCGGTCACTTTTTGTCTGTTAAAAATGCGTAAAAGAAGCAACGGAAAAAACTACTGGATAAAAAATAAAAAGAAGTACAGCTTCAAATTGCAAATGAGAAATTGAAAATGATATGGAAATTATTTTAAAATGCTTGGCTTTGTGTGTTGACAGTGAATGAATTATTTTTTTGTATTATAATATTTCGCATTATCTTTTAAACTTGAATTTAAAACCAAAGAAAACAAAAAGGAAAACCTTGATTATTTCACATTTTATGCAGCAATTAAAAAATTATTCAAATCTGAAAATTTTAAAATTTAAATTTCATACACATTTTATGATGTGCTTAATTTATTTTAATGATGTGTTCAAAACACTGCATAAACCGCTAAAAACATTTTAGTCTAAAGCAAAAACAACTCAAAAATGTAAGTTTGGCCACACAGTTAATTGTTGTAAAATGCAGCACAAATAAAATTCAAACAAATTAAAAACTGCCAACAGACGTGATTTAGAAATATATTTAATAAATTTCAATTGGAAAAGTTGAAATTAAATTGAAGCGCTGGTGTTTATTTTTGTGGTTTTTCAATGAGAGATGATTTTGTGAGGATTTTAAAATGAAAATACTTATGTGATAATTTTAATAAGTTATTTTTGTGAGATTTTAAAGTATTAATTTTTGAGAAAATATAAATCAGATTTTGAAGATGGCATTTATGACAATTTTGTTAAAACAAATTTGCGTTGAATTTGAAAAAATACATTGCTGAAATTTGTGAGAATTTTGTAGTAAATTTCAATTTAGATTTATTATTTGAAGATTTTTCACTAAAACTTCAATTTTTTACTAAAAATTCAAATTTTCACTAAAAATTCAATAATTCACTAAAAATTCAATTTTTCATTATAAATTCAATTTTTCACTAAAAATTCAATGTTTCACTAAAAGTTCAAATTTTCACTAAAAATTCAATAATTCACTAAAAATTCAATTTTTCACTAAAAATTAAATTTTTCACTAAAAATTAAATTTTTCACTAAAAATTCAATTTTTCACTAAAAATTCAATTTTTCACTAAAAATTCAATTTTTCAGTAAAAATTCAATTTTTCACTAAAATTCAATTTATCATTAAAAATTTAATTTTTCACTATAAATAAAATTTTTAACTAAAAATTCAATTTTTCACTAAAAATTCAATGTTTCATTTAAAATTCAATTTTTCACTAACAAGTTAATTTTTCACTAAAAGTTCAAATTTTCACTAAAAATTCAATTTTTCACTAAAAATTCAATTTTTCACTAAAAATTCAAATTTTCACAAAAAAAATCAATTTTTCACTAAAAATTCAATTTTTCACTAAAAATTTAATTTTTCACTAAAAATTAAATTTTTCACTAAAATTCATTTTTTCATTAAAAATTCAATTTTTCATTAAACTTCAATTTTTCATTAAACTTTAATTTTTCACTAAAAATTCAATATTTCACTAAAAATTCAATTTTTCACTAAAAATTCAATTTTTCATTAAACTTCAATTTTTCAGTAAAAATTCAATTTTTCACTAAAAATTTAATGTTTCACTAAAAATTCAATTTTTCACTAAAAATTCAATTTTTTCATTAAACTTCAATTTTTCACTAAAAATTCATTTTTTCACTAAAAACTCTATTTTTTTTCACCAAAAATTCATTTTTTTCTAAAAAAATTAAATTTTTATTTTAAAAATTCAATTAATACCTAAAAATTAAGTTTTTCTCCATAAATTGAATTTACTTCTAAAATTCAATTTCAACTTTCAGGATTTGAAATATAATTGGTGATCATCCGTTAATTAAAGAAATTTATTTTATTTATCTTTAGCATATGTGAATTTCTATACATTACAAGCCAATTTATCGTAGACCCACTTCCTTTTCATTAAAGCAACCTATATAAAATTTGTCAAAATAGTTGAGACTGATTTGAGAAATAAGACACTCAGTGGGAGTGCGTGCAATTAATTTATTGCATTTCACAGAATAAATAGATGTCAGCCAGTTGTCTCTATCAATCCTTCTTTTGTGATATGTCAATCTGTCTGTCCCTTTCTCTTTATAGCTGTCTCAGCAAAATAATACTACAAAATACTCTGCCTTAATGAGATTGCATCAGTAGTCTGATTACAAGGTCTGGTCGACCCAATAGGCCACAAAATCTATTGGCAAGCAGCACAATTAAAATATTGACGCCTAATTAAAATTGACACACAAAATGACAAAATCAGTAACAGTGCTAAATATCAGTGGTGGTGGTGGTGGATGCGAATTTAGACATCGAATGAATGAACTGCCACCGCATCATCAGACACTAATGACTGTGTGTGTGTGTGTGTCTGTGGATTTGGAAAATGTGAATTAAATATTTAGTAAATTTACAAACAGCACAATTAATTCATCAGCTTAACCGCATAATCATGCATTTTATGAAGTAGTTCGTTGCATTTTTAATGCGCTTAAAAATGTTGTAAAATTCAGACATAAATTGGCATTCACATTTTTACAAATATATAAATAAAAAGTATACGATTTTTTTTTTTTAATTATGACAGGAATAATATTCGTTAGTTCTAATAGATATAGTGACAAAATTGTTGAGAAAACTATCAAAATTTTAAGAAAATTGTTCCACAAACCAAAAAATAAAAAAAGACTTAATTAAATATTAAATCAAGTTTAATATATGCTTTTAATATTTAGGAAAATATCGTTTATTATAAATGAAGAAAATCATTAAACAATTAACATAACTCTAAAAAAATTAGGACAATCATTATAAAATTTGAAATAAATCAAAAATAAGCTCTCCAAAATGTTCACAAAAAAAAATGATATTTTCTATATTATCCAAAATTGATAGAAAACATCCTTACCAATCCCTAAAAAGAATCGTTATAAAAATCATAAGAAACCTCATAGCAATAGATTTGACTTAAATCCTAAAACTCTAAACAAATGCTATTAAATATCATATCAAAAGTCAGGACAAAAACATGATAATCATAACAGAAATAATATAAAAAATCGTATACAAAATTATATCAAAATTCTTTTAAAAATAAAATCAAAATTTAAAAAATCATGATAAAAATCATGATAAAAATTATATCAAAATTGAATCAAACAAAAATTAAAACAAAAATTGTAGTAAACAAATATTTAAACATACCAGACACAAAATGTCTGGCGTTTTTCAGGAAGATTTCGGACATATTTCCGGCAAAACCACACAGATATATTTGGGAATATTTAGGGAAGTGTATAGTAGGTTGTCAAATTTGTTGTCAAAAATCATGGCAATATTTAATTCAAGGATGAAATTTAAAATTACTTTAAAAATGATTCATATCACAAAGCTTGTCAAAAATCATATAACATTAAAATCAGTCAACAACCATACGAAAATTCATATCAAAATCCATGAGAAAAAAACAAATCATAATAAAATAAAAATCACCTCAAAATCACTTCATCATATGGTCATCGTTCAGTGAAAAGTCACTAAGTCCAAAATTTGTGTATTGAGATAAATGCTTTTCAAGATATAAATTGCCGTAACAAATCATTCATATTTTTGGATTCAAATAGTTCTAACCTTGTGGTATAGACTACACGTTCCGCTACAAAATGCAAAAAAATAAAAGTTTGGACAAAAAACATGACCGTTATTGGATTACTTGATAAAAAATGGAAGGAAAAATTGTAGTTTCCCAGACACAACAAACAAACAAAAAATAAAATGGCACGGCCCTTTAAATAAAAAATTAAAAATATACGTCAATAATATTATACCCCTCGTTCCCTTCGAAACTCATAAAAATAAAGAAAGAAAGGGGTGAAAACACGGTTTGTTGTACTTTACAGATCAAGTAACAAACAATTAAAAAAATATTGCAGTGTCAAGCAATGGAAGCTCGTACCGAAAAAAAAACATCCCATAAAAATCAATCCCATTCCTGCACAAACTGCATAAAATCTATAATTAAATCCAAAAATCGTTTAAATCCGACCATATTTGTGGACACAGCACCGTTTTATTCAGATTTCGACGATTGCCGTTCAGTGAAAAATCAATAAGTCCCATATAAACAGTAAGAGTGCTCCAGTTTATTCAAATAATTATATCTGAATTTAGTTTGATTTGGAGAAGAAAGTATTGCATAATATCTATCATTTAATGCAAAAATCGTCCAAAGTATGTGTGAGCGGACTCTTTTAAAGGGCTAATTGTGGACTTGAGTACTTTTCACTGAACTGAATTTTTAAATATTTGGACTTAGTGATTTTTCATTTTTAATATCTTCGGATTGGTAAGATGTAGGACTTCGAGGACTTTTGCAACGTAAAGAAGATATCGTTTTTATTATACTGTCATATTTATCTCGACATTTTCGAAAAATGGACTTAACGACTTTTCACTGAACGACGACGTATCATAAATTTCTTAAAAAAATTTAAAAATTAATATCAGAGTCATTTGATAGAAAATTTAATTTTTGAGGAATCATTTTTTTTTTTTAATTTTCGAAAGAGAATTTGAAATACTATAGTAGTGGAAATAATATCTTTTTTTAGTATAAAGTCCGAACTATTAATTTTAGTTCAAATTTCAAAATTTTATTCTTTGGAGATACTTTTTTTTTTGAATTTGCAGCTAAATAATTAATTTATAAAAAATCTGAATGCAATGTGAATAACTGATTTTTTAAAATTTTAATAACCAATGAATATTTTATTGGAAAATTAAATATTTTGTTGCAAATTGAAGATTTTATGAGAAATTCAGTTTTTTTGTGACAAATTTAAGAAAAAAAAAATGTTGGTGAAAAAAAGATTTTTTTTTTTTTTGATAAATTTTATTGGAAAATTGAATATTTTGTGGCAAATTGAAGATTTTATGAGAAATTCAGTTTTTTTGTGACAAATTTAAGAAAAAAAAAATGTTGGTGAAAAATAGATTTTTTTTTTTGATAAATTTTATTGGAAAATTGAATATTTTGTGGCAAATTGAAGATTTTGTGAGAAATTCAGTTTTTTTGTGACAAATTTAAGAAAAAAAAATGTTGGTGAAAAATATATTTTTTTATTGATAAATTTAATTTTTATTGAAAATTTGTTTTTTTAAATTAAGTTTTTAGTAAAACATTGCATTTTAGTGAACATTTGAATTTTTTGCGAAAATATGTGTTTTTTTATTTTAATTTAACTTTTCTTGGAAAATTTAATTTTTAGTGGAAAATTTAATTTTTAGTTTATATTATAATTTTTAGTAAAAAAAAATGAATTTTTAGTGAAATAATTAATTTTTAGTGAAATATTGCATTTTAGTGAACAATTGAATTTTTTGCGAAAATTTGTGTTTTTTTTTAATTTAAAAAAAAATTATTTTTAGTTTATATTTTAATTTTTAGTAAAAAAAATGAATTTTTAGTGAAATAATTAATTTTTAGTGAAGTAATGAATTTTTAGTGAAAATTCATTTTTTTTAGTTAAAATTTTAATTTTTAGTAAAATAATTAATTTTTAGTGAAATAATGAATTTGTAGTGAAAATTTGGATTATTAGTGAAAATTTATATTTTTAAGTGAACATTTGAATTGTTGGTGATAAATTAATATGTTGGTAAAAAATTTTAAATGTAGCGTTTTTAAAAAGTTGAATTTTTTTTAGTGAAAATTTTAATTTTTTTTTATTAAAAAAAAAGTAAAAAATTGAATTTTAAGTGTACAATTTAATTTTGTATTCAAATTAACTTTTAGTGACAAATTAAATTTTAAGTGGAAAATTTGGTGAAAATTAAATGTAGTCCTTAATTTTGATATTTTTTTAAATTTATATTAGATTTTAATTTATATATTTTTTTTTAATAAGTTTTTAATTTCACTTTAATATTTTACATACACCACAATTAATTATTTTTTAACTTTCTACAAACACTTTCTATATTTTTCACTTCCACCACAGCGAACAAATCCCGCCAAGCGCCCAACGCAGACTGACTGAACTAACCGAACGACAACGAGAAATACTTCGAATAGCATCCTTCGCCAGCAAAGAAACCCACAGATGTTGGGCAACGAGGCGACGCGTCGTCAATGTGCAGACGAAATCCATTAAAGCCAACGAGAAAAGCCGCCAAATCACAGCGTTTCATTGCGTACCAAATGCACAGGGCAGGGCGAGAGGTAGAGCAAAAGCAATAACAACAAAAACTATGAAATTCATTCATGAAAATGTGAAGACCAAAATAAAAATATGTATAAAAAAAACTGATTGTAAATAAAAACATTGTAGGGAAAAAGTGATACTGCGCAGTGGGAAAAGCACGTGGCTGTGTTTTGTTTTGTTGATGTTGTTGTTGGCATTTGTTGCTGTTGCAATTTAAAACACTTGTTGCTCGTGTGTGAGGTAACAGCTGTTGGTGTTTGATAGAGGCAGATGACGACTATAGAGGGTTGAGTAAAAATTTTGATATTTCGTTTTTAGTAAACAATTTAATTTTATGTGAAAAATTTAATTTTTAGTGAAAAATTGAATTTTTAGCGAAAAATTGAATTTTTAGTAAAAAATTGAATTTTTAGTGAAAAATTGAATTTTTAGTGAAAATTTGAATTTTAGTGAAAAATTGAATTTTTAGTGAAAAATTGAATTTTTAGTGAAAAATTGAATTTTTAGTGAAAAATTGAATTTTTAGTGAAAAATTGAATTTTTAGTGAAAAATTGAATTTTGGTGATAAATTGAATTTCTGTGAAAATTTAAATTTTTAGTGAAAATTTGAATTTTTAGTGAAAAATTAAATTTTTAGTGAAAAAGTGAATTTTTAGTGAAAATTTGAATTTTTAGTGAAAATTTGAATTTTTAGTGAAAAATTGAATTTTTAGTAAAAAAAATTGAATTTTTAGTAAAAATTGATTTTTCATTGAAAATTTTAATTTTTAATGAAAAATTGAATTTTTAGTGAAAAATTGAATTTTTAGTGACAAATTGAATTTTTAGTGAAAAATTGAATTTTTAGTGAAAATTAGATTTTTTAGTGAAAATTTGAATTTTTAGTAAAAATTTGAATTTTTAGTGAAAATTTGAATTTTTAGTGAAAATTTGAATTTATAGTGAAAATTTAAATGTTTAGTGAAAAATTTAAATTTTTAGTGAAAAATTGAAATTTTAGTGAAAAATTGAATTTTTAGTGAAAAATTGAATTTTTAGTGAAAATTGAATTTTTAGTGAAAAATTAAATTTTTAGTGAAAAAGTGAATTTTTAGTGAAAATTTGAATTTTTAGTGAAAATTTGAATTTTTAGTGAAAAATTGAATTTTTAGTAAAAAAATTGAATTTTTAGTAAAAATTGAATTTTCATTGAAAATTTTAATTTTTAATGAAAAATTGAATTTTTAGTGAAAAATTTAATTTTTAGTGACAAATTGAATTTTTAGTGAAAAATTGAATTTTTAGTGAAAATTAGATTTTTTAGTGAAAATTTGAATTTTTAGTAAAAATTTAAATTTTTAGTGAAAAATTTAAATTTTTAGTGAAAAATTGAATTTTTAGTAAAAAATTGAATTTTTAGTGAAAAATTGAATTTTTAGTGAAAAATTGAATTTTTAGTGAAAAATTGAATTTTTAGTGAAAAATTGTATTTTTAGTGAAAAATTGAATTTTTAGTGAAAAATTAAATTTCGGAGATAAATTAAATTTTAGTGAAAATTTGAATTTTTAGTGAAAAATTTTATTTTTAGTGAAAAATGGAATTTTAGTGAAAATTTGAATTTTTAGTGAAAATTTGAAATTGAATTTTAAATATTTCTTTCCTGACTCGTTATAATTGCTGACAGCAACAAATGTCAAAGGACATATGTGAAATGTCAGCAGCAAACCGCCAAACGTCAATATGTCCAACGAGCTATACATACATGTGACACATTTTCAGCACCATAAAGCATTTACACAACAAACACAATAAGAAAAATATAAAATATATTTTTAAAATATATGGGGAGTGCATTTTGTTGTTGTTGTTATTTTTTGTTGCCTCAAACATTGATTAATCAAGCAATTACATTGTCAAATAAACCGTTGACAACATTGACGGCTTGACAATTATTACGCCACCAACTTCACATTCAATCGTATCGCTGACTTTTTGACTATAAAAATTAAGCACACTTTTTGGTGGACAACAATAATAAAATAAATATTCTCCACAATGGATACAATAACTTTGGGCATTTTACAGTTTGTGGCACAGCATTATTTGCAGACAAATATACGAAGTCTACTGATTTTGCACTGTTGGCCGAAGCAGAGTAAATAAATATTTGTATTTTTAAATATTAAATAATATGCTCTATAAAATTTCTAATCTACAGCTCAATATGTCTTGTCCCAAATGCTGTCCCAAAACTATATGTTTTCGCAATTTCAACAAATCTCAGGGGGTCTTTGTCAAATAGACGATTTTCGCGCAGTTTATCTTGAACATTGGCAGCCAGTTTTGGGCATATTCTTCGATTTCAATTGTGAGCACTCGGCAGAATTTCTAAATAAGGTATATGAACTAAAGCATGAAAATTTCAACAAAAATATTGTAAAAAACGATTATATATATATATATATATATATATATATATATATATATATATATATATATATATATATATATATATATATATATATATATATATATATATAATTTCATCTCCATCTCTATTTCTTTTCTCCCCATAGTGCCAGTCACTTCGTCTCTTTAACGAGCACTTTCGCTGGCTCATCTATGATGATCGTGCCAATATCTCCGGTTTTCGTCAGTTATTTCGCATGGCCAACTTAGCTATCGATGCCGATCTGACATATGTCACATTGCTTAATGCTACTTTAACCCTATACGATGTCTATAATAATGGTCATCATATTGGTGGCAAATTAAATATGACCGCCGATCGTGCACTTCACTGCATTGACAGCACCTGTCAACTGCAGCAGTATCTAAGTGATCTATATAAACGTTCGAAATATGGCAATCGGTGCAGTCTCAGTGATATTACGATGCGCATGTCCACGCTCGTCACTAAGCGTTCGTTGAATTTGAAAGAGTCTGAACTATTGGAATTTCTCACCAGCACCGATGATCGTGCCGTAGATGGGATACAGCGTTTCGGATTACAGTTAAATCAATATCTGATCGAGTATTTGAACACCAAGTGAGTTAATATTTTCATAAATTGATGAGTCACGTTTTCTGAACCTTTATTTATATTATTTTCCTAATTAACAAATTGTCCTATTTTAACTTTTATTAAAAACGATTTAATTTTTTTTAACCAAATTCAAACATATCGTAGACCACTATATACTTCAGATATTCGCAATAGAGTAAAAGGAGTTTGTATAAAAACTGCATATTATCTGTTCATTTCCAAAATATGCCGAAAATATATTAAATTCCAGAAAATTTGATATTTCATATATATCGGAAATATTCATGAAAAATTACAGACAATTTTCCTCAGGTTTTTCTCATAAATGTCTTTTCGACTTCACCATTTTAAATTCCTCTGAATTTTTACCTTCCTTTACATCAGAAATATGTCAAAAATATGCCATACATTTTTACAACATCAATTTGAGGTCATGAGTTTTACTACGAATTCATGCAGCTCCTGTTCTGACTCATGTAGTCTAAGACCGTCCAAAGTATTTCTCGGAGTTTGATCTCTACAAATTTTGAACGAAAATCGAAAAACAGTCTAAAGATAATTGACCACGTCGAGAATCTTCAGGTAATGAATATTTTATATAGTACCTAATACTGTCGGATTACTTTTCGGACCTTCTTCTGTATAATTTTCAAACACAAACTCGGAAATCAGTATTTTGCTACGTTCTTTGATTCAAATTAATTTCAGGAATTCGAAAGTCATACGTGGTATCATACTGACATTCTTCTCAATTATCATTCAATTTTCAGACCTAAATACAGCCCCAGACAGAATTTTTGGCAGGGTCGAGGCAATTCAGAAACATTTTCTCGACATATTTCAAACAGACAAAGGCGGAGTTTGTATCAAAATCTGTCTGTTTTCTGCCCATTCCCAAAATATGGCGTGAATCTGCCATTCAAATGCCATCAAATTTTTGTAGGAAAAAACTGAGTACACAATAAGAATAAGCATACTTTATATATGAAATATTGATATTTTCAGATTATGGGCTTTGGTATTTTTTTTTTAATTGATTATATAAATTATTACCAAAATTAGGTTCTCAGGACATTTTTTAAAAAGTGGATAAATTAGAAAAAAAATTAGTAATTTTGATGGTTAGTTTAGACTATGCTCTAGATAACCATAAATCATATTTTTGTTAATTATTAAATCCTAAATGAAAAAAAAAATTCTAGAAAAATCTAAAATTATCGAGTTTAGAATCGAATAGCTTAAAAACTTATAGGGATATTAGAATTCATTAGAATATTAAAATTAGTCTTCACAATTAAAAGAAAAATTGCATTTAAGTTTTTTTGTTAAACTATTTTTCCACAGAACTATATATTTTTTTATTTTAAATAGTAGGTGATAATGGCATAAAAATAGTTTTGTAATTTTCTCAAAAACGTTACGTAATAGAAACAAACTGAGTTTGTAGTCAAACTCAGCACCATCGAATTATAGAGAATCAATTTATGGGATGTCCATGACTTAAATTGTGTTGGGTAGTGTAATCAGTATTTTTCGGATTTTCTTCTCTATAATTTTGCAAAGACTAGTTAGATCGACACTAGTGAGTCTCGATCTCGAAAATGATTAGGATCTCAAATCTCGACTTGGATTTTTAAAGTAAAATGAGATAATATTGAACGCAATTCCGAATCTCGTTTCGAAATTCTACTTTCTTTCGTGATTTTTCGCCTCTTTAAACATCCTGTACTAATCTTACTTCTATATTACTCAGATAATTTCTTCAATTACCAAAATATCATTCTTGTAGCTAATCGAGATATACACAATTACCATAAAATATAACTTTAAATGTTCCATAAATAAGCACTATTTGAAAAATATTCCTTTCTATCACCTTTCTATCATTATAGCGTCGAATACCACTTCACCGATCGCTGGAGCACCGATGAAATTTTTGGCGGCGCCATCGGCGAACTTATCAACGGAACCGCCGACCTGTGTTCGGCACCCTTTATACTCACCTCGCCGCGTAGCAAATACCTGTCGGTGCTCATTGAGACCGGTAGCTTTCGTTCGATCTGCATGTTTCGTACACCGCGCAACACGGACATACAGGGCGGCGTCTTTTTGCAACCCTTCAGCACAGCCGTTTGGTTAATCTTCGGCCTGGTGTTGTTCTCTGCGGCGGCACTGCTGTGGCGCACATTTGGCGTAGAACAACGACGCATGCGCTACGCTGGGTCATATGTACCATCGTTGCTCTCCAGCTGTTTGATGGCCTTCGGTTCGGCCTGCTCTCAGGGCACTCACTTGATACCACGTTCGAACGGTGGACGTATGACATTCTTTTGGCTCTCAACGATCTCGTACATCATGTACAACTATTATACATCGATGGTGGTCTCATCGTTGTTGGGTTCACCCATAAAGTCGAACATTCGGACATTGGGTCATTTGGCAGATAGTTCGTTGTCGGTGGGTTTGGAGCCGCTCTCCTATACGCGAGTGTATTTAAATGTAAATAGTTGGGTTTTAGAATGCAGCATCGAAACAATTTTTAAATCTATTCTTCTGCGGCTTCTTTAGACATCGCGCCTGGAGGAGGTACGTCATTTCGTCAAACGTAAAATCGAAACACAAAACAACTCGCCAAGTCTATGGCTGCCCGTTGAGGAGGGCATTAAACGTGTGCGCGATCAGCCGGGTTTTGTGTATATTTTTGAGGCCTCTACGGGCTATGATTATGTGGAACGTTTCTATGAGCCGCACGAGATTTGCGATTTGAACGAGTTTATGCTGCGTGCCGAGCACAGTATATACACGCAGTTGCCGCGTAATTCTAGCTACAAAGAGATCGTGCGTTTGCGGTAGGTTTGAGCAGGTTGAATATGACTTGAAATTAAGTGGAATTTTTCTATGTACTAAGTCGTTTTTTTCAATTATATAAATTTTAAGTTCATAGAAAAAAAATTCATCAATATGATGAATTTCTTCATAAATGTTACGAATTTTTTAACCAACTACCAGATTCATTATTTTGATACCCACCTTTCATTAAATGACATATTGATAAATACATTCATTATATATATGAAATTATTCGTACTATCGAACATCATAGTGAAGAACGAAATATTCAATACAATGAATTTGAATCGTCATATTGATGAATTTATTCATAATATTTATGAAAATAATATTTTATTTACGAATTTTTCAAAAAAAAAAATATATATATATTTTTCGAAATTAATTCGAAAAAAATGTATTTAAAAAATAACAGAAACAAAAAGTTCAAAAAAAAAAAATCAAAAAAAAAATTGGAAAAATATTATTTGAAAAAAAAACGTTTCGAAAAAAAAAATAAAAAAAGCAATTTTTTACAAAAAAAAATATTTTGTACAAAACAAAAATTCCTACAAAAATATATTTTTTTCAATCTGAGAAAGTTTAAAATTGGGTGTAAACTATTGATAAGTTAAAAAATTAGACATAAAAGTATTGAAATCATCTGTAATCCTCCAAAGAAGGGTTAAAAAAATATTCCAACATTTTGTACCGTGTACAATTCATCATATTGAAGAACATTTTTCGACAGTTACCAAGTGTTCATCATATTTGTGATCGCATTCATAACATTGATGTCATCAGTGATTAATATTATGAATGGTTCTTCAATACGGAATTCATGAATATGATGTACATTTTTTCTTGTGTTCTTTTTACAGCACTCTACGCCTGTTGGAGACCGGCGTCTATTTGAAACTCCATCGTTACTGGATACGTACGCGTCTACATTGTTTCTCCAATAATCATGTTATAGATGTTGGCATGGAATATGCGGCACCTTTGTTTTTCATGCTCATGGTGACCTATTTAGTGGTGCTGATCGTGTTACTGCTTGAACTGGCTGTAAACCGTTATATGAGTGATTGGCATGGCGGGGCTTTTATGGAACAGTTGTTGATAGAATAAAATCGGTTAAATTTAGAACCATTTCAGTGGCGAACATATTATGTGATTTTCTGTTTTAAATGAAAATGATTCATTGTACAATTCTTTAATGAAAACTAATGATTTTGATAAAGAGTTTTTTTATAGAACTCTCAAAATCATCAAATAACAGCAAAGTCGGAATTACGTTCAGGTCAAAATTTTGTGCACCTAATTGAGACAATTTATAATTGTTAATTAAGTTCTTTTAGTTAAATATTAAGTTAAAAAACATAATAAAGGGTGTTTAGTTCATCGATGTCAATAATTCATGCGGTCATTCTATGCTTCAAAAAAATGTAAATAAAAATATGTCAATTATGCACCCAGTTTAAAATACAGTGTGTTTAAGAAATGCATACCCTGGTCTAGAAAACAGGCAATACAGAATAATCTGTTGATAAATATTAATAAATTTTTTACACATACTTTAGACAATTAAATTTCCTTTCCAATTGTATATCACATCTTCGAACCCCATGATTTTCTCCTTTTTTAAAATGTACATAAAGTTGAAATTTACAAAAATTAAAATACAAATTTTGACTTTGTCATTGATTTTCTCAAAATTTCGTTACAGATCACCCCATTTTTTTAATTTCATTCGTTCCCAGTAATTTATTACCAATCACTGTGATTTTAACTGGGTAAAAAAAACTGCAGAAATAATTAAACAGTGACGGGTCTTGTGATTTGATGGTAGCGATAACAGAACAAATTATAATATATAATCAGAAAATATGATCTGTGAAGTAACATGATAATGATTACAATTTCAATAAATGTTTAAAATTATTTCTCGATTATTTCGATTTTTTTTTAAATTTCAACCACCAAATCGCAAGATCCGAGATAGATCCGAGATAGAAAGTATTGGGAATGAACTGGTCTATCATTATAAATAAGAAAAAATGGGGTGATCAGTAACGTAATTTTGAGAAGATCAATGACAAAGTCAAATTTTGTATTTTTATTTTTGTAAATTGTAACTTTTAAAAAGGAAGACATCATACGAATCAAAGATGTGAAACACCGTTGGAAAGGTAATTTTATTGTCAAAATAATAAGTCAAAAATTCATTTATCAAGAGATTATACTTGATAACCAATTTTCATGACTAGATTATGTCAGTAATATGCATTTCTTAAAAAACCCTGCATCTTAAACTGGATGTAAAATTCGACATATTTTTATTTAATATTTTCTTATTTTTTGAGTCAGAGAATGACCTCCTGAATTATTGACATCGATGAACCAAACACCCTGTATATCGGTATTAGTTTATGCTATATTTATGCAATCTGTAAATCGCAATCGCGCAGAATTCAAAATTAAATCTAAATAATCCAAAAATATTTTACTGTATTTGCACCAGAATATTTACAACTTTTGAATAAAATAAAAATAAAATTAAAACCAAAAAACAAAAAACAAAACTTTTATTTTGCATTTTACATTTGCATTGAAAAGTGTTGCGCGGTCATTTTTACATTTTTACACTTTAGTTTTTATTTTATTTCGAAAGCAGCTAAAAACATTTATGTAAATGACAACAAGGTGCGGAACTGAAAAATATCCTGCGGCAGCCACACAAAATATCCTGCAGGTTAATGGTGAAGATTGTCGTCGGCATTAAATTTAAATTTAAACATGTTGAGGGTCAAGCAGTGCCGGTTGGATGTCATTGCTGCTGTGATATACACATTTTATGCCTTTAAGAGAAAGCTTAAGTTTTTGAAAAAAAATATTTTTTCTAAAAATCTGAAAAATAGAAAACAAAACTAAAAAAAAGCCGCTTTCAGACATGCAGCGAAAATGCATTTTTTTTTATTATAATGTTGTCTGAATGGCACACATAATAAAAAAAAGTACTATAAAAGACTAAGAACCACCACGACTACGACGACCTTGTTATGAGCTCATAAAAGGATATAACAAGCGATTATCCTGCGACTGGAAATGATTAGAAAGCTCATTAAGGAAGCCAACGCAAAATAAAATAATAATGAAAATACAAAAATAAACAAAAATGTGCAGAAAAATACTAACATATGCGATTTCTAAACAATATTTACTAGGTTGCTGGTTTTATTGTGTTTTTTTTGAACCTATATACCACTACAGATTCAAGGAACTATTCGACGCAGCAGTCAAGACTATTTTTGTATTATGTAAAATGACTCCCTGATTGAGAAAATATGATTTATAATTTCTTCTTTGGATAGGTTTACGAGATATTCCAAAAACTTATTACCGAGTTTTCAAAATACAAGTAAATCCATATCTTGTATGGGCGAACTAAAAATTATCTTAAATATAAGAGACACCAGAGTATATAATAAATTAATAGACGCTAGAAAATCTTTACTTTTACAAAGTCTCCCAGTTACTGGATTACAAAAAAAAATCGCAAAATACTTCGCATACTTTCGGAACAAAACTATTTTTTTAAATTCTACTAGTAATATACGAAACTATTATAATTTTTTAAAATTATGATCTCAGGATATAGAATTAGAAGTATTTTCTATCATATATTCTCATTTTTTTTAATACAGGATGTTTGATTCATCGATGTCAATAATTCAGAAGAACATTCTTTGACTCAAAAAATAAGAAAATGTGAAATTTAATTATGTCCTATTTTGCACTCTGTTTAAGATACAGTGTGTTTAGTAAATGCATATTCCTATTTTAAATCGTACGTAAAGTTGAAATTTACAAAAATAAAAATTCAAATTTTTACTTTGCCATTGAATTTCTTAAAGTTTCGTTATAGACCACCCCATAGCAAAATGTTGAGAAAATCAATGACAAAGTATAAATTTAAATTTTTATTTTTGTAAATTTCAAATTAACGTACATGTTAGAAAAGGAATAAATCATGTGGTTTGAAGGTGTGATATATCATAGGAAGGCCATTTAATTTTCTAAAACATATTCAGTTATCAGGATATTATACTTTATAACCAACTTTCTTATATCTGTAATATGTATTTACTTAACACCCTGTATCTTAAAGAATGTGCAAAATAGGACAGAATTTTATTTTACATTTTCTTATATTTTAGAGCCATAGAATGATCCCCTGAATTATTGACATCGATAAATTAATTTAAAATTGAAATAAAAACTAAAACAATAATATGGAAGCGTTGTAACGAAACTGTATTTTTAGAAAACTTAAAACCGAAACGAGGAATAAACCAGAATCATTTTTATATCCTACACTAAAAGTGAAACGGTGTATTCAGGTTGGAACGGAGTATATATTCTTGATCAGCATGATGTCCTTAGTTGCAATGCCCATATGTATGTCTTTCTGTCTGTTGGTTTGTTCAAATCATGATTACAGGAAAATTAGAAGAGCTAGATAAATGAAACTCTAAATTTAGATTACTTATATACGGGACATCTGCAAAAATGCATTTGAAACCCACTTCAAGTCATTCATTTTATTTTAAAACATTTACTGTCCCCTACTCTACGCTTGAAAATCAAATAAATGTGTTTCTCACAACAACAATGCATAAGTACTGTCAAAACAAAACAAAAACATGACGTGGTTCTAGTGAAGAGGTCTTTAATAATGTGCAATAAAAATTCAAAAACTCAAATGAATGTAGCATTGAGTACCCAGTGTATTTTACATATTTTTTTAACATTCTTACTCTAAGGAATTTTAATTAATGTTGAAATATATGTACACACAAAAAAATATTAGCTTGGCGTTCAGTTGTTTCATCGAATATTTATTTGCATCTACCAAATGTAGTTAGCGTCAACTGAAATTCATTTATGGTAAGCAATAGTATGAAGCGTAACCAACTATTAGTTGAAGCAACTGCTACATTGATTGGGGAACAAACTTTTTATCCATTTTCATTTTTTTTTATTTTCATTGCTACGGCAACTAAATTCAAAATGAGACATGTCCAATATTTAGTTGACTTAACAGATAGTTAGTTATATTAGGTTGTAGCAACCAATATTTATTTGATCCAACTGCGAAATCAGTTGTCTTGTATAAAAGCAATGCCAAAGCAGGACAACATCAGTCGCATAGCTTCAAATTGTTCACTTGTTTTTTTGTGTGCTACGGACAGCGCGTTGCAACACCGCGTATCAGTTCACACAACTAATGAATACAATTGACACAACCTATTTGTTTAGTTGTGGTAGCCAATTTAATTATGAGAAATCGGCCATTTTACCTAGCGCTCCAACGTGTTGCAAACAAGAAGTCAGCAGCACAACGAGTCGTCGGCAATTTCCGATCTCGGGAACGCTGTTGTGATGCTGACTTCGTGTTTGCAACACGTTGGAGCGCTAGGTAAAATGTCAACAAGTGGACGCACTCGCTGCACTCACTGTATTCGTGGCATGGTCAGCGACAGTATTGTCACTTGGTTTTGAATGTTTTGAAAAAAAAAAATGTGTTGACAGTACTTGACACCAATGACATAAATAAAACAAATACTGGAGTGAAGTGAAGTCGCTGGAGAGACTTCATTATAAAATGTTCGACTGTCAAAATGCACTTAATACTGTAGAATAGGGGTATGACTTTTTTGTTACCTAATTTTTACATGGTATCATAGGATGAGGAAAATGGAAAAAATAATGAATTTTTAATGTTTTATTACAAAAATGTCCCATAGGCCATAATATTTTCTGAAATAAAAAGTATATATGGGACATTCCATGTCTGACGACCACCTAAGCTTTAAATGTTGTGGATTTGGTTCAAACTGTATTTCTACCTATGAGTCTTCAATTTGTGCAAAATATTAGACCGCTTGATGGTCCGTTTACCGAATTTTGAAATTATTGAAATCATTGATTTCAAAAACTAAAGATAGTGTAAGGACCGTTAAGGTATAATGCACCTACAGAACTATTTTTGAAAAATAAATCACACTTTTTACCACTAATTATGACTCATAGCGGTGAACATTATTGGTAAACATTTCGGTGAACAGTAGTGCATATTTAGCAGAGGGAACTTCAAATACATTTGTGCAGATATCAAATATAAATAACTACGCTGTATTAACAAGAACCGACCACTTATGTTCTAAGTTTGCAGTTATTTTTAGGATTCGTAAACTCTTTATCATGTGACCTAACCTTCCTTACTTTTTTTTATCATATTCTGCTAAAAAACATTAATAGCCCTGTCCTGACACGAGTCACAAATTCAAATCGGTCACAATAGTGCGCTCTGTCACAATTTCGTATTCTTTCAATTTTATTTTCTATGTTTTTTGCGTAAAAGTCTGAATCATTGTCATTTCTAACAATTGATATTGATAATAATTGTCATTGCTTGGTATAATAGGGCTGTAAATTTCAATATAGAATTGAACAATAAAACATTTACATATATGTGGGAGTGGTGTAAGACGGACGGACAATAAAGGACAGGATACACTTTACTAATCATATAAAACTTAGTGACCTTTGACGAATGAATTGAAGTGACAGAATTTTGAGAATATAGACAGACAGTTTCACGACGGCAGCCATTAAGCTCGCAACATACGACGATTTGTTTTTATATAATAAACTTTTATAGAAAATATAAATAATCGTGTGATTTATTTAAACGTCGTGGAGCTCAATCCTACATATAATAAAAATCTGCTTTTCAATTCCTTATTATAGACTACAGCGTTCAAGAGTAATTTTTTTAATTAGCTAAAAAAAACTTCTAAATTAAAACTTAAAAATGTAAAAATATTCTTTTCTCATTTTCTTACATTAATTTTATATGAAAACGTATTAAAAGTTCATGTACTACAACACAATAACTTGTCACTATGTCATTTTAGAATGGGTTGTAAAATATATTGACATGGATTATTGACGCATTTAAAGCGCAATCGTTATTGATGGCATTTGTAAAATGAAATCGTAAATGTTTGCAAATATTTTTCTATGACGCAGCGCTATAAACGACAATATTTCGAAACAATTAAAAACGATAATTTGTTTTTAAAGCAACATTTTACTATAGAACTAATTGAATATTAAGTATAAAATAAATAAAATTTTAAAATTAAACAAATATTCTAAATTTTATAAAATTTATAATAAATTTAATAACATAAAGTGAGGAGTTTTTTAAACCAATTTTTATTTTTTTTAGAACACTAAAGAGTTTCATTTAAATGCTTTTTTAAATATAGAACTACTTAAAAGTAAAATTTACTTTATTTGTGTAACGATTTCGATAAGACTTTCTTTTTTAAAAACTAAATGATTTTCAACGGATTACGATTCCTTGTATGGTTTGAATCATTATTTAAACAAACATTATTTAAATATTAAAACAAAGAAA
Organism: Dryomyza anilis; assembly: GCA_951804985.1. Taxonomy (NCBI): domain Eukaryota; kingdom Metazoa; phylum Arthropoda; class Insecta; order Diptera; family Dryomyzidae; genus Dryomyza; species Dryomyza anilis. The sequence goes on from OX638134.1 coordinate 3,999,319, forward strand.
AATTTAACAAAAAGAGTTCAACATAAAGTAAAAAAAAATCTTGCAAAAAGAAATAATAAAAAACTAATAAATCTTAATAGCACTCATAATCGCTAAGAAATACTAAAAAATGTCTTGATAACATAAAGCTGTCATTAAGGATTTATGATAATCAACGTTCAGTTTGGTGAGTAGTATTTGTTGGATATTTAAGACGTCATATCAATAAAATTCTATCTGGTACCTATACGAAAAAAAACTTTGTACTTAATCATATACAAAAAACAAAAGCTTTTAGGCACAAAATAACTGATTAGTCCGAAAGAAATATATGCAAAAAGTTATAGCAAAAATAATGATTAGAGCTATATATCAAAATTTTTGCTACCGAATCTTAAAAAACACCAAGTATTATTAACAACAGTGCTCAATTACACACAATCCGTCAAATCGTACTTGGAAACCATTAACGCCTTCTTGAACATCCCACAAATTTGTCATAAGCTCCTCTTGCTCAATAATGTATTCTACATTTTTCCGCTTGATTACATCGACTTGTTCAACTAGTCGTTCAGCTTAAATTGAATTCCATTTTTCGCGTTCTGACAGCTGAGCCATTTTTTCATCAGCAGAGCTGCGTCTATAGCTGAAGAGTTTCAATCTGTATACGATTTGTCAACGCGAATTCAGCGATTATGAAATTGATTTCAGCCAGCCCCCAAAACCTTTGCGCGCCACTTGTTGGAACATCGAGTCTACGTGCTGCTGCGATTTGCATTCTTCCGACGGAGAAAATGCACTCAATCACGTTGTTAAAAAACAATTTGCATTCGTAATTGCTAAGACGAAACATGAAACATGTCTAAAAACCGCATTATTCGTTTAAAGCCGTTCCGAATATAAGGAAATCAGCCGCAAAATTGCTTTATTATGGAGAAACAAAACAATAGTAGATAAAATATATTGTTACACATAATTTTAGTTAAAATATAATACAAAGGTTGCCTGTTTCAGTTTATGATAAAATGTTAATTTATAATTTTCATTCAAACGATTTTAAATTCATACAAAAACTGCACGGATAGAAAAGATTTGTTTGAATATATTTTAATGTTATTAAAGAGCCGCGGTAGCTCAGTAGTTAGTGCGTTGGACTGCGAGCCGAAAGGTCCCCGGTTCAAGCCTGGACTGGGGCTAACAACATCTTTTCATAGAAACATTTTTCTATACCGCGCTACCTCTCGTCAGTAAATGGCAAACCTACGAGAGTAAAACCATTGCCTATGAAAAAGCTCTCACCCGCCGTTCGGATTCGGCAATAAACTGTAGGTCCCACCACTTTGAGCACGCACAGCTCAAATTGGTGAGAGAGCTCGGCCGAAGTTCTATACAGGACTGTAGCGCCAAACTAATATTATTATTATAAAGAATAATACGAAATTACCATACAAGTATAACGAATGAAGTGTAATTAAATTATAATCGAAATTGAATTTTTTTTTGTTCAGATTTTAATTACATTTTACAATGTGTAAACATTATTATTTTGTCCAGCAGAATATGTTAAATTTACCATAAATATGTTACAATACAAACATAAAATTTTAATTGCATTTGAATACTATTTCTTGGCTGTTTACTTGATTATAACTATGTTTCAAAACAAACATTAAATGCTATTCAAATCTAATTATAACGAACTTTCGGAACGCTCGTCTTCATTCGATTAGTTATCGACAGACAAAGTTGGCAATGTTGCGCAGCATTTTCTACCCATGTCTCTTTTGTCTCTCGTTTGAAGTATGTATTGGTCCTTTTAAACATACTGATGTTTGAAAACAAACAACAAAATGAAAATAGTTATAAATAAAAGTATTCTTGCAACATTCTTCTTGTCATCGGAATAATGTTTGTTGTATTTTTGGTAAACACATAAATACCGACAACAACATTACGGCCGTCGAACACCGAGCGTCAGATTTGTTGTTTTTCTCAATGTCTCTTTCGTTACTAGTTGCGCTCACTCGCTGCACTCACTGTATTCGTTGCATGTTCAGCAACAGTAGTGTCGTTTGGTTTTGTTTTTCAAAACATTGTATGTTTTGAATGTCTTTACGTTTTGACAGTACTTAACACTAATAAAACAAATACTGCAGTGAAGTGGCCGCAGTGGGAAAGCCGAGTGACTTCAACATAATACTGTCGACTGTCATTGCAAGATGCATTCAAAACTGTAGAGTGCAGTAGTGCATATTTATCAGAGGGAACTTCAAATACATTTGTGCATTTGTCTAGTCTGCATAACTATTAATCATTTTCTTATTTATGATCAGATTCACAATGGTAAAAAAATCGAGCAAAAATTGTCAAAAACAAAACAATACTATCCGAATTACAGTATTTAAATGTTTATTGTAGTCTTGACAATGACAAAAAAGAAAAATTGCGTTTGCAGTTTTTTTGGAAAAAAAGTTTTGTAAGGGACTGTATTTTTTTAATTCTGAAAAGTGGCTGAAAATGACATGAAATTTTAAAAGAAATTTTCTTAAAAACGTTGCGTAATAGAAAAAAAAAACTGAGGTCAAAATCAGCAACTAAGATTTATATAGAATTGATGTATGAGATGTCCATGACATTTTTTTTCTAGTTTTATTGAGTAGTGTGATTGATTATTTCAATATCGCAAGAATTATCTGATATTGAAGCCAGTTTTCACACTGTTATTTATTGTTATGCGCCCGATATAATAAACATTTAGATCGAATTTCAAAATTCGAGACCAGATACGATAATTGAGAACGATAATACCTTATATTTCTTTAAAAATTTGAGAAGAATTCAAAGAAATTTGAGATCGATATCTATATAAAGTTTGGAAGGAGCCTCAAACTGAGATTTGCTAACACCATTTACACCCAGAAAATAATACTATATAAATAATAGTTTTTTACTATTAAAAATAGTCAATAGGATAAATCATTATTTTAATCGGAAAATACCATTAAATACTAGAAAATACCATGACATTGCCAATGAGTTTATATGAAAAGATTTATTTTTTGTATACCATTAAATCAATAATTGTCCTATTGGCCAATTTTAATGAGATTTTGAGATAATTCGAAAATTTTAAATCCAAAACTAATTTTCCATAATTTTTCAGAAATATATAGGACTAATTTTTGACAAAGACTCAAATAAATTAAAGTTTTTGATTAGACTATAACAGTAAAGAAAAATGTTGACAATAGACAGAATTTTTTTTTCATATATCAAGTTTTTTTTAAGATTTCAAGCGGACAAATGCGGAATTTAAGTCGGAAGCTGCCGCTTTTCTGCCCATTCCCAAAACACTTTAAGTTCTATATATTTCCTAGTTAAACTTGACTTCAATTATAATTATTATGATATGCACACATAATATAATCATTAAGAAAAAACTTTTAACACACTACCGCTTTTATATAGACGACCATTAAAAAATCTGTACCACGCCATAATGTTTTGCACAGAAACAAAAGAAGGTTTGGTTTTTATTACTACAATAAGTTAAACATTTAAATTTTTAGGTTTATCACAATTTTGAAATTGTTTTGAAAGCAAAATCTTATCATTTATTGCATTATTGTTTTGCGTTAATCGCGCTGATAAAAATTGCTTTGAGGTAATAAAATGATATGGGATATGATGGCAGGAAAAGAACAATTGGCAGCAAGTCAGTTAATCAAACAGTCACTTTTAACGGCTGAAATCATTGTGTAGTGCAATTGGGAAAAAATGAGATAAAAGTAGGTTATTATACTACGAACTTTGAGTACTTCATTTGAAAAAGATAAAAGTACGCAAGTATACTATGATGAATTTTGATAATATTAGTACATATAAATAATATAAGTACATTTTTTAAATTTATTTAAAATATAAAAAGTTTTGGAAGATTTTATTAAATATAAATTACATTCGAAAAATTACCATAGAAAGCATGTGATGTAAAAGATTTTTAAAAACTAATCATGCTTGCCGGATTTAGATTCGAGAACATTGAACCCAAATGACCTCAAATCCGTTACTTAATCAGAAGAGCAATATTAAAGCCGAATATTTGTTGTAATGATGGTGATAAACATTTCTTTGTAATGTTTCAAATTTTGTAATTGTTTTCAAATTGCTGGATCGAGCGCACAAATTAGAATTAAATATGTTTAAAGTTATCAAATTGTTGTCAAGCAGCTAAGTGTTTTTTAAATTTTTGTTTTCCAATGTTTTCAAATAACAAAAAGTATTATCTCTTCTAATAAGTAATAAAAAAACACTAAAAACAAAAATTCAGTGTCGTCCAGAGCATTGACAGCACGTGTAAATCAGACGATCTTGAACATTGAGCTAAGTTTAGTTGGTCTAAAAATATAAATATTTTGTATTCAAGGGAAAAAACGTTTTTCAGACAAACAACACATTTAATTGATAAGAAAGAAGCTGTGCAAAGATTCAGAAAAAAGAACAGTAGCAATTGATGTGGCACATGTTACAGCAAATACATGACAAGCCTTCATTTAAAGATCGCGTGAATTGCTGATACAGTTGCGTGGAAAAAACTGAGTATTCATATTAATAAATTAATTTTTTTTTTTCAATATATGGGATTTTGAAAGTCGTGAGGTTAAATATTTTAAATTTGTATTGAAATTTAATAAAAAATTAAATTTTTAGTGAAAAAAATTGATTTTGAGTGAAAAATTGAATTTTTAATGAAAAATTGAATTTTTAATGAAAAATTAAATTATAAATGAAAAATTGAATTTTTGTGAAAAATAGAATTTTTAGTGAAAAATTGAATTTTAATGAAAATTTTAATTTTAAGTAAAAAAATTTAATTTTTAGTGAAATATTGAATTTTTAGTGAAAAATTGAATTATTAATGAAAAATTGAATTTTTAGTGAAAAATTGAATTATTAATGAAAAATTGAATTTTTAGTGAAAAATTGAATTATTAATGAAAAATTGAATTTTTTAGTGAAAATAAAATTTTGAGTAAAAAATTTAATTTTGAGTGAAAAATTTAATTTTGTGTGAAAAATTGAATTTTAAGTGAAAAATTTAATTTTTAATGAAAAAATGAATTTTTATTGAAATATTGAATTTTTAGTGAATAATTGAATTTTTAATGAAAAATTAAATTTTTAGTGAAAAATTTAATTTTGAGTGAAAAATTGATTTTTAATGAAAAATTGAATTTTAAGTGAAAAATTGAATTTTTAATGGAAAAAATGAATTTTTATTGAAATATTGAATTTTTAGTGAATAATTGAATTTTTAATGAAAAATTAAATTTTTAGTGAAAAATAGAATTTATAGTGAAGTATTGATTTTTTTGTGAAAAATTGAATTATTAATGAAAAATTGAATTTTTAGTGAAAAATAAAATTTTGAGTGAAAAATTTAATTTTGAGTGAAAAATTTAATTTTGAGTGAAAAATTGATTTTTAATGAAAAATTGAATTTTTTATTAAAAAATTGAATTTTAAGTGAAAAATTGAATGTTTAATGAAAAAATGAATTTATATTGAAATATTGAATTTTTAGTGAATAATTGAATTTTTAATGAAAAATTTAAATTTTGTCATAAATTAGTTTTTAGTGAAAATTTGATTTTTTTAGTGTTTTTGGTTTAATTGAATTTTTAGTAAAAATTGATTTTTGGTAAAAAATTTAATTTTTATTGAAAATTAGAAATTTTAGTGAAAAATAGAATTTTTATTGAAAAATATAATTTTTATTGAAAAATATAATTTTTATTGAAAAATATAATTTTGAATATATTACTTCACAAAGATTTTAGTGAATTATATTTTCCAACCAGATCACCTTTTGACCTATCTATTACTGAGATCGCCCTTATATCATGCTCATCATCCAACATCACAAACAATATTAATGGGGATTTTTTTCTATCATTATTTTTCATTTATTAATTGTAAATCACAAATAAAATTCCCCAATAAATGTTTAAAAATAGCTAATCGATGCCGTTTAAATAAATAGCTGTTTTTAGTTAAAATTTGGCACAATTAAAAAATAAAATAAAAATCAATAACAATTAATGCAAAACATTAACCTAAATAACACAAAATTACAAAAAACTATATTGCGCTACTATTTTAATTTGGCGATCATTCAAAATACCAGAAAATACAAATTTGATTCATAATCAGCTATATTGGGCAAGTGCAATGATCAGTATTTGCGGTGCAAAATCAGATTAAAAGGACATTTTAAAAAACATCAATTTCAAAACAAATCTTTCCTGAAATCAAATTTAAAATTTTTGCATTTCAGTTATCTCTGAATCTATTTTGACTTTGAAAAATAATTTATGTATATCTCGTTCAAAGAACTAAAATAAATTGATTTACAAAAATGTGCCAGTGTTCGGAATATAAGTATTGTTCAAAATCATTAATGAAAAATCTATTATTTCACAAATTCTTCAGAAATCTGAAAACTAATTTCAATATAAAGTGGTTGAACTTCCATGTTGATACAAATTCGAATCCCTAATGAATTCTTAACTTTGAAAAATATTAAAGTATTTTCTTCTTTTTTTTAGGTCTTTCTTCAACTCGAAATTTGACGCAATATGATTTAGTCCATTTCATTTTTAGCACGTTATATGCATTTAATCCAAGCAATTAAAAAATATTTTAATATGAATAATAAAATATAAGTCAAATTATCAAGGATTTGGAAAACACGTTTTCGAGCTTAATCTGTGCTCAAACTTACTACGACCTCAAAATACAAATATTGACTTTAGCTCATGTTTTCTTGAAATTCAAAAAATATACATTAATACCTGAGGTAATGTGGGACATAGGGTATTGTGGGAAACTGCAATTTTTGGACATGTTTTTGTATTTAGAAAAATAAAAACAATAGACAAGTCTTTCAGTCTAGGTTATAATCAAATTAATACCTTTTAATTACACATATCGTTTTGGTAAAAATTTGAAGTTTCCCACTTTACCCCAATATTTTTCAACAAGTTCAAAATAGAGCTGTTTTAAAAAATCGCTGAAAAAATCAATTGAAAGGTATATAAATGGTATTCTATTCAATCAAAAAGTTAGTTCATAAACCAGTCTATGGCTTAGATCCTTCAAAAGAATTCAAAAAATATATTCAAATGAATTTTTTTTCGAGGAAAATCAAAACGTGTCTCACTTTACACCAGGCTCGACTACAAAAATTCGAAACTATTTTCAGTTTTTTTTTCCACATTTTCTTATTTTGTTTTATTTTGATATAAGGAATGGGTAAATAAATCTATATTTAGAGTTACTCAAAGAACTTTTGTAATTTTTATTAAAAAATATTTTGTATTTTATCTCTTATGACTTAATAAATTGATGTTGATGTGGAATTCATGATTTTTTAAATATTTTCTTATTTATGACTACAGTTTATTAATATTCGAACACTTTGCGAATTCTGCATATACTTCTTATATTCTTAATCCAGCATTTCCCCAAATTTAATTAATCTACTTAAACTCCACAAGCAGTTTCCATGCGGGCACATTAAATACATTTCCGATACGTTTCAGATACGTTTCGGACATATGAATCTGGAATGCTTGTCAGTTGCTATAAATTGTTTTTGTGTTTTCGGTTGACGATTTTCGTTCTTGAACAATTGTTTTTGTGTCTAATTGTTGTGGTTGTTGTTGTCGTTCATGTTGTTGTTTTTATCACAACAAAAAATATATTTTCTACATTATTTGAAAAACAAACGCGCACCGCTCGATCAGTCTTGTACAGCAGCTCGATCGTGCCGAACGAAAATTTAGCGTCATTCGTTGTTCAAACGTCGGAAGCAGTAGTCGCAGCAACTGTTGCAAGTTTGTTGAACTTGTACGACAACCAAATTTAAATAGAATCTTGTTCTAATTAAACAAGTGTCGAAAATACTTGGTGTTTTTTAAGCAGTATTTAATAAAAGAAGTGGTTAGTGTTTGTTTTATCAAGAAAAAAAAAAATTAAATATATTAAAATATTTTAAGTTCATTATTGCATTTGACGTAAGTGACATTTTTAGGGCATCGACATAGTTCGAACTATATAAATCGAAATATTTTCTAGATCAGCAACTGAAAAACAAGATCGCTTGGTTTGTGTTGTCATTTGTATGAACGACAAGGCCATTTAACGTGAAAAAAATGAAAAGAAAACTTTTTTATTTTTCTTTTTTTTTAATTTTTTTTTTTATTTTCTTTTTTCTTTTTTACTTTTTGTTTTTTTTTTTGTTTTTTTCAGAAAACAAAGAACTTGTACATGTGCTCTATATAAGTTATGAAGTATTGCTAAAGATTGCAATCGTTGACTTTTGCTATAAAACCTTACAGCAAAATAATCAAACGTCACATTTTTAGAGCGACGATAAGATACAAATTTCTTTATCATTATTTGCTTTTCTCTTGTACTTGTCAAAGATTAGTTAAATCCAAATAACGAGACGCAGTTCACTTTAACTAACATGATTAAACTTAAAAAGCGGACGTTTAAAAGATTCGGAAAAATTAGTTTTCAGACTAAAAAAACATCATTTCTACCAAATTTTCAATCATTTTTTCCGACAATTTTTCTAACCCGAAACATTTATTAGCCAAGACAAATCTTACAGATACAATTCATACCTGACACATTTTTTCTCCAAGACATTACCCCCCATACTATTTTATATCAAGACAATTCTTAGTCAAGAAAAATCTTCTCCAAGATAATTTACATCCGAGACAGTTCTGATACAATTCATTCTAAGCATATTCATACTTGTATGGAATAAAGTTAATAATGACATAATTATTAACTTTTCCTCGGACAATTCTTCCAACAAATAAATCCTCCACACAACAATTCATACTAAAAACAAATTTTCCTCGAACACAACGACAAATAAAGTTGCCTATGGACATCCCATACATCTATTCTATGTAATTCATGGGTGCTAGTTTTGACTGAATATTTGGTTTTTAATAAAATTGCTAACGAAATGTTAGTCCTTTTTTAGCCATTTTTTAGAAGAAAAAATAAATACATTGCCTTGCATTATTAGTTTTTCAAAAAACTATAAACGAAACTTTTGTAGACTTGTTTTATACTAGTTTTGGATGCTTTTTTTGCATTAAAAATCTACTTGTAAACAAAAAACTGATTTGTGGTTATCCAGAGCATAGTCCATTATAAATATTAAAATTATCCAAGTATAAAATAGTCTTGGAATGGATTGTATCAGTCAAGAACTGTCTCGGGTGTGATTTGTCTTGGGGAAGATTTTTCACGAGTAAGAACTGTCTTGATATAAAATAGTATGGGGGTGATATGTCTAGGAGAAAAATTGTATCGTGTATGAATTGTTCCTGCGGGAAAAATTTTCAATTGCTCCAAAATTACCTATCACATGATTGGTGAAAAGAAGACTTGTCACTTTTCTATTCCAATGAAATGCAAGAAAGAGACAATTCTTAATCATTCCTGCGGGAAAAAGGTATCCATTGCTCTAAAACTACCTATCACGTCACAGGATCTTGATGACCAGTTCTGTGATAGCTCTAAAAGTACCGGTCACAGAACACGATTTTGTAGACCAGTGCTGTGCTAGGTGTAAAGGTCTGCGGTGGTGTAAATTGACTCCTCCCTAGGACACCACCATGTTAATTTGCCGGTTGGTCTCATATAAAAGAGCCAGAACTAGAACCGGTTAACTATCTCCGAGGAACCAGTCACGTGCCTAGTCTAAAACCGGTTCGTTATCCCGTAGGGGTATTAGTAAGATTTGTCTTGGCTTAAAAGTGTATCGGGTTGAAATTGTCATGCAAAAGAATTGTCTCAGGAAATAAATAATTTCCTTGCATATAAATTGTCCTAGGAAGCAAAACCTCGGCAGATATTGTCCCGAGTATGAATTGTTTATGAAACATTTTTTTCGTGTAAGAATTTTCAAAGTATGATTTGTCTCCTTTTAAAAGTGTGTTGGGTTAGAGTTTTCTCAGGAAATACATAATTCTTCTATGTGTAAAATGTCTTGGAAAGAAGTATCTCGGATAAAAATTGTATTGTGTATGATTTTATTTTTTTTGTAAGAATTGTTTCTTTTTGGAATTGTCTGAAGGATGATTTGTAGAAGTATTGTTTAAACTAAGAACTCTCTCGAAGAAGATTTCTCACGAGTTAAAATTCTCTCGAGTTAGAAATGTCTTGGGAAAGAATTGACTGAGGAAATACTTAATTATCTTCAGTGTAAATTATCTAGGAATGACTTATTTCGGAAAAGAATCGTCTTGGTAATGAATTGTCTTGTGGCCGTTTTTTCTCGAGCAAGAATTGTTTTGGCTTAAATTTTCTGGTAGGGATATGTCCTGCAAAATAATTTCCTGGGAGAAGAATTGACTCAGGTATGAATAGTCTCGAGTTAGAATTATCTGGGGAGGGGGGCTTATGTCCTGCAGAAGAATTGTCTGGGAGAAGAATTGACTCAGGTATTAATAGTCTCGAGTAAATATTTTTGGGGGGGGGGGGGGGGGATATGTCCTGCAGAAGAATTGCCTGGGAGAAGAATTGACTCAGGTCTGAATTGTTTCGGGAAAGAATTACCCTGGGTTAGAACTTAGAGCATAAATTGTCATGAGGAAGAATTGTCTCGGATTAGAATTATTTGGAATATAATTATCTCATGTAAGCATTAAACCATATTTGAATAAATTCATTTACATCAACACTTACTCAACAAAGAATAGTACCTATAGATAATGCCAAAAAAACTGTTGATATTGTCAATTTTTGATTCTTTTTATTCTTTTTTTTGCACATGACTATGATCGCTTCCGAATCAAATGCTGTAAACAAATAACAAAAAACAATGATAAACAAGATAGTTTTCATGCATCACTTGATTTTGCAAAAATTGGTTTGACGTAATTATATTGTAATTATTTACAAAACAAGCTAAAATAAAAATAGATAAATAAAACAGAGAAATAAAAAAAAAATAATAAATACAAAAAAAAACAAGTTAATTGCAACTATAAGTTGTTTGTTTATTGCCTGTCAACCTATGACAATAATGTTTTGATATATATGAAATAAATTAATCGAGTGCAAATACTTGATACCTTCATACATACTAAATGCAAGTATTATTTATAGCAGTTTTATAGCAGAAAAATCCCAACATCAAATCAACTGACTTTTGTTATATATGCGAGTTATCCGGTCGGTCGGTCGTTTGTGAATTCTGCGAAATATTGTGTTTATAATAAGCATTAAATTGACATTTTAAATTAATGCAAAAACGTGATCAGTGAAGTGATTGTAGATTTTATAGAATGACGTAGTATTTGTTGAAAATATAATAAAAAAAATCATGATTTTTAACATCTTTAATACTAGAATTTCAATCGAAATTTATTTGTTTATTTGCGTAAATAATTTATTTAAATAATGGTTACTACAATTGTTGAATTAAAATGAGACTATAAAAAATATTAAAATATTTTTGAGATTTTATACGAATTACTATTAATAGTGTAGTGAATATTGTGAGATATACCGCAAGATTTCACCAAAGATATTCAAATAATAACCGATAATGATATCCAAGTTGAAGAAACTAAGGGTACCACATTCTTAGTTTTGTCTACACGAACGTAAAAAGAGTTATTTCTGTGAATATTCCATTAAAACAATCAATAAATATTATAAAAATACTTCATAAAAACTAAATATTGTATTATATATTATTATACCACATTTTATACCACTGTATATATATTCTCTATTACCAAAACATGATTCTGGCCATATTATGTTCATAGGACACTCCGGGTTATGGCAAAGGCAAAATTATAATTACTAATTCCCGATAATGGTCGTGAAACAATTCTACTAAGATAGATAAATAAAAACATCTTCTATAAAAGGAACTATTTATTTTTTCAGTGTACATACAGGCATCATCGTTGTTGAAGCACTATACAAAATTTTACCTACTATACACATTTAAAAGATCATTATGAAATTTTTTGGCAATTCATGGATTTTAAACGTCATTTCCCACTCAACAAATTTTCAGGTAGAAAATTTGGTTAGTTGGTATTGTTCTAAAACGTTTGAATTTCTATCTACCTGATTTTAGTTCTTCGTTTCCATGTATTTCTTTCTCCTTTTAATTAATGTGATACATATTTCGTTTATAGATTAAAATGCGAAATGTTTAGATTACATGTTGTTCAATAATTTCAGTACATGAAATTGCAGGGACCATGTCCCAGCTTTCGATCACCTTTGGTTCGAATTACATATGAAATTTTTTAAACGTTTTTGAATTTGATCCTGTCTATATCCTGACCTAAAAGTAATTTTTTGGTTTTTTTAACCAAATTTTTCATGGGTACAAGATCAAATACTAATATGAAGGCATTTATTCCAGCACGAATTCCGATCGATTTTTTTACATTTTTATACCCTACACCTATAAGGTACAGGGTATATTAACTTTGTGCAGATATTGTAACGCTCCTTAGGAGGCGTGTCCGGTATGGAAAAGTATATATATTCTTGATCAGCATCATTTCCCGAGTCCGTTTAGCCATGTCCGTCTGTCTGTCTGTCTGTCCGTCTTGCTGTCTTGCTGTCTTGCTGTCCGAATACAGAATAACTTGAGAAATACTGATCAGAATGCGATGAAATTTCGTCTCAATATATTTTAGCCAAAAGTAGGAACTGAGTTTGAAAATGAGCCAAATCGGTCAACGGACACGCCCACCTCCCATACAAGTCACTTTTATATAACTCTTTCGGAACTAATAACTCGAAACGTATTCAAGGTATAGTTATAAAATTTAAAAAGTATTGTTAGAATTCACCTATAAATATGTGGTCCAAAAATGGATGTGATCCGCCCCCTTTTTTTATTATTTCCCGGGTTTTCATAGTGGAAATTTGATCCGTAAATAAATTATTAAAATCAAATCTATAAAATATTAGCCTTTCAAAATTTTAAATATAGGCGTGATCCGTACAATTATATTTTTCAATTTTTTTTTTTTAGTTGTTTATATTTTTATACAATTTTTTTTAATTTATGGGGATATAAGACGTAAATTTGTGATATATGAATAATATTCTGATGGTGGGGAGGTTCAGCATAATTAAAAATTTTAAAATTAAGGTATGCAAATAAATATCCCACATTAATATCCCCACCAAAGGTGTAGGGTATTCCATAGTCGGGCCCGACCGACTATAAAAATCCGCCCCATGTGACCGAACTTACCCATGTGACCTAACTTTCCCAACTCGTTGAATGTAGATTTGTCTTACATAGACTGTGCTAAAATCATGTGTGGTTTTGTTGAATATTTCTAGTCACAAAAGACAAAACCAAAAGGGCGAATTTATTCCTTTTTTTACCAGAACTTTTTACTGGTACAAGATAAAATTGTGGAGTGAAGGTATGAATTGTTTCCTTTTAATGTACCTATCAATTGACATCATTATTTAAAAATAATTTTTAATTTAAATTTTTGTTATTTGCAAGAAAAATATTTGGTGCCAATTTGTAATGATGCCAATTTTTTTCAAAAATGTAAAAAAATCGATCAGAATTCGTACTGGAAATAATTCTCGATGTAGATACTATTCTAATATTATCTAATCTAATATTTTTAAATACATCATTAATTCCCGCTTTAGCTTTAACCGGAAATAACAAATTTAAAGTCTCCGAAAAATTTAAAATATTAAAATAACCTTGTTTTGCCCGCTAATTATTATGCCGCCCACGTTATCAACACAATAAAATATTTTTTAGAATTTTGTTGAACTGCAGTTTTAGCTGCTCTGCGGTTCAGCGAATTTCAAGTTCAAGTCAACATATTTTTATTACAATTTTTATATTATATGTTTTTTTAAATCACACTATCTAAGTTACGACGAGCATGTTATGAATTTCAATTTACAATTTTCAGCCAATTATTTAATTAATTAATATGCAGCACGTTTTTGTGCCAATGAAGTGTGAAGCACCATCGAACTGAGGCACTGCATAAAATCAGACTTGATTGTGTAGAGTAATTGATTTATAAGACACAATAAATAATAATAAAATGTTATTGCTAAAAATAGCATTTATATTTATTTGCAAATATTTTCATTGAATTGTTTTTATAGCGCAAATATTTAAGTGCCCTTTATATTATTTGTAAATAAATCAATTGATGCATTGAATTTTATGAATGTAGTCTTTTTTCTTTGATTTTGTTTAGTAACTTATCATTTTTTTTTTCATATTTATCTTCTTATAAAAAATAGTTTGCAGTAAATATATTATGATTGCAATAATAAATAAACCAAAGTAATTTCAAAAATGTTTAAATATTTGTTGGTTGGCTGCAATCATATTATGTTTATGGCAATATATATAATTACAGCCCTTAGATGATAGGATATATTTAGTCACTGCACAAAGTTTGTTGTTAATATTATGTAAAACTTGAATATCTATTTGAAAATTAAATATTTTTGTTTATTTTTTGATAATAGACACAGTTATATAAGTTGTTCGCATCAAATATATTATGGTTGAATTAATAAATTATAAGTATACAAATAACTGCCTCAATCATTTTCTTGTTTTGCGTTTGATTTGCCATAATTAGTTTAAATAGTTTTTATGATTACTAAAAAAAATATATTTTTTTATATTTAAACTAATCGGTTGCAATCATATAATGTTTGCTGCAAAGCATATTTAAATACTACGCGTAGATAGGAGGAAATGACAACTTTCAAGAAAACTTTAAATTTTATCAATAAAATAATGAGCAATATTATTTTTGTAATTATTATATATTCCTATTACCTATAGTTTGTAAATTCAATATCTTTCCTCTTTTTTTAGTTGTAAAATATGACTGCTTCACTCGATAATGAAGTGGTTGTGGCACCACCTACCGAGACACAACCCATGCGACGCGATCGCAAACTATGGCGCGATCTGACAGCCTACTGGATTCTGGGTCTGTGCAATAACTATGGATACGTGGTGATGTTGAGTGCGGCGCACGACATTATTGCGCAGTTTCAAGAGGTAAGTAATTATTGCGCACTTTCATGAGATAAGTAATACAAGAAAGTTAAAAAAAAACCTAAATTTTGAATAAATTTAAAAACTTAGAAACATTTCAATTGATTCCAATAACTTAAAAACTTGTTCTGAATTAATATTTTCAAAATTAGAATATTGTTTTTTTTTCTAAATTATTTTCATAAAAATTAAAAATAGTAATTAGAATTATTGATTTATCATCAAAAGCAAGATCATGAAAAATAACAAATAATTCATAAAATATTAAAATTAAAAATTCAGTTTTTTCTAATGCTCAGTTCACAAATTTTGGTTTGTGTCTCTGCTAGTTAAATACGTATTTAAAAGGTTCTTCAACAGGGAAACTACAAAAGTAGAGCGACAGGGACAGCAAACGACGCCATATTTCTTGCCGCTCTTTTGACATTTCTCTTCAGTAAGGTTGCCATTTCATGATGGAAAGATATACGAATTCGAATTTCGGTAGTAAATTTTAATAATTTCGACTCCTGATTGGCTTGAAAAAAACTTTGGTAGTGCTCTTATTGAAAAACCCTTTATCTTCAAGTGTATTTAAGATTTATATTGTCAGATCATTAATTTATTTTTTTTGTTTATTTTACAGGACCCTCCCACGGATGATGAGAACGTTGTCACTAATGGACGTGAATGTCATATTGTTTCGACTGGCGCCATTTTGTTGGCGGACATTTTACCCTCACTGTTTGTCAAGATTATCATGCCGTTCTTTCCCTTCTGGGTCAAGTAGGTTTAAATATTAGAAAAACTATAAAAAATTTTAAATTCAATTTTTCACTAAAAAAATTCAATTCTTCACTAAAAATTCAATTTTTCACTAAAAATTCAATTTTTCACAAAAATTTCAAATTTTTCACTCAAAATTCAATTTTTCACTGTAAATTCAATTTGTCACTAAAAATACAATTTTTCACTAAAAATTCAATTTTTCACTAAAAATTCAATTTTTCACTAAAAATTCAATTTTTCACTAAAAATTCAATTTTTCACTAAAAATTCAATTTTTCACTAAAAATTCAATTTTTCACTAAAAATTCAATTTTTCACTAAAAATTCAATTTTTCACTAAAAATTCAATTTTTCACTAAAAATTCAATTTTTCACTAAAAATTCAATTTTGCACTAAAAATTCAATTTTTCACTGTAAATTCAATTTGTCACTAAAAATTCAATTTTTCACTAAAAATTCAATTTTTCATTAAAAATTCCATTTTTCAGTAAAAATGCAATTCAATTCATTTATTTATTTAAATTTCTATTTGATTTTTCACTTAATAGAATTTTTCACTTAATATTAAATTTTTCTCCGAAAATTTAATTTTTCTTAATTATTTATTTTCTAGTTTCCGCATTGCGCTAGCCGTCATCTTCTCCGCCGCCGGTTTCCTGTTTGTCGGCTTCGCTAACGCCGAATGGATGGCATTGCTGGGCGTCATCATCACCTCTGCCAGTTCAGGCATCGGCGAAACGACCTTCCTTGCCTACTCCTCATACTATGACAAGTAAGTAAATCCTAAATAAAAGTCATAACATTCTATGAAATTATTCATACAAGCTCAACTATAAAAATTTTAAAAAGTAATGAACAGTTCATTATTTTCTTCTTCAGTTCCTTAAATCCCTAGCGGGACATAGGGCATCAATATTTTTATTTGACAATTTTTGGAATTTATAATATTTTAAATGATATGAAAATTCATCTGTATTATGAAATTTTCATAAATATGACGAATTTTTTAATTCCGAAATTTTAAATTATTGAATACTCTTCAATATTATGAATTATTTATTCATCAATGGTATGATTTATCAATTTAATAAACAATTCGTATATATGACGTATTTTGTATATTACGATTTTTATCATATTCATTAAACCATGAAGTATTCATTAATTTTATCATCAATGACGAAATTTTCTATTAATGTATTTTAAAGTATTTTTAAAACAATGAAGATTCGTTATTTTTGTGAACAATTCATAAATATGACAAAATTTAGTAAATTTAAAATTTTTACATTCACGTATTACTTATTAATATTATGAAAAATTCATGATGAATTTTGCAATTTCTTTATATCAATAAACAGTTTTATGATGACTTCTATCATGTTTTTTTATAAATTTAGTTAGTTTTTATTAAAATTTATCCTTTACTTTGTTTTCTCTAGAAATGTCGTCTCCACCTGGTCCTCGGGCACTGGTGGCGCCGGCGTCATTGGCTCACTCTCCTACGCCACCCTACGCTCGCTGAATGTCAGTCCACGTGACACAATGTTGATCATGTTGATCTTCCCCGTGATTGAGGCCGCCTCCTTCTGGTTGCTGTTGCGTCGCCCTACCATTTTGCCCATCACCAGTGTCGAGTCCACCGAAGAGCTCATTACCGATGAAAAACCACTGGTGGGCTTCAAGGAGAAAATGATCTACATCAAGCAGTTGGTCAAGTATATGGTACCGTTGGCGTTGGTCTATTTCTTTGAGTACTTTATTAATCAGGGACTGGTAAGTAGTCGAAATAGATTTTCCATTTTTTATTTCTATCCAAATTTACTTATTTTTTAATTACAGTTTGAACTGGTCTTCTTTGAGAACACTTTCTTGGACAAGGCCTCCCAATACCGCTGGCTCAATGTCGACTATCAGATTGGTGTCTTTATCTCCCGCTCCTCTGTCAATATCTTCCAGTTGAATCGCATCTGGCTCATGTCCGTCTTTCAGTTCATCAACGTCGCCTACTTCCTCAGCGAGGTTATTTGGTTCTATACGCCGAGTATATGGATCACATTTGTCATTGTCTTGTGGGAGGGACTGCTGGGTGGTGGCGCCTATGTCAATACTTTCTATCGCATGTCCAAGGAGATATCGCCAGCACGAAGACAGTTCGCCATGTCAATGGTCGTGCAGTCGGATTCGTACGGCATCGCATTAGCCGGTTTCCTTTCGATACCGGTACACAATGCGATATGTGGGCTGCCGGCGCCGGTGCGGAGTTTAATATTTTAACATCTTAACGGAGGTTTTGTAATTATACCAGTTTTATTTTGAGATAATGTACAGAATATTTTGTTGTTTTAGCAAAATTTGTATGTAAAAATGTGTGTACGTGTTAAATATTGTTAGAAAGAAAGCTT
The DNA here is from genome assembly GCA_951804985.1 of Dryomyza anilis. Taxonomy (NCBI): domain Eukaryota; kingdom Metazoa; phylum Arthropoda; class Insecta; order Diptera; family Dryomyzidae; genus Dryomyza; species Dryomyza anilis. The sequence continues at coordinate 4,017,614 of OX638134.1, forward strand.
TAAATTGGATGACTTCGGCGCATGCAAGGTGCCGATAGTCAAGACTGATTGAAATGAAGCTTTTTAGAACTTTAAGTATTATCGCAAAAATATGTTTAAATGTTTTAAAAATTGTATAGATTTTATAAATAGTTCATACATTTTTGAATTATGTAGGATATTTATATTAGTTAATATCTGGATCAAGTAAGATTTTAGTATATTGTTTAGGTTTTAAGCTGGAATAAAATATATTATAAGAAAAATGCAGAGACTTTCATTTTTCCGGTTTTTTTTTAAATATTGCATTTCAAAGAGAAATTTAAAAAAAAAAAATTTAATATAAATTGATGTTTTTAATGAAATATTGATTTTTTTATTATAATTTTTATTTAAACAATTTTTAAATCTAAAAATTTAATTTCTAGTGAGTAATTTATTAGTGTAAGTGAGAAATTGATATTATAGTTAAAATTTGAAATTTAGAAAAATTTTAATTTTTAGTGAAAAATTGAATTTTTAGTGAAAAAAATGAATTTTTAATGAAAATTTGAATTTTTAGTGAAATTGAATTTTTGTATTGAATTTTTAGTTAAAATTTGAATTTTTAGTTAGAATAGAATTTTCAGTGAAAAATGGAATTTTAGTGAAAAATTGAATTTTTTAGTGAAAAATGGAATTTTTTAGTGAAAATGAAATTTTTAGTGAAAAATGGAATTTTTAGTGAAAAATGAAATTTTTAGTGAAAAATGGAAATTTTAGTGAAAAATTGAATTTTTAGTGAAAAATTGAATTTTTAGTGAAACATTTTATTTTAGTGAACATTTTTGCATAAGTGAAAATTTGAATTTTTAGTAAAAAATAGAATTTTTAGTGAAAAATTTAATATATAATGAAAACTTTTATTTTTAGTGAATATTGAAATTTTAGTGAAAAGTTAAATTTTTAGTGAAAATTTGTATACAAGTTAAAATTTGAATTTTTTGTAAAAATTTGTATTTTTAGTGAAAATTTGAATTTTTAGTGAACATTTAATATTTAATGAAAAATTTAATTTTTAGTGAAAAATTGAATTTTTGGTGAAAAATTGAATTTTTGTATTGAATTTTTAGTTAAAATTTGAATTTTTAGTAAAAATAGATGAATAGATGAAAAATGAAATTTTTAGTGAAAAAATTAATAACTAATGAAAAATTAAATTTTTAGTGAAAAATGGAATTTTTTATTGAAAAATTGAATTTTTAGTGAAAAAAATAATTTTTAGTTAAAAATTGAATTTTTAGTTAAAAATTTAATTAATAGTTAAAAATACAATTTTTTGTTAAAAATTTAATTTTGAGTGAAAATTAAACTTTAAATGAAAATTTGAATTTTTAGTAAAAAATGTAATTTTTATTAAAAATTTAATTTTTAGTAAAAATTTAATTTTTAGTGAAAAATATAATTTTAAATTAAAAATTGAGTTTTGAGTGAAAGACTGAATTTTAGTTTAATAGAAAATTTTAGTTTTGGGTTTAAATTTAAATTAAAAAAAATTAAAATTTATAAATTGTATAAAAAAAAAATATGTTTGTGTTTTTTAGCCCACTGTTCTCATTTAATAAACTTTGGTTTATGCCTACAAATATGCCAACATTTAGTACAAACATTTTTAACGAAATGTAAATAAAACTATTTTTTATATACGATAATTGCAGTAATAATTAGCATGGTACTTTTTTCCACATAGTGTATTAACTAAATGAATATATTTTTGACAACACTAAAATAGGTCACTATATAAAATTTTAAATATTATTTGATTTTGTCTCATCTCGCCAATAAAAGCAATCAATAATAATAGTTTCGCGCTACAGTGCTAAAGAACTTAGTCCAAGGTCTCTCGCCATTTGAACTGTGCGTGTTATATTTGTACTCAAAGTGATGGGACCTATAATTAAATGCCGAATTCGAACGACGAAGGTAAGAGCTTTCTCATGGGCAGTCTTTACACTCGGAGGTTTGCCATTGTCTGCAGAGATGTAGCACGGTATAGAAAAATGTTTTCTATGAAATTCAGATATGAACATTTGACCTTTCGGCTCGCAGTCTAACGCATTAATCTTTGTGCTACCGATGCTGCAACAAACAGAATTGTAAAAATATTGAATAGTTTAGAATTCATCATTTTTTTGACATACAAATGCTGGAAATACGTGAGTTCAATGAGAAAAGAATAAATTATTCTATTTTATTGGATTCAATTTCTATTAACTAAAACATAAAACTAAAATTTGAAGAGAATGATATATGATTCTCCTAAACCGCTTCCTCAGCTTTGCACGGTGGACCATAATAATTGCAATTCACAAAGTCTAAAATAAATAAAAATATTAAAAAGTTTATTAAATTAATTATATCGACTACCGAATGAAATCATCTTGAAATGGAAGGATTTGTGCAAGAAGGGGTTTTCCTATTTTTGAACTTTGCTAGAAAAATCAATAAAAACGTTTATGTATGCCAATTTTCCGAATTCTTTATAATTTTAAAAGTCGATTTCGATCTCAATTTCGACAAAATGTGGAATTTACCCCTTGTTGCACCAAACCTTCAATTTCTGTTTGGTCGAATTAAAATTTTTGTGGTTTAAGAATTCATTATTTGAATATCAAATAAAAGTATTTCAATCAATTTCAATCCATTCCAACGCTGTGTACAAGACAATTATTTCGATTTCGATCGATACTGAATTTCAGAACATGTCCCTGATATTTATAACAACCACCTTTAGTTGCCGCCTCCTCCAGAAAAGTCGTCCACGTGCATTGATGCCGCGCCGGCTCAAACTCTGAACGACCCGGTTTATTTTGTATCGGCCAGGCGCTAAAACGATAACGTTCCACATGCGCCTGCATTTTTGCCAATATTTCAGCGTACGCGGGCTCAGATGCCAAATTATTCTGCTCACATGGATCTTGCTGCAAATTAAAAAGACACGGCTCCTTCAATGCATAGCACGCACGCCGTTTCAAACCACAATTCACGCCGCTTGCAGCACGCAATTCGTTGATTTTTGCGTTACTCAGTGGTTGAGCGTCGTAACGCTGCAAAGTGCGAGACGTCAAAGAATTAAGCACCGCATCACCATAGCGACGCTCGCGCGGATCTGCGGCAATATCATCGTTCCGCTCCGATAACAAGTTGTCGTAGCGCCCCTCGAGAGTGCTGCCACTTACATACTTCCAGTCGCCACGCATGTACGAGATCACGTTCCACTCTTCGTCCAAATTATGCACTATTTCACGTTCGCGCAATGGTGCCTCAGCATCGGCTGAAAGTTGCGGCCATAGATTGATGCCGTCCACAAACAATTCGGCATCGTTTTTATCCAATTCAATGCTCGCGGCTGCCGTTAATGTCGGCAACCAGTCTCCCACGTAAATCGGTTGACGATAGACGTGCGAGCGTTGCTGCAGCAACGGACTCCAGATGGCGCCCGCCACACGCACGCCACCCTCCCACGGCGTATTTTTCTGTCCACGCAGCGGCCAATTGGAACCGCTGTTCGCGAAAAGACCCGCCACAGGCGAGCCATTATCCGAGTAGAAGATAATGATCGAATTCGACAATAGGTCGGCGTTTTCGAGTGCACGCACCACACGTCCAATGCCCTCGTCCATGCGCGATACCATTGCCGCGTAGAGCCGACGATTCGGATCGGCAATATGTGCGAATTTGGCCACTTCGTCTGGGGGCGCCTGCAGCGGTTCGTCCTCATTGGCTGTGTGTGGCGCCAGATGGTTGAGCATTAGGAAGAGTGGTTTCTCTTTGTTGTGTTCGGCAATGATGCGTTCGGCTTCGTTCGTGAATAGGTCGGTGATGTACGTGCCGCGATCGGCGCACTCGACCGCCATGTTGCGACGAAAGTCGTAGCCCATTGTGGAATTTGGTCCCTGGGAAATATGATTTTTAGATATTTGTTTTTGTAGGTTATACAAAATTTTGAATTATCGATTTATTAGGCATTTATAGTGTATCTTCCGACGGATGTCGTAGCCCATTGTGGAATTTGGTTCACGATATTAACATTTCATTTAAAACGTACAATCATTAGCGATCTCCTCTGATAATAATCAATAAAAGCGCCCCAATAACCGTAGTGGTAATCGAAACCACGTTGTGTGGGCGTAAATTCTTTCCGTGCGTAGCCCAAATGCCATTTTCCCACCAGGTTCGTAGAGTAACCGGCACGCTGGAAAACATCTGCTATAGTAGTGACATTACTGGATAAAGCCCAAGGTTCTTCATTGCTAATGACAAAGTGCTGAGTGCCTGTTGAAGGAAATATTCAATATCTCTTGTATAGTTTTTTGTAAATCATTTGAAAGTGGTAAAAGTAAATATTACCGGTATGTATGGGATAACGTCCCGACATGAGTGCGGCTCTAGATGGTGTGCACATCGTCGCCGCATACATACGATCCAGAATTTTACCATGATAGGCCAGGGCGTCTATGTTGGGTGTGAGAAACTCTTTATAACCGCGGAAACTGACATCATCGAAACCCTGTAAAAGTCTAAATGTGAAGTGTATATTTTTTTAAACACAAAACACGATGACATACCATATCATCCGCTAGAATTAAAATAATATTTGGTGTACTCTTGTTGGGTTTCTCTGTAGTTCTTTTCTCATTGTCTGTTTCAAAAGTTTTAGTTGCATCAACTAAGATTTCCGTCACATCAACTAAATTACATTGCATTTCATTGGCCTGAATGCTAAGTGTCACATATAACAATAATGCCAACTGCATTATTAAACGCATTTTATCTACGAATTTTGTTATGATGATGTACTATGCGAACTCTCAAAACCACACGTATTTGCTTTTTAAATAAATTATTTAATAAAATTTTAATTTAAAATACGTTTATTATACCTGTCTGTTGGGCACAGAATTCGCTAAGTGTCAGTCAACCTAACGTCTGACTGTTTTCAGGTTTTTGGAGTAAATGAAATAAATATAATTCCGATTGTTCGCTTTATACTTAAAAGTAAGTTTTGGCATTGTCAAAAATATATTACACTGTGTTTTAAATATTTGTCAAGCTAATTATTACTGCAAATACAATTATACTTATTAATTTAATATTAAAGAAAACAGAAATATATAGAGATAACAATATGACGACAGTGGTCGCCAAATTCATATTTCTAACGAAAGTTTAATTCTTCTTCAAGATTTAATATTTTTTTAAAAATTATTTTTTTTTTACTTAAATTTAATTTCTCACTAAAAATTCAATTTTACACTAAAAATTGAATTTCTCACTAAAAAATTAATTTTTCACTAAAAATTCAATTTTTCACTAGAAATTTAATTTTTCACTAAAAATTTAATTTTTTTAATAAATATTGAATTTATCTCTATAAATTTAATTTTTTACTTAAAATTCAATTTTTCACTAAAAATTCAATTTTTCACTAAAATTTTTAATTTTCACTAAATATTGAATTTTTCTCTATAAATTTAATTTTTTACTTTAAATTCAATTGGTCACTAAAAATTCAATTTTTCACTAAAAATTCAATTTTTCATTAAAAATACAAATTTTTCACTAAAAAATTAAATGTTTAACTTAGAATTAAATTTTTCACTATAAATTCATTTTTTCACTTAAAATTTAATTTTGCACTCAAAACTCAACTTTTCACTAAGATTTCAATTTTTCACTAAGAATTCAGCTTGTTTATTAAAGTTTTATTTTGAAAATTTTCGAATTTCTAAAATTTTAATATGTTTTATTTATAGAATACATAATTCTTATCACAATTTTGTAATTTTGTTAATCTGCAAAAAGAGATAAATTGTCCTGTGCATGTTTTATGTTCAATGATTTTTACTTGATACACAATTTTATCGCATGCGAGAAAATGGAATTCTATTTGCACATCTTATCAAATGCATTCTCTCGTTCGCTCTCTCACTCTCTCTGCAAATGCTAGTTAATTTGCAAATTTCACTGAGTTTCAACAGGTTTTAACTGCTCCGGTGTCGTGCAGTTGTTTAGAAACCATTGTCAATAATCGTTTGGAGCCGCAGCAGCTGATTATTTTATTTATTATTTGTTGACTAATTTTTGGCATATTTGTCGTGTAGTTATTTTATGACGTTTATCGCGGAGAACGTCGGCTGCTCTTAACGTGTATTTAATCATTTTTCAATTGCTTGAGCAGATTTATATTGATTGTGTGTGATTATTTGAAGATATCGAAAAAAAGTCAGATATTGAAAGTTTACTAAGCTTTAGTACTTGTCCAGCGCTCGTGTCACACATTCGGAACGTCCGGCATTTGTTTATTCAAGTGAAAATTTATTAAAAAAACAGTAAAAATTGTAACAAAAAAACGTAAGTGTTGATAAAAAAAGACAATAATAGGGTTGGTTATGAAATAGGCTAGCTACATAATAACAATAGTTATAATATGTGGATTATTGATTTTAAAATACATCAAACTACAACGCATTTTTTAATAACTTTATAGAAAATAATACTTAAACTGATAATAATTCTACCCACATTGGACGTGGTGCTCGCCTGTTGAAAATTTATAGCATTTTAAAGCAGGATTTTTATGCGAGTAACATGGTCTTGAGTCCAATTACTTTCACAATATAGTTGGTGATTAAAGTGTTGAATATGATATTTCCTTTGTTTTTTATAGCTACCTTTTTTATAAGTCAGGCAATTTAACGTTTCGGTTGTACTGGATGTACCACGCCTATTTGACCAATCACGCCCAAAGTCTAGGTGGCAATTAATATGTTAAATGTGATCCTAGGTTTTGATTTTTACAACTACTAATATTTTATGTCTGGAGTTATAGCATATTAAACTTTATTTTCTGTTTAGCTATATTTTACTCCTTATAAAGGATTTTTCAACAGGGACGCTACAAAAGTAGAGCAACAGGGACAGCAAACGACGCCATATTTCTTGCCGCTCTCTTGACATTTCTCTTCAGTAAGGTTTGCCATTTCATGATGGAAGGATATAAGAGCCCACAACGAGTCGAAATTATTAAAATTTACTACCGAAATTCAAATTCGTATATCTTTCTACATTTGTAGCGTCCCTGTTGAAAAACCATTTATATCTTGATTCCTGCTGGATTTTAGAAGTTTTTTACTTCATGTACATTAGACCGGGTCGAAAAAAAAATGTTGGAAAGTCCGCCCCTAAAATGAAAGCTTACCTCGTAACAGTGTCTTTGACCCGCCAAATACCGTCAAAATCATTTTTTTTTTGTCATAGCTTCTTTATTTGATGTCGGACCATCAAGTTTTATATGTCGTTGGAAAGATCTCGGCGGTTAATATTTTTGTAGTATAAGTTTAATTGACCTCCGAGGTATTGTATCATATATTTAAAGTTCTCGAAAAAATATAAAACTTTACCGTTGAAAGTATTTAGTTTGCGTCTTAAACAATAAAGTTTCAGCTAACTCGTTTTTAAGTCAAAATATTATTAAAAAATAATATATTTAATTTTTTTTTTGTAAGTTCACCACTAAAATAAAAGCTTACATTAAGAAATGATTAAAACAAAAAACAAAATTTTGGAGCTCGCAAAAAACCGCCAATATTGAGTTTTCGCATAGATTGATTTGACCTCCGAGGTCACCTTCGATGAGTGACGTCCCTTTTTTCAGACTTTAACGGTATATCATTTTTTTACAAGATTATCTTTCATGTTAAATTTTTTTTTTGTGTTGGGCTTGAAATCCCCAAAACACAAAAGTCCCAAATCAAAATCCTCAAACACAAAATTCCCAAACACAAAAGCCCCAAAACACAAAAGCCCCAAACACAAACAAAAGCTCCAAACAGTGCCTGACTCTTCTTTCTTCAAGTATAAGTGGGTGGAATTTTTCTTTTTCACTTTGACCAATATAGAAAATTTAACTAACATACCCAAAAATTTAGAGGAAATTTCCGATTCTGGTGATTTTATGTATTTCACAATTTAATATTTGGGGTTTTGTTTGAGGCTTTTGTGTTTGGGGCTTATGTGTTTGGGGCTATTGTGTTTGGAGCTTCTTTGTTTGGGGCTTATTCAAAACTTTAGGGCTTTTGTGTTTGGGGATTTTGTATTTGGGGATTTCAAGCCGCTCCTTTTGTATGGAGACCGATTCGGCCTAATGTACATAACACTAAAATTTCAATATATTTAATTGAAATTGCAGAATATCAACGGCTTCAGTGAGTATTCATTTTAGTTAAATTTTTAAAGTTATTGAACATCAATGTTATTACTCAGAAAGAGTCTCCAAAGATACATTTAATTAAAATGCGTTTTGATAATATTAAAACTATTGACAAAATGTAAATACTGTAAAACTTTAAAACAAGCATGCAAAAAAACACTACAAGATACATTTTTGTATTTACTACCGATAAACATGACGTTAATTTGATCTGCTATTTTCCACCATAATTATTGACTATATCTAGGTAGTACTTAAAAATCAACAATTAGTCGCATTCGTGCAGTCAATGAGTGCTCAGCTGTAATTGAAAACGATTCGACATACGTATTGAGGAAGTGGTAATGTGACGGATTTTTCTACGTATTACAGAGGCGTCAAGTGAGACATATAAAATGTGGCTGGCACACAGCAACGAAATGATGATAGTGCTAATAATACTGATGGGACTGATGATGATAACCGTAGAAGCAACTGCTGCAGCGCGACCAAATGTTGTTATCATGATGGCAGACGATATGGTGGGTACTTGAATAAAAAAATTCTTTATACTCGCATGTTTTTAAATTCACTCTCAATCGAAATAAAAATAGTGCTTGTATCGAAATTCATTTTCGAACGAAATACAAATATTTGAAAACAAAACTCAAATTGTATGCGTTTTAAAATACTTTAACGATTGCAATTCCGTTGAAATAGGTTTATAGTATCGAAATGTAAAGTTCTAGAAGTGCAAAAAATAAATTGGAACGAATTAAAATTTGAAATGTATTTCCATCGAAAGTTCGATCATGAAGAAATATTTGTCAACAAATAGCGGCAATAATAAGACCTCCATGTCTTGTTCTATGCATTTGTTTAACAAGAAGGGCATTCCGATGCAAGAACAAGATCTACCCCGAAAACACAAGAAAAAAATCAATCTGCCATTACAAGAACAAGAACGACTGCAATTTCTTGCACCGGCAGATCGATCTTGTTCTTGCATTGCTAAAAATTCCAACTATCAAGAATTCCTTAAACATTTTTAATGTTTCACATTACTAGGGTTTCGATGACATCAGTTTTCGTGGTTCCAACAAATATTTGACACCAAATATCGATGCGCTCGCCTATAGTGGCGTCATCTTGAAAAATCTGTACGTGCCTGCGATGTGTACACCGTCACGTGCTGCTCTGTTGACGGGCAAATATCCAATAAATACAGGTATGTGAAATTAGAAATTTTATATAAGTTCTATTTAAGTTTATTTCATTTTATACCAATCATTATTAGGCATGCAACACTATGTTATACCGAATGATCAGCCTTGGAGTCTGCCGACCAATGAATCGACAATGGCACAAATCTTCCGGCAGGCGGGCTACCACACAAATCTCATTGGAAAGTGGCATCTGGGTATGTCAAGGAAAGCATATACGCCAACCCTGCGTGGTTTTGATCATCATTATGGTTATCTGGGCGCATATATCGATTACTGGGATCAGACGCTTTATAATCCGGTAATTTAGTTTTTAATTTTAAATAATTTTCAATTTTTTAAATTTGAAATATTTAATTATTTTATAAATTTCATAAATTCCGCTTTAGCAAAAAAACTACTCACGCGGTCACGACTTTCGTGACGATTTGCAAGTCACGCGTGAGCATGTTGGCACCTACGTCACTGACTTACTGACAGATGAGGCGTTGCGCGTCATTAGCTCACATAGAACGTCGGTACAGCCGCTCTTTTTGCTGCTGAGTCATTTGGCGCCGCACTCGGGAAACGACGATGCGCCGCTGCAGGCGCCTGCAGCAGAGGTGGAAAAATTTGCATATATTAAAAATAAAGATGAACGAATCTATGCAGGTATTTGAAGCAGAAATTGTTCATGAAAAATTTAATTTTTAGTGAACATTTTATATTTTAGTGAAAAAAAGATTTTTTTAGTGAACATTTAAATATTTCTTGAAATTCGCATTAATTTACTTTGCATCTCTATCAGCCATGATGTCTATGCTTGACAACAGCGTCGCTCGCGTCATCGACGCTCTCGCGGCTAAGGATATGCTTCAGAACACGATTATTATGTTTCTCTCCGACAATGGCGGCCCCACGTTGGGCATGCATTCAACAGGAGCTTCGAATTATCCGCTGCGCGGTGTAAGTAAAATGCAGATAAAATTACAATAGTTAATTTTAAACTCTCAACTCTTTTCCTACAGCAAAAGAACTCTCCTTGGGAGGGTGGCATACGCTCTTCGGCCGTCATCTGGTCAACACAACTAGAGAACCTGGGCACCGTCTGGCAGCAACGCATCTACATTGCCGATCTGTTGCCCACACTAGCCGCCGCCTCCTTTATAACGCTTGACACCGAACTCAAATTGGACGGCCTTAATCTCTGGCCGGCTCTGAAGTACGGTTACGAATCACTCGAGCGTGAGATCGTGCACAATATCGACGATGAGAGCGCCTTCTATGCCTATTCGCTCGGCAAGTGGAAGTTGCTACAGGGTACTACAGAACAGGGTGATTACGATGGTTGGTATGGTGAACGTCCGTCGACGCAGGACGAAATGGATCCGCGTTCGCAGGTCTATGAAGAGACTGTGCGTGTGACAAGTGTCTGGCAAACGTTGAGTCCTTTTAATTCAAATGGAAATATTTTAAATATCACTGAGTTACGTGCGGAGACAGGGGTACTTTGTCCGTTGCCTGCAGAGACGACGTCGCCGACGTCTTGCATGCCCTTGACACAGCCGTGCCTATTCGATATTGATGTGGATCCTTGTGAGCGCAATAATCTGTATGCGCAGTATAAATCGGCGAAATTCCTGCAGGATATGTTGGCACGTGTTCAATATTTTCGCGAACATGCGCAAAAACCGAATAATAGACCCACCGATCCGAAGTGTGATCCGAAATATTTTGATGGTGAGTGGACCTGGTGGGAGGAAGAGCGAGAGAACGGTGGCAGCGGTGAGACTGGTGGAGATGGTGATGGCGTGGCAGTTATAGCTAGTTTTAGTTATAGGATTTTATTTATGATCGTGTTAATGATCACCTTTTAGATGATCTTTTTAGCATTTTAAGAAAAATATGTAAAACTTAATTATGTTAAGAATAGATGAGTTTGTTCAAAATTTACTTTTTTTAGAATTTTACATATTTAAAATAATAATGATTATATTGAATTCATTATTTTTAAAAATGATCATGTAAATATTAATTATATTAAAAAGTAACACTATTTAGTAGTGAACATATTAAGCGAAGAGACCATTTAAGTATGATCATATTAAGTAACTATTAAGTTGAGAAAAGCATTTGTAATATGTTATTATATAGAGCCAGCATATTATAAATTGATTAAATTATGGAGAGCTCATAAAATTTTGAATCCTTTTAATGTAGTATAAATAGTTAAGTTATTCAAAAAGTCAATAAATAGAAAATTAATTTTCCTTTTACAAGTATTATATGGCCTGGTGCTGAAGAATACGTCCTCACTTCGGACAATGAATTTTATATAACACTATATAATTCAAAAACTTTAATATACTTTGAAATTTAGAATGAGGTCTTGATGTCAATCGGAAAACCACACTAATCGTTTAAAATCTTTTTTTATTGTTATTTGTAATGATCATATATTTTTTTTATTAAAAAGTCCAAAGTGTTGAATTATATGTAATTACATGTCTTTATTATTAAACAGTGCAATTTTGATTGTAGATTTGTTAACTGATTCTAAAGATACCACATACTGACATCTATTCAGATAACCCCGAAAGAATAATATATTGGAAAATACATAGCATTTTTAAATTTAAGAACAAAACAATTAAACAATTTTACTGAATTCTGGAAACCCTATATATTGCATTCATCGCAAATTAGGTAGAAGAAAGATATCTGCCCACACTAGCCGACTTTCAATTTAATTCAGACAATATATGAAATGTTATTATATGGACAAAGGCCTTTCCGACTTATTTAGCAGATTTGCAACTAGAAATATGTACCGTCATTTGGCACACTTTTATCTTAATGGTAATATATTTTTTATTGTCGACCATGGTTTAAAAATAATTTAATTATTAAATATTTACATGTGATGTTTATATAAGTTAATATTTTTATCTGTCTTATGAACATTGAGCGTTTTCAATGTTTTGTTTTTAAATATTTTACATAAATGTCTTAGACGCTATTTTAGAATGTTTGTTATCTTTATAGCCAAATTAATAAAAATAAAATAAACAGAACCAAATGTAATAAAACAGTCTGGATTTTTATGGTATTTCACAGTGTTGGTTTGGAATAAAATACCTCAAAGTGGCGACTTTTTGTGTTTAAGAGGCCCAATAATTTAATGCTTATTCTATTTAGATTTTATAAATTTTAATTTAAATTTAAAAATGGATAAGTTCGGTCACATGGGACGTACTTTTACAGTCGGTAGGGCCCGACGATGGAATATCCTGCATCTTTGGTGGAAATATTAATGTGGGATATTTAATAGAACTCCTTAATTTTAAAGTTCTTAATTATGCTGAACACCCCCACACCTAGAATATTATTTATAATAATATAATAATAATTTGGCGCTACAGTCCTATAACAACTTAGGCCGAGCTCTCTCACTACATTGAGCTGTGCGTGTTATATTTGTACTGGTGGGACCTACAGTTTATTGCCGACTCCGAACGGCGGGTGAGAGGTTTTCATAGGCAATGTTTTACTCTCGTAGGCTTGCCATTTACTGCCGAGAAGTATGGCGGTATAGAAAAATGTTTCTATGAAAAGATGTTGTTAGACCCAGCCCAGGCTTGAACCGGGGACCTTTCGGCTCGCAGTCTAACGCACTAATCTTGAGCTACCGACGCTACCAGTATATTATTTACATATCAGAAATATACGTCTTATATCCACATAATTTAAAAAATTAATATAAAAGTTTAAAAAAACTAATAAAAATTTATTTGAAAAATAAATTATATAATCAAATTTTGTAAGGCTAATATTTCATAGATTTGATTTTATAATTTACGGCTAAAATTTCCACTTGAAAACCCCGGAAATAATGTACAAAAAATGTAAGCGGATCACGTCCATTTTCGGACCACATATTTTCAGGTGAATTCTAACAATAGGTTTTAAATTTTATAATTATATTTTGAATTATTAGTTCGTAAAACTTATATATAATTGATTTGCATGGGAGGTGATCGTGTCCGTGGACCGATTTGGCTCATTTCCAAAGTCAGTTCCTACTTTTGGTTAAAACATATTGAAACGAAATTTTATCGGATTCTGATTAGTATTTCTCAAGTTTTTGTGTATTCGGACAGCATGACAGCAAGACAGACGGACAGACAGATATTCTACAAATATAAGATTTTCTGTTAAATAATTTAATCTTTGCAATCAATAAGGTAAGATGTTTTTACGCACTCCAGACATTTGGCATTTTCTGGACAATTTGCAAAATTTTTGGAAGCGTGTTTTAGGTTAAGTGGAAATTAAAGTCAAATAATTTGGAGACGAGCAAAAAATAAAGGCCACTTTTGAAACACACTTCGCCATTGTCTGTATAAATTCTTGTACAAAAATGTTTCTTTACTGCCTTCAGTCTTTTAAAAAAGTATTGTAGATTATTGGTAAGATTTATAAAATATAATCAGTTATAATAAAATATAATCAATTTATGACCATATTAAATTCGCTAACATTAATAAAAAAATTTGAATTTGATTATGTTATAAATGTGAAGGAACAAAATCTAATAATAACAAATAAAATATACTACTCACTTTGAAAATTGTTTCTGTAAAGGATCCTTTGATATTTTCAAATTTTGTGCTATATTGGTGTATTTTGAGGTTATGTAAGGAGTATTTGTATATCTCAGATTTCTTATCGAATCTCTCCTTTTTTATTTAAATTTTTTGGACTCGAGAGACACACACGAATACGACGAAACAATCACGCACGACAACTACACAATCGCAAAAGTCTGACACGAAAATTACGCGAAAATACGATAAAAGTAATTTAATTAAACGTTCACGATTATAAACACGAACGAATTTAAATTTTTACTCACGAACACGGGAATGAAAACGCACTTTTTCAAACACATTACATTTATTTTATTTTTTTTTTATTTTTAACTTATTAAACCTGCACGACTTTTGATTTTTACTCACGATTACGACAAACACTGAACATTTCTTTTTCAAAACCGTTTTTTTTTTATAAAAAAAAATAATAATACTTTATTTTGCATTTTTTTTTTACTAATTTTAACTACAATCTTTTTTTAACTTAATTTCATTTACTTTTATTAATAAATTGAAATAAATGTGATCAACACATTAATTAAAGTACACACATTTCACTAATTTCCATTTATTTTCATTTTTTCGTGACAGACAGACCGACAAACAGACAATCAAACAAAATACAGAAAGGCGCTCCGCTGTCTGGTGCTCCGCTGTCTACCACGATTTAACACGTTGCCTTAAATTGTCTTGATTTGTTTGCTTGCTATATTTTCATATTATTTTCACATATTCATTAATATTTTATATATTCACAACATTATTTATTATAATTTACACTTATTTATATATTTTATTATTCATTTATTATTAAATTCGCACAATAAATTCAATTTTTTCTTCACAACCACATCGAAGACACGCACTGAACTGACCACCGCAATACATAGTGAGAGAACGCGAAGTGATGGGAGTAAGAGACGCAAATGCAGGTGTGCACAAATAACGGGAGCATGAAATTGTTGTTGTTGTTCTGCTTTTTGATCTCTGACGTTGCATTAGTTTTTTTGAATGAGAATTCAAATTTAAATGCTAAACGGCTATTAATCTTATACACATGGGCAGTTTAACAATTTAATTATTTTTCAATTATTAGATTAATTATGCATTAAAATATTAATATTTGCAAATAAAATAATTTACATTAAAAAAACGCACTATGAATAAAAAGTATATACCAACGAAATGAATAAATAAAAAAATAATACAAAAAAAACATTTTTTATTAAAAACTTAATTGTCATAAATTAACAAATTTTTGACTGAAATTAAGTTTTGAACAAAAGGTTTAATATTTCACTAAAAAAATTAAATTTTTGACTGAAAACTAATTTTCAATAAAAATTCAAAATTTTTCTTAAATTCCAATTTTTAACTGAAAAATTCTGTTTTGACATAAAATTCAATTTTTCATTACAAATTTTGAAATTTAACTTTTCACTAGAAATTTAACTTTTCAATAAAAAAATGAATTTTTTATAAAAATCAAAATTTTCACTAAAAATTCAATTTTTTTTTATAGAAATTCGATTTTTCATTTAAAATTCAATTTTTCACTAAAATTTCAATTTGTCATTAATACTTTAAGTTTTCACTAAACATTCAATTCAATTTTTGACAAAAAAAAATTAAAATGTTCACTAAAAATTCAATTTTTCATTAAAAATTCACTTAAATTTCAATTTTTCATTAAAATATAATTTTTTACTATAAATTAATTTTTCACTTAAAATTCAATTTTTCATTTAAAAATTTAATTTTTCACTTAAATTTTAATTTGTCACTAAAATTTAAATATTAAATTTTTTACTGAAAATACCTTTTTTCATTAAAATATTACAACGTAATGTCAGATACGCCTCTGATTAGTCAAACATACAATTCTTATCATTATTTTTTACATTTAATTGCAACTGTCTGTTAAATGTTAGCTTTTTAAGCAAGATTTTGTTGCCCATAAAAACAAGTAGCCATAAATTTCAATAAAACAAAAAAAAACAAATATTGCGATCATGTCACACATTTTGATAACATTGACATTGAAAATATATCGATCGCAAGTGAGTTCATAAAGTTTTTGAGTGCAAAAATACACGTGAGTAAAACCAACACCTTTTTAATATGAGAGCTGAAAACTGGTATTTCAGATATTTAACTGATCGACGTTGAGACAAAATTGATCTTTCATTTGTTTTTAAAGGATTTAAATATTTTTATTAATTCGATACTATTACTTTGTTACTATAGCAATACAGTTACTAGTTTTAGCAAAATTTTACTCTCTCAGTTGTGCGATCGCTGTGTGTTTTATCGGCGCTGAACGAGCCTCAAGTTGCCGTGATCATGTTATCAGTGAGAGAGCTTCGAAAACTACTACAACATACTATATTCGTTGTTGTGAATAAAGTTTTTGTGTTTGTTTTTTGTGATAGTAAAGTTAAAAATTCGCGTACAACTAGCGAGTATATTTTATGAATGAACAACGAATACAAGAATGATATCGTTAAAGTTGTTATGGTTGGTAACGTTGAAGATCGCTTTTTGTTGTTCGCTGAAATGTTAACGTGATCTGTTGGAGACAAAAACGTTGCTTATAACGCTTTCGAGCATCGACAATGCGAATAGTTGTCGCGAGTAAGCGTAGCAGGAAGGATCTGTTGTTTTCGGTTATAAAGTGATCGACTGATCAAGTGATCTTGCTGTATATATTAAGTTGGTTTTAAATTTATTTTATATGTGCGTATTACTTGGACTTTTTTGTGTGTGCGGATTTTTGCGGAAGTGTTAATACAAATTTAAATATATTTCACGCATAATATTGAACTTTAAATTATACAAATTTTTGCAATAAATCACTATTTGGAATACTGAATATTGAGAAAAATACACAACAAAAAAAAATATTTTTATAAAAAAAACTAATTCTACAACCAAAAAAAAAAAGAATAGTGTTGTGTCAAAATTTGTTATTTTGAATTTGCAAAAAAAAAAAAAAACACAATAATTTGGAAAAAAATCAAAATTAACTTTTTAAAATTTATATTTTGCTCTGCAAACCAAACATATATGAAATAGTTTCAAAATTCAAATATTATAAAAAATAAATTTTTCACAAATAATCAATTTTACCTTTAAAGTTAAATTTTAAATTTTTCACTAAGAATTCGAATTTTAATTCGAAATTACAATTGTATCTAAATAATTTAATTTTTCAATAATAATTAAATTTTTTACTATAAATTAAATTTTTCACTCAAAGTTCAATTTTTCACTCAAAATTCATTTTTGTACTCAAAATTCAAATTTTGATTAAAATTTAATGTTTCACTCAAAATTCAATTTATCACTCAAATTTCAATTTTTCACTCAAAATTCAATTTTTTACTACAAATTCAATTTATACCAAAAATTCAAATTATCACTAAAAATTTCATTTTCACTAAAAATTAATATTTTCACTCAAAAATCAATTTTTTACTAAAAATTAAAATTTTATCAAAAATTCAATTTTTCACTTAAAAATTTAAATTTTCACTAAAAATTCAAATATTCACTCAAAATTAAATGTTCACTCCAAAATTCATTTTTTCAAATTTTTTTTACAAATTACAATTTTTACTAAAAATTCAAATTTTCAAATAAAATTCAAATTTTCACTCAAAATTAAAATTTTCACTCAAAATTTATCTTTTCAATAAAAAGTCAAATTTTCACTCAAAATTTATCTTTTTAAAAAAGTCAAATTTTCACTAAAAATTTGAATTATTACTAGAAATTAAATTTTTAACTATAAATTCAAGGGTACACTAAAAACTCAAATTCTCTTTAAAAAAAGACACTTTTCAGTAAAAATTCAAATTTTCACTAAAATTATTTTGTTAGAATTTTAGTGAAAATTTGATTTTTCTTTGTATATAAAAAAAAGTTCTCCAAAAGTTAATTTAAATAAAATGATTTTTTAAAGTGAAAAATAAAACTCATAATTAAAACACCTGTTTAAAAAATACAATTAAAATAAATTCTGTTCTTCTTACAGAACTAGAAAAACTAGTTTTGTATACTTATTGCTTTATATTAATAATTATACAATTTTCTATATAAAATACAAACAAAGTAGTTCTAAACTAATAAAAATAAAATACAACGTTCTAAATCTTCACTTTTGTATTCCTCAATACAAATAATAAAGTTATGAAAGTAATATGTTTGTATCTATATTATCAAGTTAATTTTGTTAAATTAACGACAATTTATTACATTAATTGATTGAATTTCAAATTATTTAAATTGATTCACAATTTCGTTGGCATCATGCAACAAGATCAGTTACTAACCTCAGTTTACAGGGTCAACAACGCATAATGTCAACCAAATGTTAACGCATTTCTATATCGCAATAGAGAGCCATTACAACCTATTAGGCTTTGTTTTAAATTTTAAAAACCAAACATAAAACATAAACGTGATCATTTCGTCATTGTGATTATTGGTTGAGTCTATCAAGAATGACTAGCATTCAAAAAGAGATCAAAATTTCCCGATAACTTACACAGATTTTATTGTCAGTAAAAAAACCCGTCAAAAAAAACCAAACCTTGACTTCGTACATAAGTGCAGTTGAACGTGGCCAAGACAATAAAACATGCAATTTTATAAAATGACGATGATGATGATCATGATAGTGAGAAACATCAGGCATTGATCGAGGTCAGTCGACGGGCGGACAACTGCATAATTGACTTATGGATCTAGCAAATTGTCAGGGTGTAGAAAAACGTTTAAAGTCGTTTTAATTATTTAAAGTATGCAAATTAATCAGGCACGAACTGATAACATAGATGCCATAGGCCAATTCTTTTATAGACAATTAGTAAATTTGATTAGTGGTTAATTGAGCATGAAAATAGCTATGACTTTTTACTATGAATTGGCTCTAAATGTTGTGAATTATTAAGATAAAATAAAAAATATTTTTGGACAAAGATTATCGTCTAGTAATATCATATCATCATATCATCATATCATCATATCATCATATCATCATATCATCATATCATCATATCATCATATCATCATATCATCATATCATCATATCATCATATCATCATATCATCATATCATCATATCATCATATCATCATATCATCATATCATCATATCATCATATCATCATATCATCATATCATCATATCATCATATCATCATATCATCATATCATCATATCATCATATCATCATATCATCATATCATCATATCATCATATCATCATATCATCATATCATCATATCATCATATCATCATATCATCATATCATCATATCATCATATCATCATATCATCATATCATCATATCATCATATCATCATATCATCATATCATCATATCATCATATCATCATATCATCATATCATCATATCATCATATCATCATATCATCATATCATCATATCATCATATCATCATATCATCATATCATCATATCATCATATCATCATATCATCATATCATCATATCATCATATCATCATATCATCATATCATCATATCATCATATCATCATATCATCATATCATCATATCATCATATCATCATATCATCATATCATCATATCATCATATCATCATATCATCATATCATCATATCATCATATCATCATATCATCATATCATCATATCATCATATCATCATATCATCATATCATCATATCATCATATCATCATATCATCATATCATCATATCATCATATCATCATATCATCATATCATCATATCATCATATCATCATATCATCATATCATCATATCATCATATCATCATATCATCATATCATCATATCATCATATCATCATATCATCATATCATCATATCATCATATCATCATATCATCATATCATCATATCATCATATCATCATATCATCATATCATCATATCATCATATCATCATATCATCATATCATCATATCATCATATCATCATATCATCATATCATCATATCATCATATCATCATATCATCATATCATCATATCATCATATCATCATATCATCATATCATCATATCATCATATCATCATATCATCATATCATCATATCATCATATCATCATATCATCATATCATCATATCATCATATCATCATATCATCATATCATCATATCATCATATCATCATATCATCATATCATCATATCATCATATCATCATATCATCATATCATCATATCATCATATCATCATATCATCATATCATCATATCATCATATCATCATATCATCATATCATCATATCATCATATCATCATATCATCATATCATCATATCATCATATCATCATATCATCATATCATCATATCATCATATCATCATATCATCATATCATCATATCATCATATCATCATATCATCATATCATCATATCATCATATCATCATATCATCATATCATCATATCATCATATCATCATATCATCATATCATCATATCATCATATCATCATATCATCATATCATCATATCATCATATCATCATATCATCATATCATCATAACATCATATCATCATATCATCATATCATCATATCATCATATCATCATATCATCATATCATCATATCATCATATCATTATATCATCATATCATCATATCATCATATCATCATATCATCATATCATCATATCATCATATCATCATATCATCATATCATCATATCATCATATCATCATATCATCATATCATCATATCATCATATCATCATATCATCATATCATCATATCATCATATCATCATATCATCATATCATCATATCATCATATCAGCATATCATCATATCATCATATCATCATATCATCATATCATCATATCATCATATCATCATATCATCATATCATCATATCATCATATCATCATATCATCATATCATCATATCATCATATCATCATATCATCATATCATCATATCATCATATCATCATATCATCATATCATCATATCATCATATCATCATATCATCATATCATCATATCATCATATCATCATATCATCATATCATCATATCATCATATCATCATATCATCATATCATCATATCATCATATCATCATATCATCATATCATCATATCATCATATCATCATATCATCATATCATCATATCATCATATCATCATATCATCATATCATCATATCATCATATCATCATATCATCATATCATCATATCATCATATCATCATATCATCATATCATCATATCATCATATCATCATATCATCATATCATCATATCATCATATCATCATATCATCATATCATCATATCATCATATCATCATATCATCATATCATCATATCATCATATCATCATATCATCATATCATCATATCATCATATCATCATATCATCATATCATCATATCATCATATCATCATATCATCATATCATCATATCATCATATCATCATATCATCATATCATCATATCATCATATCATCATATCATCATATCATCATATCATCATATCATCATATCATCATATCATCATATCATCATATCATCATATCATCATATCATCATATCATCATATCATCATATCATCATATCATCATATCATCATATCATCATATCATCATAACATCATATCATCATATCATCATATCATCATATCATCATATCATCATATCATCATATCATCATATCATCATATCATTATATCATCATATCATCATATCATCATATCATCATATCATCATATCATCATATCATCATATCATCATATCATCATATCATCATATCATCATATCATCATATCATCATATCATCATATCATCATATCATCATATCATCATATCATCATATCATCATATCATCATATCATCATATCATCATATCAGCATATCATCATATCATCATATCATCATATCATCATATCATCATATCATCATATCATCATATCATCATATCATCATATCATCATATCATCATATCATCATATCAGCATATCATCATATCATCATATCATCATATCATCATATCATCATATCATCATATCATCATATCATCATATCATCATATCATCATATCATCATATCATCATATCATCATATCATCATATCATCATATCATCATATCATCATATCATCATATCATCATATCATCATATCATCATATCATCATATCATCATATCATCATATCATCATATCATCATATCATCATATCATCATATCATCATATCATCATATCATCATATCATCATATCATCATATCATCATATCATAATAATATCATATCATCATATCACATCATAACATACCACTTACCCTATTAAAAAAAAATTATGTTATGCTTATCAAACTTCAACTATTTCATATCTTTCATTTTCGTAAACATGTAAAAGAGGTAAATTTTATATCTGCACAGCAATTAAAATAAAAACAACAATTATATGAAGCCATTTCACATTGCTGTTGTCATTGGCACAATACTTTCAACTAGATTACATAGTCTGTATAACTCATAATAATAATGGAATCTTTGCCAACAATAAGAGTATAAATTTAAATTATTATAAAAGCATTTTGTAAACAATATTGTTTCATTCAAATTCCATTATCTAGACCACATCAAATAATAAAATAAATAATTTAATTTATTAATAAAAACCTTAAAAAAATATTAAAACCATCGTAAAACCTGTCTCCATCAACGAGTTGATCCTGTTCTAAATGTAATTTCAGGCATCTGTCTACGGAAATTAACCGCACTTTAAACATTTTTCATTAATACAAAGGAATAAATGGAATTAATGGTCTGTTTTTTTTTCATTTCAGTTTCACGAATTCAATCGTTGATGACGTCAACATGTTGAAACAAATAGTGCAATATTTTTTATTTTTGCTCTTTTTAAACTATGTGGCAACACCGGCTCTGGCAAAAATAACGGCACAACCACAACAAAGTGATAAGCCACACATCGTCATCATATTGATCGATGATATGGTAAGAAGCGAAAGGGTTTTCCAATGTTCGAAATTTAAGTTGTCATTAAATATTCAATTTTTCACTAAAAATTCAAATTTTCACTAAAAATTCAAATTTTCACTAAAAATTCAAATTTTCTCTAAAAATTTAAATATTCACTTAAAATTGGATTTTTCACTAAAAATTCTATTTACACTAAAAATTCAATTTTTCACTAAAAATTCAATTTTTCACTAATATTCAATTTTTCACTAAAAATTCAATTTTTCTCTAAAAATTCAATTTTTCACTAAAAATTCAATTTTTCACTAAAAATTCAATTTTTCACTAAAAATTCAATTTTTCACTAAAAATTCAATTTTTCACTAAAAATTCAATTTTTCACTAAAAATTCAATTTTTCACTAAAAATTCAATTTTTCACTAAAAATTCAATTTTTCACTGAAAATTCAATTTTTGACTAAAAATTCAATTTTTCACTAAAAATTCAACTTTTCAGTAAAAAATCAATTGTTTCACTAAAAATTCAATTTTTCACTAAAAATTCAATTTTTCACTGAAAATTCAATTTTTGACTAAAAATTCAATTTTTCACTAAAAATTCAATTTTTCACTAAAAATTCAATTTTTCACTAAAAATTCAATTTTTTACTAAAAATTCAATTTTTCAATATAAATTCAATTTTCACTATAAATTCAATTTGCACTAAAAATTCAAATTTTCACTAAAAATTCAATTCTTCACTAAAAATTCAATTTTTCACTAAAAATTAAATTATTCATTAAAAATTAAAATTTTCACTAAATACATTTTTTCAATAAAAATTAATTTTTTCATTAAAATTTTACTTTTTCACTAAATATAAAATTTTTATTTCCAAAAAAGGGCT
The DNA here is from genome assembly GCA_951804985.1 of Dryomyza anilis. Taxonomy (NCBI): domain Eukaryota; kingdom Metazoa; phylum Arthropoda; class Insecta; order Diptera; family Dryomyzidae; genus Dryomyza; species Dryomyza anilis. Next base: position 4,041,520 of record OX638134.1, read on the forward strand.
TCAATGACGTCAGTTTCCACGGCTCCAATCAGATCTTAACACCCAACATCGATGCTTTGGCCTACAATGGCATTATACTCAATCGACACTATGTGCCAAACCTTTGTACGCCATCACGTGCTACACTTTTGACGGGAAAGTATCCCATACACACAGGTGCGAGTCTCAATTAATTATATTTTTTACCATATTTTGATTTTTATCCTTTTTTTATCTCTGTGGCAGGCACCCATCACTGGGTGATAATCAACGACGAACCTTGGGGTTTACCAACGACTGAACGCCTGCTGCCGGAAGTGCTACGTGATGCGGGCTATGCAACCAACCTCGTTGGCAAATGGCACTTGGGCTTCTGGCGCAAGGACCTGACACCGACAATGCGTGGTTTCGATCATCATTATGGCTACTATTCGGGTTACATTGACTACTATGACCACACATTGAATATGCTGGTGGGTGGCTTCTTTTTATTTTATTTTGTATGTCAACATAATTAATTCATTTACATTTTTTACCGTTTTAACAGAATCAAAAATACTCTGCCGGCTTGGATTTCCGTCGCGATTTGGCACCTTGGCCGTCGGCCAACGGCACATATGCTACGGATCTTTTTACGCAGGAAGCCGAACGTATTATCGACCAACACGACGAACGGCAGCCATTATTCTTGCTAATGAGTCATCTGGCGGTGCACACGGGCAACGAGAATAATCCGATGCAGGCGCCGCCGGAGGAAGTGGCAAAGTTTATGCACATCAAGAATGAGAAGCGCAGGAAATATGCAGGTGAGTTTGTTTAAGTGAGTCTGAGTGAGGTAGAAATGGTGCACATGCAGAGCACAGAATGTGCACACAAGAATTACCGAAGGATTAAAATAATGCTAACTAAAGGCTACAGAAATTCTTCGAATCAAAAAAAAGTGCGCTTAATTTAAAGTTATAAATACAAAGAATAATATTTTAAGTGCATATGGTAATTTAAATGTAGCGCCATTTGAAAAATATGAGGTACACATGTTATTTTTGTGTGTTTTTCAAGTATATACTGCTGAATCGATGTGAGCACAAAAGTGCACATGCAAGGAAAGTTTAAATAATGTTGTGCACATCTTAAATAATAAAGAAAAAGGAAAATATATTTAATTTAATTTTATTGTATTAGCTGAATTGAAGTGACCACAAAAGTGCACACGTGAATAAAATCTAAATGAAGTTGTGCACACCGCACAAATCACTGTATTTTTTTTAGTACATAATGCGAAATCTCAAGCGAGTAAAAACTCAATTTTGTTGTGCACACCTTAGATAATATGGAAAAAGAAAAACATGTGTAAAAAATGAAAACAAAAGTGTAATCATCCCTATATATTTGCTGGCTCGACGTGAGGACAATAATGCAAACATAAGCAAAAACTAATTTCTTTTAACAATCTTGTATAATAAGATACATTAACAAAATACTCCATTAAGGTGCACACCTTAGATAATCTGTTTAGAGAGTGTGCACAAAGCAAACAAAAAGTGCTGATCTATTGGTATAAATATTAAACTATTGGTATAATACTTTAAGTAATTTCCACATGAAAAGAAAGTGTGCACAACATATTAAAATGTGCACAAGAATATTAAATCGTAATTTATAGGTCTGAGTACCTTGAGTAAAAGGAGATGAATGTGTGCACCCATTAAAGCAAATGTGCACAAGCAAAATCAAGTGTGCTCAATTAATACACACTTATCCAGTGGTGAGCACAAAGTGAGCACACGAAATATATTTAATAGAACTAAATAATAGCACCATATATGACCCCCACAAATATTTAGCTGTTAATTAATAGCACAATTATTAAAATATTACAGACTTGTAAAAAAATAAAACTATAGATTTGCATTCTTTTATTAAAAAGAGATAGCAATGTACAGCATTTGTGCACTCTTTACAACATGTGTGCACTTTTTTTATTTGCATATGTGAATACTCTAAAACACATTTGTACAGTTGCATAAAAGTCAGCTCATGTTGTGCTGTAAATAATTAAGGACAAGTTAGTGTGCTTTAGTTAGAATACACAATAGTAAAATTTCAAACATAAGTTTGCACAATTGCAGCACAGCTGTTTACATACTAAAATTTGAATGGCTTACAACATACTCAAAAATACTGATTACTGGTGCACAGCTGTGCACATAATTCAAAAATGTAAAATAATTAGAGCACAACTGTGCACATGTAGAAAATAAATGAAAATTAGTATTTTTTTTATTTTAAAATAATGAACATTTTTTCGTTTTTTTTTTCTACCAGGCATGATCTCCAGTCTAGATAAAAGCGTTGGCCGCACCATGAGCGCACTCGCGGCCAAGGGCATGCTAAACAACACAATTGTGCTGCTCTATTCGGACAATGGTGCACCGACAGAGGGCATACACTCCAATGCGGGCTCCAACTATCCATTTAGAGGTGTAAGTATATCTTGTAAAAAGTGCACATTTTTTTATTAATACCTTCTACTTTTGCACACAGCAAAAAGAGTCGCCGTGGGAAGGTGCACTTCGCTCCGCTGGCGCCATCTGGAGTCCATTACTCGCGCAACGCAGCTACGTCTCAAATCAAGTGATACACGCCATCGATTGGTTGCCTACACTAGCGGCGGCCGCTGGTATTAAGCTGCCCGCGAGTCTCAAACTTGACGGCGTCAATGTCTGGGAAGCATTGAGTCAACGGCGTGAGCCGCAATCACGTCGTCTGTTACACGTGTTCGACGATGTTTTCGGCTATAGCGCCTATATGCGCGACAATCTGAAATACGTCAATGGCAGCAGCTTCGCTGGACGCTACGATGGTTGGTTGGGTGAGCAGCCAGCAGAGGAGCAAGATCCGCAAGCGCCATACTACGTGCAGGAGGTGCTTTCATCGACGGTGCACAAAGTGCTGGGCAATACAGCGCTGAGTAATGCGCAAGTGCAGCAATTGCGAGCGCAGGCAACGCATAAATGTGAGGCTCGGGAGGAGCCCAACAACGATGCTACTTATCTTTGCGAACCTTTGAAGGCTGCCTGTTTCTTTGATTTGGCACGCGATCCATGTGAACGTTATAATTTGGCCAATGTGGAGCCAATGCAACTGCAGTTGTTGGCGCAGGAAGTCGAACAATTTCGGCAGAGTGCTGTGCCTACGGCGCGTGTGCCATACAGCGATCCGCGCTGCGATCCGGCACTGCATGGCGGTCTCTGGCAATGGTGGAATGAAACCAAGGTTGGCAACATTGCTGGGGGCTCTCTGAAGGCCGTGAGTTTATGGTGGTTTTTATTAGTGTTGAGTATTATGCGTAGCATTATCTAATATTATTTATAGAAAAAATATAAAATCCAAAAGAGTGGAAGCAAATCTTACGAATGTAGTAGATGAATTGGCTGTTAGCAGAACAAGAGTTTGTATACATTTTAAGCATTAGTTTGTAGTATATCGTAAATTATTGAATTCTAAAATTGAAATCATATTTTTTATAATTTTAATTTATATTATTGTGCTTAGTTTTATTAGAGGATTGAAACCGAATTCATTTTTATTTCATTTTATTTTATTTAATTAATTTTATTTCATTTTATTCCTTTTTTTCATTTTATTTCATTTTGTTTCATTTTATTTTATTTCATTTCATTTTATTTCTTTTTATTTCGTTTTATGTTATTTAATTTTATTTCGTTTTATTTTATTTATTTTTTTTATTTTATTTTGTTTCATTTTATTTTGTTTCATTTTATTTTGTTTTATTTTATTTAATTTTATTTAATTTTTATTCGTTTTATTTTATTCATTTCTTTTTATTTTATTTTATTTTATTTAATTTCGTTTCGTTTTATTTCATTTTATGTTACTTAATTTTATTTTATTTTATTTTATTTCATTTTATTTTATTTCACTTTATTTCATTTTATTTCATTTTATTTAATTTTATTTCTTTTTATTTCATTTAATTTCATTTCGTTTTATTTCATTTAATTTATTTTTATTTTATTTCATTTTATTTTATTTCATTTTATTTCGTTTCATTTTATTTTTTATTTCATTTTATTTTATTTCATTTTATTTCATTTTATTTTATTTCATTTTATTTCATTTTATTTCATTTTATTTCATTTTATTTTATTTCATTTTATTTCATTTTATTTCATTTTATTTCATTTTATTTCATTTTATTTCATTTTATTTCATTTATTTCATATTATTTAAATTTATTTCATTTAAATTCATTTTATTTCGTTTTATTTTATTTTATTTCTTGTTATTTTATTTTATTTTATTTCATTTTATTTCATTTTATTTCATTTTATTTCATTTTATTTCATTTTATTTCATTTTTTTCATTTCAATGATCAAATTAAAGATCATTTTTAATGAAATCATTTTATTTTATTTCATTTGTTATTTTTCAATATTTTCTCTTATTTTTCTATTTTTGTTTTTCCTCTTAATTTGTATTCTTTTAATAATTTTATTATATTTTTTTTTAAATTTCTTTTTTGTTTTTCTAAATTTTAGATTTTGTAATTTAGATTTTGTAGTAAAAAAAAAATTTTATATATAATTTTTTTTTTTAAATTTCCACAAAATAATTATTTGTTGTGTGTTTTAGCCTTTAAATAAAAACATTACCTTGTATGTATGTTTTATATATTTTATTTAATATTATAATTATGATTTTTATTTGTATAAATAAACATTAAAAAAAATTTACAATAAATTTTCACTTATAAATTATGGAGAAAAATACGTTGTATAATTTTAACAGCAAAACATGAAACATTTTTTGTGGAACTTAAGTAATTAGAATCATTTTGATACTTTCGACTTCATTTTCTTTTTTTTCTACTACTTCAAATAATTAAAACTACAAAAAAAAAACAACACGCAATACAATAACAAAAACTACAAATAATACTCTTTTTTCCTGTTGCGTGTAATTAATAATATTAAATATTTTATAAATTTTGTATTTAACGATGAACGATTTTTGAAATACTTTCTTCTGATTTTGAAGTTTTTAATATGAAAATCGGTTTTTGTTGTTTTTCTTTTGTACACTGAGAGGAAGAGAGCACTTTAGTGTATTTTTTATTCGTTGTAGATGAGGTGAGTTATGACGTATAAGCAACAACAACAACGAGACTATTCTATCATATTAAATAGAAGGCAGGAGAAAATCATGCCAAATATCTGTAAATTAAAAAATGTAAAAATTAAATAATGAATTAAAATTGTAAAAAATATAAATTTACCATTATTATTGCCACACCCACCGCCGCCCCGCCTATCATCGCCGCATGATCGCGTATGAAATTCGTTGCCACATAAAGGCAACCCTGGCCGTAGAGATTCGTAATCGTTGGGAAGATCGTGCACTCCTTGCGCTGTCCGCCGAAAATCTCCTGACAGCAAGACTCGGGAATGGGGCCGAAACGATTCCAGTCGTGCCACGAGTCGACGCCGCAGCACTGCAGGCGCTCCTGTGTTTGGTCCCAGGCCTGAGTGATAGCGCGGCGGCTGCCATAGAGGCCGATCGTAGAGCGCATTTCCTAAAATAAGAAAATTACACATATTTTCAATAATTTAAAAAATTCAAAATTAAATAAAAAATGTATTTTTTTTAAATATTTAAAAAATATATTTAAAAAACTCAAATTAATAAACTCACCTGTCTCATCGTCTGTTGCACCTTCTCTCGAAAGACATAGCCCAGTATGCCGCCTATTAACATTGTCACAAATACCAGAAACACAATTATGAAATACTGCAAATAAATTTTGGAAATTAAATATTTTAATTTTGTGCCATACACTCCAACACTTACCGTTAATAGCAGACATTTTACTTCTTTGCCCGCGCCCACACAACCCAGAAACGAGAGCAAACAAATGCTAATCGACGTCACGATCAGTACGATGACGGCACCCGAGAAGAGATTCGTGCCGAGCAGTTCATTCAAGAAACTGCGATCGACGAGCGTCCAGACGCTGAGACAAAATACTGTGGCACCGCCAATCTATGGAGAGTGTTAATAATTTTTTTTTTTATAAAAAGTTTTTTTTCAGTTTTTTTTTTTTTTAAACAGTTTTTTTTCATATATAAGAAAAAAAGTTGATTAAAACAGAGAAACTAGCGGACAAAGTCTTCATGACCTCTCGATGATTTCCCGGGTCACCTCGATTCTGGATCCACTTTCCGCATTACCTCAAACCAGCCTTATTAGAAATTTAACCTAATAGTGTCCTGCCAATAGTACTCTAATAATTTTAAGGCATGAATACAGTGCGCAACAAAAGAGTGAAAGAAACAAGAGTTGATCACTAAATGCGGACTGGGACAGTCTTACCAAGCTTTTCGTTTTTATGGTCTTAAAAAAATTAAAATGTTTATTTTTAAAAACCTATTTTCAAATACTTCATTTGACATCAGCTGCCTTTTTTATGTACATCGTTCTATCAAATACAAAAAATGAGTACGCCTCAGTTGGAGCAGTTCCTTGAAACTGGATCAGTGGGATTTATTCAGTTGGAATAGGCCCACAAAATGGTATTTTTTAATACTTCAATAACATAGTCCGACAGTATTTTGAACACATGAAAAATCGACCTGTACGTGGAACTAGGTATCATTCTAAGTTTTTTGTAAGTCCAGATTTTTTAAATCGACTCGGCAAGGGATATTATATTTTCATAATAAAAAATATATATATTTTTGCAGCACATATTGCAGAGATATCTCTGAGTATAGATATGAACACGGTTTTCCAATATCAATTCATTTAAATGGTTTATTCTTATTTGAAATGCTACTAAGAGATATTTTAAAAATCAATTCGAATTTATTCAATTGAAATTCGATGATACTTGCGTCATTAAAATGCAAATAAAAGCGATATGGCAATGAGGACACTCAGAAAAAAATACTATATAAATAATAGTTTTTTTACTATTAAAAATAGTCAATAGAATAAATTATTATTTTAATCGGAAAATACCATTAAATACTTGAATATACCATGACATTGCCATTGAGTTTATATGAAAAGATTAATTTTTTGTATACTATTAAATCAATATTTGTCGAATTGATCAATTTTAATGGGATTTGAGGGAATTTTTTCTGGGTGTACGTACTTTTTTAAAAAATATTGGGTTGTATATGGAATCCACCGTACACAAACCAACATATAAAATCCACCCACACAAAATCCACCCGTACAAAATCCACTTATACAAAATCCACCTTTAGAAAATTCACCCAGCTGGTGGATTTTGTGGTGATGGATTTTATATAATTGGATTCAGTAACTTAGGTTCCATAACTAATTTAATTCATGTTTCGTAATACTGGTTTTTCAAAATGAGTTATAATTCTTATTGGATTCAGAGGAATTTTGTTAATGCAAGCAACATAGTTCATAGAAAAATTTACAGTGCGACTCTGTGTCCTTCTTTCTCATAAGACAAACATTTAATGGAATTACGGTACAAAGAAAAAGTCGGTACAAAGAAAAAGTACCATCAATCATTCAATATGAGGACATAATCTTTTAAGCTGATATTGTTTCTAGAATTGATGTTCATCAATTTTTCCCTTATATTTGACCAACTAAAAGGTGTATTTTGTACCAAATAAAAGTTTGAGATGACATTTAATCCTTCAGGAATACCAAATTCACAAGTTCGTCAATTTTGCCATTACGTCGGACCAAATAAAAGATGGATTTTTTACCAAAAGGTGTATTTTGTACCAAATAAAAGTTATATATATAAAATTGGTTTTTGTTTGGGTGGATATTGTACAGGTGAAGGTCAATCAGGAATATCAAATTCGCAATTTCGTCAATTTTGCCCTTACGGTGGACAAAATTGGTACAAAGGTGTATTTTATACCAAATAAAAGTTGGATAATTTTAAAATTGTATTATGTTCGGGTGAATTTTGTACAGGTGGATTTTTGGAATTCAGAATTTTGTGAAAATGTTTATGCCCTTTGGAACAAAAAAGATTATAATGTGAAGAAAACAATACCGTAATCTTACAGTAATGGCTAACATTATGTGGAACATAATAATAATTTTGCTTGATATTGTAGATTTAATGTTTAAACATAGTTTTTAGTCTATTTTTACGTTATTTTTAATTTAGATACTTACGAATATTATCAGATTTGAAACGAATAGACTGTATTTGACAAATTGTCCACAGCCATCCATTCGCGAACCAAATCCCATGTTGTCGTCCTAAAAATAAATATAAGGGTTAATAACTAAAAGGGTTAATAGTTAATTAAAATTTATATTTAAATAAAATAATTTATTTTTAAATAATACAAAAATATACATAGAATTATTTAGTGAATTACACTTGCCGACCAAATTTAAATTGGCTCTAAACCATTTTCGACTGAAATTGAGAAAAATTTCTAAAAAAACAAAATTGAGATTTTCCACACAGATAAAAATAATCGACGTAAATATAGAAAATGATATTACTTGCATTGATTAATCAATCTAGCAATGAAATTCACTAATTTAATGAAAATATTTGCTATTAGTTGGCGCAGTTTCTAAAACTGCGCCGACTAAATTATTTGCTGCATTGACGTACAAATATTCATATTAGCAAACGCAATTGCTTATACAACAAAAAATATCAAATGTTTTCATAAAAGTAGTGAATTTCATTGCTGAATTGGTTAGTGAATGCAATTAATATCGGTTGCTATATTTATGTCGTTTATTATGTTCTGTGCATTTGAATTTGAGAAAATTTCAAATTAAAATGAAATTTGAAGTATATAAATTTACAAAAATGAAAATGTCCTTCGAAACAAAATTGGGAAAATAGACATTCATTATTGTAGCATTCTTTTATTTTTTTTTAAGGAGTGGTCAAAATTTCAATTCTAAATGGACAAATCTAAATTTTAAATGTTTTATTTCTAATATTAACAGTTTTACTCAATTCCTTTTGTAATGTTTTCAATTCCAATTTAAAAACCTTAATCATTTGTCCATTTTTCAATTTCTCATTGTTTAACTCTTCTTATATATTTTTTAATATTCCAACAAAAGACTAGAATGCATTTTTCATGAAAATTATTTTTACTTTCGCCCGCATAAATATGAAATTCTGTTGTGGAACGCATTTGAATCATAAAAATGTTTGCTTTAAACAATGCACTGTCATAAATGTTGACACATTTTAATATTTGCAGCAAGTAAACGGAGTTATTACTCCCACATATTGTGGAAAACAATAAATTTCTTTCATAAATTTTGCACTTTACTTAATAGTTGTTTATTTTGAAACGTTTTTAACAATTTAAACAATTTTTATTTTACTTTTTAAAAATGTATTTTTATTTTTTTTTTCAATTTTGGCTTCAACGCCGACAAGGTTCTTAAATAAAAATTAACAATGACTTTAAAATTAGTTGGCGATTTACGCTGTATCTGTGTGTGAAGCATGTAATTAGTCATAAACCTCAAATTATATTTTACACAGTTGACGCCAAACAATGAGCGTTCATTCATGGTGCTGCGAAGAAAAAAACTCAGGCATGCGGTAAAGTTAAGTGGAAAATGACTTTGAATACATGTGACATGAGAAAAAAAACATATTTGACAATTTAATAAAACAACATTTATACAACGTTTATGTGTTCTAGAGATCATGCTAATGCGTCATCAGCGCTTTATATTAATGACTTATATTTATTAATTTATGGAAAAATAAGCAATTAATGAATTACTGTGAATTTTTTGTTTTTTCACGTGAATCCACTGATTCAGCATGTATTTTGACGTTTTTCTGAAAATACTTGACCTCTGCTGTTAATGTTAAAATAAAAATAAAAATTGATTACTAGACACTTTAAAAATGTGTGGAACGTATTTATAATATTAAAGCAAATTATTTAAAATTAAATATTTCTAAATAAAAATATTGCTATTAGTATAATTACGCTGTGGACTTCATGTGGAACATAAATTAAGCGCATATTGTTCGGCGCATAGACAACGAAAAGAAAAAATGGCATTTTCATTGTTGTATCTAACATAGACAAACACTGACTTAAGCTGGCTATAATATATCCGCCGCTGACTTCACGGAAAAAATCGAGAGTGATTGTGTTCCACAAGTACAGTTAACCCTGACCTAGATTTGCGACGTTGGCGCCGCCGCAGCAGCAGGTAGATACAACAGCAACTGTGTTATGCGCATGCGTAACTTTGAGTTAGCTATTTGAAAAATTATGCGCTATTGTTGCCTAGTAGTAGCTGTTGTTATTGCTATAGTAAATGTTGTTGTTTTTTTTATAGGTCTGTCTGTCTATCTTGTGATTGCCATTGCGTTCACATGCGCTAAACACCTGTACGTGAAATAATTGTAAGCAATAAAATGCGTAAATTATAAATTACAATGTATGTTCGTGAAGTCGAGTAAAAATAGCACATATTTCATTGAGAAAATATTTCTAGAGTTGAAATAAAATGTAAAATTTATAAGTTATGCGAAGAATTCGTCACAAATAGGATGTGGAACGTAAGTGAAATAATGAAATTATATATGCTGTAAGTGGTTGAATTTAATTATTATATTTATTATTATAGATTATAAAATTTTAGACATAGACTAATATAAAATAATATTTTTAGTAACAATTGCATGTTTTATATTTATTGTAGAACTTAAAAAATGCAACTAAGAGGAAGTACATTGAGGGAGTCATATTGTAAATTGGCATGGCTTTAATTAACAGATAATTTATTATAAAACTATATACAATATTTTGATAAAACATTTATTATTTTGGTAGCTATACCCTGTGGAACCTAAATATATTCATCGGATATAAAATAAACTGTTGTATGTGAAATTGAAATGTTTTCAACATTGACAAAGCACAGATTTTATTGGGAAAATATATTTTTTTAATTAAAATAAAATAAAAAATTCGCAAGTTCTCCGAAGCATTTGTCACATATAGAATGTGAATGAATTTGATATGACTATAAGCGGCAGAATATGTTTATTAAAAAAATATAATTTTGGAAGCTATATCAGGGACAATTAGATAAAATATTTATAGTTCTTGTTTTTTGGAAAATTAAGCTTGTTTTAAATACTGACAAGGAGATCAAAAATATGTAAAATTCCATTGAAAAAATGTTTCAAGTGTTGGAATAAAATTAAAAATTTTTAATTTATGCGAAGTATCGGTCACAAAAGAATGTGGAACATAAGTAAATTAACGAAATAATGTAGTATATACATATTTCTATATATTGAATTATAATATTTGATACTTTAAAGGCAAAATTTCATAGCTATATGCTGTGGAACCTTTATTACAGGAAAAATAAATAGAGCATTTATTTTGTGGAATCTATTGTAATTTCAAAGTATTTTATAGAATGATGTAGTTTTCATAATTAAATCTCATTAATACTTTTAAAACATATGTGGACTATAATTCTATTATTGCAATTCAGGCGTATTATGAGCCATATCTGCCCACATAAGGAAACCATTCATCGCATCACAAACTACACCTCATTAAGTGCAAAAGTTACTCATTCTAGTTGCCACAGCATGTCATTAGAATAATTTTAACAACGCAAAAATATAAAAAATTAGTGTAATTTAAATAAATTACTAAAACTTTTGTTAATTTCTTTAAACTTTTGGTTAAACATGAAAACATTAAGATTGATTTTAATCAAAAACAAGCTAACATCATCTGTTAAAGATGCCGCCTTGTTACCTTGACTCAAACAACTACAACTGAATTAAGTACGATTGTGTACAATATTGAATTAAGTGCAAGTGCAATTAAAGTTAAACAAAACCACAAAAATGTGTAACCAAAAAAACACCTGCTGAATGCAAATAAATTACGTAGTATTATTCATTGTTTAATTGAGATTTTAAGTAGTTTAGTTAATTTTACACAAATTTTTAATGATATTATTGTTTGAGCAGTTTAATGGCACAATTACTATAGAAAATACTAAAATATAAAAAAATACAAATAGCTTCCACTTAATAATTTCTACTGAAAAATACTTATTCTAGCTATTTTTGCTATAAATTAACAACTATAAATACTAAGATATTAAATATATTAAATAATTCTAGGAATTATTTAAGTATAACTTTTGTTTATGCACAAGTATATTGAAATGCAGCTTTATTTAACAAATGCGTTCCTCAAGCACTATTTTTATATTATAAAATATTTTTAAAATTCTAAAAATGCAAAATAATACTTCTATATTTAAATTATATAAAAAAATGTATAAAGATTTTAAATATTTATAACAATTAATAAACAAAAGAATTTTTAACAAGCATCACACGGATATTAAATTTTTTAATTTATAAAAAAATTATAAAACAACTATTGTTTCACACGCTTGACAGTCGCTTATAAATCTCCGTCTTTAGTTACATTTACAAAAATAATTAAATTTAATATTCTAATTTTTACATTTTAATTATTCGGATACAAAAAATAGCTACGTTCCAGCAAAAAAAACCTGCAGCTGCTCAACGAACCCTAACATGATTTACTTCACGTCCGACTATCTGCCAGTCAGTCGATGATCTGTTCATTTGTTATTTGCATTTAATTGCAAATGATTGTGATTTGTCTTATGAGAAATTTCAAAAAAAAAAACACTCAAATTATAAGTAATTTATTTTGCCTTTTAGTGGGCGTTAACTTTGTTTTGTTTTTTTAGGTTCCACATTCACTCATATCGACTGCGAGTCATCAAACTTAAAAATAACAAAAACCTAAAATATCTATTAATTATGCGCATCACGTCTCTAGGTCAATTAATATAATTTCAGTTTCGTGCGTTACAATTTCAATTGATTGCACTTGTAATCAATAATAAACACAATGAGTAATTGCTATTATATGTATAGAAAAATAAATATGCTAAGACGTAGTTTTAACAACAACAACAAAAAATGAGATCATTCGTGATATGCGTTTGATTAATGATATGAAGATGTTTGCATTTTATGCAAATTTTCACAGTCATTTATATTTTAAGATGTTTTATAAATATGTTCCACATGCTATGACGGAAGCTGTTTTGCGTTTGAACATTTTTTATAAGACAAAATTATATTTCAAACAACTCATTAATGTTTAGTTTTATTAAAGTTATTAATTGATAATAATCAAGACGTTTTCATATTAAAAAAATACCATATAAATACGTTCCACATGTTATTAAGGAATCAATATACAAAGGAGCATATATTATTAGAAAAGCTATATTTCAGCATTTTATGGATGTTTGTTTTAATTGAATTTATTAATCTATAATAATCATTTTTCTAAAGTAGTTTTGGAAACACGTTATGTTGTGTAAATGGCTATATTTCGTAAGTTTTAAATGTTTTTAGTTTTAAATTAATCTTGATTTAAAATTTTTGAGCTTCAAAAGCAGTTTTTATAAGTCAAAAAAATACGTTCCACATGTAATATAATTTTTAAAATAGAATTAGTAGAAAATATTAAAAAAGTTATATTGCAAAAAATAAATAAATGTATTTTTCAAGTCATTTTTTAAATTTTTTTTACAACAATAAAATATGTTCCACACGCTGTAACATTTCAAAATTTTTGAATTATTTATTTTGTATTTTTAAATTGATAATAATATTTTTTTGTACGTAATTCAAATAGATTCCACATTCTGTTTAAATTATATTAATAATATAGCCAAGTATATTTTTGTCACAAACTTAAAAATAAAATATAACGTTGGTAAAATTAAATATATTTGCGTTTATCTTAGTTATTTACGAGTACTTTAAATTTAAACAAAGAAAATTAAATACGTCTGCGTTTGAATAGATTCCACATATCGTTTATATTACATTATTAGAACAATCAATATTTTTGATTTAAATTCAATAACTATATGTAAAGAACATTTAGTTTAATTAAAATTTAAATGCTTTGTGAAACATCAATAGAAGCCACCGGCATTTAAATTATTGTTTAACATTTGTTTTCATAAATATGTTTATTAAAAGCTGTCGAATGACCATATAAAGCTTTATAGAATACAGTTTCGCTTCATGCAATTTATATTTTTATGACTTTTGCATAGATTCCACAAACCGTGTATTTCAAATTAATAAAATATAATATATATTTGTGCTAAATTCAATAACTCAATTAAATTAGAATATAGTTTAATTAAAATATAAATGATTTGTGTATCATCAATAGGTTCCACATGCATTTAAATAAAAGTTTAACAATGATCTAACAAATTTAGTTGGTTTTATAAGTCGGAGTACAGTAATAAGATATATTTAATAGAATTTGCATAATATAATTTAAGTTTTTATTACTTTTGAATACATTCCACATACTTCTCATGCAAACAAATAACACAAAATATATTTTTGTGTTGAATTCAATAACTTAAATGACAAACGACTTGAACTACATGTCAAATAAAAACTCTTTGTGAATCATGAATAGGTTCCACCGGCATTTAAATCAATGATTAATATCCCGACAATAAATTTGTCAATAAAATGATGTCGGACAACCAAATGAAGCTTTATAAAATTCAGTTTAGCTTCAATTCAGAACAATTTTTTAAACTTTTGAATAGATTCCACATACTGTTTGTAACAAATTAATTAAACAAAATATATTTTGTGTTAAATTAAATAACTTATTTTAAACAAAGTGTAATTTAAGTAAAAATTGAATGCTTTGTGAATCATTAATAGGTTCAACCTGCATTTAAATCAATATTTAACATGACTATAATAAGTATTTTTGTAAACATACATCGGATGACGATATTTTACGTAATATAAATGACATTTTCTGGGAAAAACCAATGAGCTTTTTTTAATCTTTTACAAATAAAACTCATTATCAGATATACAAATAGGACATCCGCTATTGACTCGAAGTCAGCATTGGTTGTCCTCGATAAATATTAATGTTTTAAATGGCAAATACTAGATAACTTTATCGGTTATATTAATGTAAATTTAACAAACACTCCTTCAATGATTCATTGGCATTTTTAAAAACTGCAGTATTACTAACTTTTTGAGTTGACTGTATTTAGTAGGTGTAAACGAAAACTTTAATTTTTGGCAAAATACAAAAATAAACATAAAACCCGTTTTATGTTGTGTCTCGAGTTAAAAACAACAAAAAAAAGAAGTGCATTGCAATAAAACACCTAAAAAATTCTGATGACTCTACCAAAATATACAAAAAATATAAAAACAAAGGCCAACGAACTCTGACGTCTGTTGAATTTTTAATTATTATTCAAACAAACATTTTTACTTTGTCTCAGTTCTTTTATTTTAACACTCTGTTTCGTTTATGTAATACAGCGCATAATTATTTTAGACAAATTTGAAACTATTTAACAAAAGATCGATCGTCACTTACCGAGTAGTCGTTGATCACAAATGAGGTTTTCGTAAATAGACCAATTTTGGCGGCTTTTTCTGGTACGATGACAGAGTAAATGACAGTTGAGATAACAGTCTATATATGTGTTGCTGATCAATGTCTTTGTATTGTATTGACTTTCAATTTGTTATAATTTTAACACCATTCAAGTTTGCTGTAAATTAATAAATTTTTATATAAATTAAAATTTACACAATATTTATGTTTTCACAATTTTTTCACAGTAATGCGTGAAAAAAAAAACGCTACGGTTTTCAACATAAAATAATTGTTTTAAAAGTTGAAATATTTTATTTTATTTTCGGTATTTTTTAATTTTTTTTTGTATTTTATTTTTATTGAAATATTTAAAACTAAAAACGAGTTATTTGCCAGCTGTGTTTTTTGTTGTTTAAATTAAATGTTGCTATAGTTGTTAGTGGTACCGAGCCTCCGCGCGGTATTCAACGGTTAAGTGTGAGAAATAACAACAACAACAATTTAAACTAAAAAACCAGTACCACTTTTTTTGTCGCTCCTTTCTGTTGTTTATGTTTTGCTAAACAGTTGCAAGTCAAACAGTGGTGACGAAATAAAAAATCTTAACAAATTTAAAAATTATATAAAAAAAAAATTACCGAATTTCCCAATATATTTAAGCGTATTTTACTTAATATTTTTATTTATTAGAATCTTAGTGTTAAAAAAGGTTTCAATAAAATATTTAAAAAATTTTATTTTATTAGCAAAAACCTCTCTGACTTTGCATCCAGTTCAGATCCAATTTTTGTAGTTTGTTGAATAAAACCATATTTGTGAAACTGTGTATTCTCTTCAAAAAGTAATGAAAAACTAAGAAGTCGAACAAATATTAAAACAATAAATATAAAAACAAAATTATTTCTTCAAAATATATGATCTAAACAGGTTCCACATACGACAAAATAATAATTACTACTTTAAGAATATTCACTAGAATAAATATCAATAGCTAAATGTCAAATTAATAAAAAAAAATATTATATAATTTAGTTATTTTTAAAAATTCGTAAATTTCGAAGTTAATTTTATTAAAGCCAAAATATTTGTTCTAACAGATTCCACATACGACAAAATAATAATTACTTCGTTAAGAATATTCACTAGAATAAATATTAATAGCTAAATGTCAAATTAATTTAAAAAAATATATTATAAAATTTTAAAAATTCGTAAACTTTGAAGTTTATTTATTAAAGTCCAAGTTTAAATTTTAAATTTTCTTTTGAAAAAAGCAAATTAAATAGAGTTAATAGAAATTGTATATAGAACTTTTAACAAGTTCCACATTTCATAAAAAAATAATAATCAAATTATTATAAATTACGCTACAAATAGTAAAGATAACACGAATCGAATTGAATTCGTTCCTATTCAGATGATATTGAGAATGAATTGAACAATCGCTTTCTGAAACTGCAACAAAAAAAAACAAATTGGTTCGAATTCAAATACGTGACGACAAACATCTAATGGAATTCGTTTCACATTATTTGCGCTATTACTATGAAATGGAAAAACGAATTCATAGCAAAATAAATTCGATCATACTGAAATTTTAATATTTAAAATTTTAAATTTTAGTAGGCAAAACATAAATATTGAACAAACTTTCGATGTAAAGAGCGACCAATACGAATTGTTCGAAATATGTAATACCAATTTTATACAAAGGGGTCTGGAAACGAATAGTAGTCACACGTAAATAAAAAGATACTTGATTTGGGGGTAATTTTGGAATAATAGTTGGCAAAAAAATAATTTTAATTACTTCCAGTTTATGTATTTCCCTTTAACAACGATATCTATACGATTTCTTTCAAAATCTGTTGAATATTGTGTGACTAACATTATTTATTCAAGTTTTTATGTTGTCAGCAATATAAATAATAGGAAGTAATAAAAATATCTAAAAAATGTATGCAGGGTGTTTGGTTCATCAATGTCCATATTTTAAAGATGTGCATTCTATGTCTCAAAAAATTATGAAAATGTCAAATAAAAAAAATGTCTAAATCACAAGATCCGCCACTGTTTAATTATTTCTGCAGAATAACTGACGAGTTCAAAATCACTGTACTTAAATAGATAGTACTAAGAATGAACTGGTCTATCATTATACATTAGAAAAGATGTGGTAATCCGTAACATAATTTTGGAAAAATCAATGACAAAGTCAAAATTCGTAATATTTATTTTTGTCAATATCAACTTTACGTGCCTTTTAAAAAAGGAAAAAATCAGGGGATTCGAAGATGTGATATACTATTGGAAAGGTAATTTCATTGCCTAAAGCACGAGTGTATAATTGATATTTATTTATGAACAGATTATAGTTTTAAACAATTTTTTTTGACTAGGTTATGTCAGTAATATGAATTTCTTAAAGACCCTGTAATATAAACTGGATACAAAATTAGACATTTTTTTTATGTAATATTTTCTTATTTTATTGAGTCATAGAATGCCCCTGAAGTATTGACATCGATGAACCAAACACTCTGTATACGAAAACGTTTGAAATAAATCTAACTAATATTAGACGAAACGCAGTCACACAATAATAACAAGAGGGGGTTTTAATATCACTACTTTTAAATGTATGTTGACTGTTTTTTCATTAAATCAAAAGGCTACCTTGATCATGATTCTAAAAAGATCCTTTTTTAAATGCTTCAATAATGGAGTTCATTTAAAATGTATTTAACTGCATACTCTGGATAATACTTTGGATCTTGAATTAAGATTATAAAACGCATATATTATAACTTCAGTAGTTCCTGAGTTAATTAGTTTTTAAATGAAAGCTGAACAATGCCCTAATAAAAAATAGTAGAAGACTATTTAGCTAATTTATAAATATTTTTTATTGTCAGAAGGTGCTGAAATTCTTTATTTAAAAAAAAAAACAAAATTCTAAGTAACAGAACTCTCCCTTTTTATAAAGACCAAACAACATTTTAATATTTAAAAACAAAAAATTTATATATTACAAAAAAAAATAATAAATATTAAATATAATATTGAAAATTAAATAAAAGACAAAAAATAAAATTAAAATGTTCAACATTTTTTTTAAATTAAAGCGTTTTGGAATTATGCATAGAATAAATTTATTAGAAATTATCATAAGTTTATAAAACAAAAAAGATTTTGAAAAAAATTTAAAGAAAATGTCTTTAAAACCATGTGGAACCTATTTAAGATAATATAATATAAGAACCTAAAAAGGTAAATAATCTTTGTCTTTTCTGTGACTTTCAACCTTCATTTATAATACAATTATAAATTACATTTTTAAATTACTATAATTTAAACAATTCCGTTTCACTGCATTGGACACCACTGTAAATCGAAGGCAGTGCATAGCGTTTCAACAAAATTATGTCGTTTCGCACAAGAGAAATAAACAGCTTGCAAGGTATTAACTATTTTATGATGATGAAGGCAACAACAACAAACATTACAACAACAACAACAACTGGAAAATCCACAGTAATGACAACCATAACAACAACAACAAAAGCAGTTGCGTAATTGCATGGGTAATGTTGTCAGTGGGTATTTGGAATATTTTGTCATTATTGTTGATGTTGTTGTTGTTTTTGTAATTATGTTTTTCAAACACTCTGCATTATATTTAAATAAATAATCAAAAAATGTAATAACTTTTAAAATAAATATATTTTTCATAATATTTTAAATTTAAAAACATTTTCAAAAATCAAATTGTGCTGCCAAAACATAAATCGTTGCTTAGTGGAACTTAATGCAGCTTTTGTAATTTAGTGGAACCTATGCATTAACTTTATAAAACAGCTAGTGCGTAGTACTGCAGTTTTTACGGAGCATGTGGAACGTAATGCGTTATAATTCGTAGCTAAAGAGTTTTAAAAAAGTTGCATATAAAATACTTTCACAAGATGACAGACAGAGTTTATAAAAAGGGAAAACCTTTGTTTACGGTTTACAACAAATAATACATAAAAAAGATCAAAGCACTTAAAGTCACTTTTAAAACTGCGCCCAATAATAAACACAAAATCCTCACAAAGGCGCTCGTATAAACAGTTTTTAACTATCACTTAAATTTTCAATTTTTTTAAATTAAAATCCACAAAAACACAATAGTCTGGCTCTATGCAAAAACTTAAACAAAACTTAAAAAAAACATGGCGTAGAACCGTCCGTTGTCTCAAAAACAAATTCATATATATTATAATCAACCTCCACACCACAAAAAACAACGTTGTGTACCGTACCGACCGTGCTCGACGAACGCCTAAAGAAAACTGGTATTGGGAACAGATTTGAGTGCGAGTTTTTTATAAGTTAAGCGATCAATGAAGATCGTTGTTTGGGCCACTTTGGTGACTGTGGGAGCTACGCGCATTCAAAGCTTTCGTATATTGGCCAATAGTTTGTGTGTTCTTTAAGCTGTTTGTTTGTCTCAAACTTATACAAGCATGCCGCGGCATATAAAGCCTTTTGTTTTTGTTATTTATTATTGTTGTTATATATCACCCTCATCGTTAACTTAAAATTGTGTGCTTAATGTAAGCTTTGCTCGGAGTTGCTTTCGAAGTCTCCGCGCCCATTGGTGCAGCTTTTTAGACAAGTGTATTTGTTCTTAAAAGCTCTGTAGTACAAGGTGCAGGTAATCTTAGGTTCCACAAGGTGTTTTATATTATTTCAATAAAATATTCAAAATTATAAGAAATACTCAAATTAGCTACAACCATTCAAATTATAACTGCAAATTCACTTTTTCACAAAAAAATCCAATTTTCATAAAAAAAAAATTAAATTACACTCAAAATAAAATTTGTTGGTAAAAATTTAATTTTTCACTAAAAATTCAATTTTTCACTAATAATTCAATATATCACTAAAAATTCAATATATCACTAAAAATTCAATATTTCACTAAAAATTTAATTTTTCACCAAAAATTCAATTTTTCACTAAAAATTTAATTTTTCACCTAAAATTTAAATTTTCATTAAAAATTAAATTTTACACCAAAAATTGAATTTTTCACTAAAAATCAATTTTTCACTGAAATTTCAGTTTTTCACAATAAATTCATTTTTAACTTAAAATGGAATTTTCACTAAATATCAAATTTTCTCTAAAAAAATCAAATTTTTACAATAAATTCAATTTTTCATTAAAAGTCATTAAAAATCAGTTTTTAACTGAAATTTTATTTTCACTAAAAATTCAATTTTCACTAAAAATTCAAATTTTCACTTGATATTAATTTTTTACTAAAATTCAGTTTTCACTGAAAATTAAAATTTTCACTTAAAATTCAAATTTTAACTAAAATTCTATTTGTCATTATTTTACCAATAATTACATTTTTCACTAGAATTAAATTTTTCACAAGAATTAAATTTTTCACTAGAATTAAATTTTTCACTAAAAATTCAATTTTTCTCTAAAAAAAATAAAAATTGTTCACTAAAAATTCAATTTTTTACTAAAAAATTCAAATTTTAACAAAAAAAAAATCAATTTTCATAAAAATTCCATTTTATTTTTCACAAAACTTAAATATCTGCATTGCTTCAAAATATCAATGGAATAAGTTCCACATGCGGTTTTAAGTCCTATTAATTTTATTTGTCTTTAATGTTTTCCGTTCACTTTTTAAATAAGTTCCACACTTTTGTTTTTCATCATTTGCACAAAAATTCCGCTCTCTAGTTCACTAGGGCAAATAATAAAAAGTTTATGTAATATTTTTAAGGTTCAACATGCAAACAAAACATCTTCCGTCATAAAATAAACAAAATATGTCTCGCCCACATAACATCCAAATGCAAACAATTCATAACGTGTCAATGTAAATCGGCGTCGTCGTCGTCATAGTCTGACATTTTGTGGACACGCAAATTACTTGTCAAATAAAAATTGAAAAATCCCACATTAACATAAATAGTTGAACCTTAAAACTGAGGGGCGCAGTGGAAATTAAAGAAAAAATGAAACAAATACGTGTCACACATCAAATAAAGTTATTGTCTACGGTATTTTTACGAATTTCATTGACTTCAAAAGGTATTTTTGAAGGTATGTTTTAGCCAAACAATGACTAACTAATGTTTTATATCCACTTTGGTTTTACATGTAAATTATGGGGTTTTAAATCACTTTGTTCACATGCCGAACTTGACCTTCTACTTAGCAATTAGCGTGTTTTTGAATATAATTTTTATAAAACTCAACAGTTTTTTACTAGTTTTTTAAACTATTTATTACAGTATTAGTTGCAATTACAACATTTTGAGCATTTCAAAGGTTAGTTGTTTTTTTGACCCTTATTATAAGTAGTAATAGGGAATTATAATTAAAATTTAAAACATAATTATAGTTTATGCATAATATATAGGGCATAATTATGGACTGTACTTTATTTAAAATTAATTTCTGTACTTTTTGTCGTATAGTTATGATCTATAAAATTAAATTAAAAACAGGTACTTAGTTATTTGTAAATACAGTTATTTTAAAATAAATATTACTTTATCAAACAATTTTTAATCTTTTTCTAAAACTCGTTACATTTCTTATAAAATTAAAAATAGGTTCCACATATATTTTAAGCTTAGTTAAATTAAGAAAATATAATTTTGTAGTTTTTAACAATTTATACATATATCTATATTCTATAAATTCTAATATAATAATTGTTATTTGTAATTTAGAATTTTTAGTACATGTTCCACATATTATGAATCATAATTATTCAGTCAAACAAAACAGCATTTTGACTAATAAATATATGAAAAAATTGTCAAAAACGTTGATACTTTTTTTGAAGTTGACTTTATTTCGTCTTATATTTCGGCCTTATAACCAATTTACAGACGACTTTAAAATTAAAAACAATTTTTTGAATTTTATACTATATGAAAATGGACTGGAAAAAATTGACTTACTTTTTTTATTCTAATAAATCAAACCGATGAAAAAATAAAGGGTTTTTCAACAGGGACGCTACAAAAGTAGAGCGACAGGGACAGCAAACGACGCTACTTTTGTAGCGTCCCTGTTGAAAAACCCTTGAAAAAACTTTTGTTGCGCTCTTATTGAAAAACCCTTTAACTGCAATTTTTCTACAATATTTCGGTTATAATTTCAGAAAACTAACAGATAAATGGATGTTTATGAGAAACATATTTGCAGGTCATCAAACTTTATAGAATTTTAGAAGTAGATTCCTGGCATATTTTATAATCAGGTAGAAAATGTTTCTATACTTTATCGACCGTGGGCGGGTTACATTCTATTGGTACTATCACTTTTAAGATGTGTTCCAAATTCTTCCAAATAATGCGCAATACAAATAAATAATTTCAACAGACATTTTAGTTTATTCCAAAATTTTACTTTGATAACTTTCCAAAAAATATATATGTTCCACATGCATTCTACAAATATAATTTCACGGTTTAAGCATGATATGTAATTTTAATAAAATATAGAAACATTATAAATATCATAAAAAAAATATTTAGGAAGTTTCAAATGGAATCCACCTTGGTAAAATCAAATAAAAGCTTTGAACATGTATTAAATAAGTTTTATATTATGTTTCACATACCAAACTACGTAGTTTTTTTTTATCATAAAATAACTATACAATAAGTTCCATATTAATTTTTTAAAACATGTTTAATTAAAAAATTAATTAATGCTTCATAAAAAATTAATTAATGCTTCATAAACAGGATCCACAATAAAAATGTTCTCTAAAAATTAAAATAATCTTTAAAAGTTCTAATTTAAATTTTTTTCTCTTAAAAATCCAAATTTTTCCTTAAATTCAAAAAAAATCAAAATTTCTTTAAACAATCCAAATTTCAATATAAATTATGTTTACTCTAAAAATTCAAATTTTCTCTACAAATTAAAATTTTTGCTAAATATTCTAAATTTCACTAAAAATTCAAATTTTCTCTAAAAATTCAAATTTTCGCTAAAAATTCAAATTTTCTCTAAAAATTCAAACTTTCGCTAAAAATTCAAATTTTCTCTAAAAATTCAAATTTTCGCTAAAAATTCAAATTTTCTATAAAAAGTAAATTTTTAGTGACAAAAATTTACTTTTTCTCTAAAAATTTAAATTTTCACTACATATTCAATTTTTCACTAAAAATTCAATTTTTCACTAAAAATTGAATTTTCAAAAAAAAAAAGAAATTTTTCACAAAAAAAAAATTTTTTCACTAAAAATTCAATTTTTCACTAAAAATTTAATTTTTCACTATAAAATTTAATTTTTCACTAAAACTTCAATTTTTCAATACAAATTCAATTGTTTTCTAATAATGTCAATTATCTCTAAAAATTTAAATTTTCTCTTAAAATTCAAAATTTCTTTACATATTAAAATGTTATTTAAAAATTCAAATTCTCTCTAAAAAAAACACTAAATTTCGCATAAAATTCATATTTTCTCTAAAAAAAAAATAACTAGTAGAATTTAAAATTTTCTGTAGAAATTTAAAATTTTTTCTTAAAATTATCAAACAAAAAAAATATTGATATGTATATTCCACATTTATTTTTACTACATTCCACATAACTACATTCCACATTTACTACATTCCAATATATGTGCCACATATATTTAAGCCCTTTCCTTTAATTTTTTGTAATAATTCACTATAAAGTTATGCTAAATTAAATTTTACTAATTTCATAAATTTGTTAAGAAAAATACTTATTTAATTTCCACATGCATTCCACACTGATTATATAATTTTCAAGCAATGCAAATTGAAACAAATTGATTTGATATATTTTTAGCGATATTAGGAATACAAACCACAAAAAGTTTTAAATAAAAAGCAAATAAAAACGATGAAAAACTATTGTAGAACTCAAGTCTAATATTAAAATCATTAAAAAAAAACACAAAACCATTTTATAACTTGTATAAAAATCATACATTTTATTTCAATAACATGCAGTTTGATTGATTCGTTTGTTTGCAGTGCAACAAAATAGTTTTATATTTATAATTATTGTTCATTTCGGTGTAGATTTAACGACAGAATTTCAATTCAAAATTAAGATTTAAATATAATAATAAAATTAAGTAAACTTTTTTTTAAATAAATGTTTTAGTTTTTTCAAACACTTTTTTTTAGTGAAGTTTTTAAATATTAATTTATAATATTTTTACTAACTTTTATATGTAATTTTTATAATTTTTAATAAATTAATTTTTTATTGAATTTTTTTTTTGTTTTCATTGATTTTTTTGTATTAAATTAAGTACTAACAACAGTAGTTCGTTTATAGCGACTTTTCGTTGCTATTATTTGCTATGTTCATTTGTTGGAGCGGCGGCGGGGGCGGACGACGTTTACAAACGCATTTGTAAATTTTTCCCTAAATTCTACAACAGGCACTTAGATTTCATAATTGACTAAAGACTACTTCCACAACGCGCTAAACTTTTTATAGCTTTTCACAAAATAGTTTGAATTGAATATAAATTTTCAGAAAAATACTTAATTAGAAACTTTGCAAATTTACAATTTTTACTATACAATTATTTGGCTTGTTTTTTTATCTGCAGTGCAGTACTGGCGAAGACTTCCGCCGATCACGCCGTGCGACAGGCGCTCGCATACAACACCGCATCGTGTAGCGTTGGAAAGATCTCAAAAGGTCCTTCGCCCAGCGCCATGCTATGCACGATGGTGTCGTAAACACGATCGGTGGGACTAGCGAGAAAGATGCGCACCCCCAGCAGCTGCAGCTCGCGCATTATGTCGCTGATCGCACGACAGCCGGCCACATCTAAATGACCTAGCATCGAGAAATCGAGCACCAGACAACGGAATGCATTAAGGTTGCCATTTTCCGCCGCAGGCTTGGCATCGCCATTTTGTTGTATAGGCACGTAGGAGGCGCGACGTATCTTCTTGCCGTCGACGCCCAGTGCCTCGTAGAGCGCACGCTTGAAAAACATGCTGGTGGCAAAGTTGAGCGAGCCCGTGTAGCGAAAGACTTTGGTCTCCGGCAGCTCGACGGCGTTGCGATGATGATTGAGATCAACGTAGATAGCTTCGGCGCCCGCAATGACGCCCAGCAGCGCAGAGTAGGGTTTCAAACCCTTGATGTAGAGCGTCAGTAAGGAGACGCAAATGCCAATGAGTAGACTGCGGAATTGAAGAAAGACGCAAAATTAATAAAAGTCTTTTGAAGTTGCAATTTCAAAACATACCCTATATCGATGTCAATGATGATGACGCTGACAAAGGTCGCAATCCACGTGAGCAGCTCCAGTTTGCCCTGTTTGGCGAATTTGCGCAGCTCCTTGGCCTGCATAAACATGGGCTTCAGGGCGACTATAATAACGCCTGCCAGCACGCACTGTAAATAAATAAAATTTTAATAATTGATATATATTTTTAATTTTTTGTATTCTACACACCCTCGGCAATGCACTGAAGAATGGCCCCGCCCACAGCAGCGTCATCAACACCAGCGCCGCCGCTACCAGTCCCGCCAGCTGCGTCGCACCACCAGTCTGCTCCTGTATCACCGAACGCGAAAGCGAGCATGCCAAAGGCAGACACGAGAAGCAGCTGCCTACAAAATTGCCAACACCCAGCGCAAACAGCTCCTGATTGGGACGCACCTCATAGCCATGCTTCTTGGCAAACGTCAGCCCCATAGACATCACAATCGAATAGCTGACAATTGCAATGGCGATGGAGTCGACCGCCACCATGGGTATCAACTCGAAACGTGGCAGCAACAGATCCGGCAGACGGTTCGGTATGTCACCCACCAGTTTTACCTCGAAATTTTCTTTGACACTCAAGAGATCGGATATCAAAGTGCCACCAATGACGGCAATCAATTCGGCGGGCAACGGAAAACGACAACGTTTGCGCAGCCAAGGTTTTATCAATTCATTGCACAGCAACATAAAAACAATGATGCTCATGCAGAAGAGCAACGTCACCAGATTTGTCTCGGGCACTGCCTTCCCCAGATCGATTAGAGTGTAGATGATTTTGAAGGCACCCTTGTAGCGTGGCACCGAAACACCCAGCACATCCTTCAGCTGGCTGGTGATGACGTGCACGGCGGCGGCGGTGGTAAAGCCGTTCACAAGTGGATCGCTGAGCAGGGCGGCGAGTGTGCCGAGCCGAAAGAAGCCCATGGCGAGCTGGAAGAGAAATAGATTTGAGTGCGTAATTAATATAATTCATTACAAATTCTATACAAAGTCAATATAAATTTTAGATAATTATTGCATCAATTCCTTATACAGTATATCGTCACTGTCTGCCAAAGGGGCGAATGAGCATTTTTAAAAATATTGGGAAATCAAATTTTAAAGTTTGATGTGCTTTAAAACTTTTTTCAATTTCTTTTCGTATTTTGGTTTATTTAAGGTGTATTAACGAAAAAATACGAAAAATTTAAGGGCGAATCTTTTTGTTTTTTTGCTATAACTTTTTATTGGTGCAAGATAAAATAGTGGTGTAAAGGCATTAATTATTTCTTTTCAAAGCACTTATCGATTGGCATCATTACTTAAAAATATTTTGCCAAACATTTTGCTTGCCAATGATAAAATTTCAAAAAATCATTTTAAATTAATGATGCAAATCGATAGGTGCTTTAATAACAAACAATTAATGCTATATATCTTATAGGCTATGGCAAAAAAACGAAAAGATTCGCCCTTTTGGCATGACAAGATTTTAAATTTTTCGAATTCGATCTTTTGGTTTTGTCTTTTGTGTCTACAAATATCCAACAAAACCACACACCATTTTGGCACAGTATACTTGAGAAAAAATTACATTAAAAAAATGTAAAAAAAAACAAAAACGTCAAAAATAACCCATTTGCCCCTTTGACATGATAGTGACGGTATAAAAAATCTGAATAAGTCTAGTATAAATTGTACATAAATGCGCTATATATTCTATATAAAATCTACATAAATTCTCTATAACATCTGTATAAATTCTGTATAAATTCTGTATAAATTCTATATAAATACTGTATAAATTCTGCATAAATTCAACATAAATTCTCTATAAATTCTGTATAAAATCTGTATTACTTCTGTATTACTTTATAAACTCTAGAAACATTTAACATAAATTCTATATAAATTCTGTATAAATTCTGTAAAATTCTATATAAATTCTGTATTACTTCTGTATAAATGCTCTATAAATGATCTATAAACTATAGAAACATTCTACATAAATTCTTTATAAATTCTGTATAAATTCTCTATAAATTCTGTAAAAGTTAAATAAATTTTTTATAAATCCTGTATTACGTCTGTATAAATTCTCTTAAAATGCTCTATAAATGATCTGTAAACTATAGAAACATTCTACATAAATTCTGTATTAATTCTGTAAAAATTTTGTATAATTTTTGTATAATTTCTGTATAAATTCTGTATTTAATCTATATAAATTCTCTATAAATTATATATAAAATCCTTATAAATTCTAATTAAATCCTGCATAAATTCAATATACATTGTATAACTCACATGCACTATGCCCACGGTAAATGCCAATACCGTGACTACCTCCAACGGTCGTATAACATCCGCCGGCGCAATACTGGACGCCGTCGTTGTCTCCAAAACGGTTGACAATGTTGCATTTACCACTGCGCCGCCTGTCTCCTCCACCGTCGCATAAGTTTGCACAACCTTCAACGTCATCATGCTTATGACGGCAAATGTGCCAATTGATATGTGCTTCGAGGTGCCCAGCACCATATAAACTAATACTGGAAAGATGGCCATGTAGAGACCGCTGCCCGGACCAACACCCGCTAGCAGTCCATATGCCATGCCGTGCGGTATATGCATAATAGCGACCGTAAAGCCGGCAATAATGTCACCGAAGAGATCACGACGCGGCGAATATTTGGGCAGCCATTGCAAAATGGGTATGATGCCGGTAAAGAGCGAAAGGAAGGACCAATTTTGCCAGCACTGACGCAAACCGAACGGAATGCTTTTGTCGCGTGCACCATAGCCAGTCTCCTTGATCACGACCTCATGTGTGAGCACATCACGATGTACAATGTATTGTGGTTGGATTTTAGGTTTTGCGGTGATGATGCCAGTTAAAGGTTTAGTTCTGTGCAAAGTAAGATTATGTGAAAAGAGAAACAAGAAAAGTGAGATTATAATTTTGAAAACTTACTCTGGATTGGCGCTGCTGTTGTTGGTGGCCATTTTGTTCAACTCCACATCGGTGTAGGGATGATGCAGCAGACGTTCTTGGTGTGCGGCTTGAAAAAAGGCGCCGATTTGTGTGGAACGTTTGGCAGGAGAGGTGGGTGTCAAGTGTGAGGTAGACGGTAAGAAAGATGTGGTGGGTAAGGTAGGTGCGCTGGTAAAAGATGTTGTGCTATTATTAAATCTTGCACCAGTTGAGGTGGAGATAAAAGAGTTTGTAGAAGCAAATGGCGTAGATGTTGTGGTGCCGACTTGGCTTTGACAACTTATAAAAGAGGTGGTCTTTGTAGTGCTGCACGATGGGCCAGCTGCGTTGAAATATCCCTCGTATGGCTCACTGCAATCGGTTGGCTTTTGAAAAGCTAATAAAGGTTTTCTAGCAGCTGTTAGTGACTTTTTAGAGCCAGTTAGCGACCTCTTAGAACCTTGTAGAGACCTCTTAGAACCTTGTAGTGACTGTTTAGAGCCTGTACGTGACTTTTTAAATCCTGTTAGTGATTTCTTTGTACCTTGAAGACTTCTAAACACTTGAAGTGTGTCTTTGGAAGTTGTTTGCGTATTTTCAAAACCTGCTGCTGTTTCCTTAGCAACTGTTGGTGTATTTTTGGAATCTTCTGGTGTTGTCTTGTGAAGTTTTAGATGCGCTGCGGCAAACTTGCGCACATGCTTTAAATTTAGTGGCGATTTCTAAAAAAGATAAAAGGAATGTTTAATATATTTAAAAATATTAAAATTTTGCAGGCTACTTTTGTCTAGCGTATAGAACGTGCTCCTTTAACTACTCAATACGTAACTGCACAGAAATCAAAAACTTGAAAACTTTAAATAGACCGCAGCAAAACGTTTTTTGCATAACAAATACAAAGACTTTTGGAAATTTACCAACAGCAGCCACCAACAGTTTAAACAACTCCCACTGAAAACCAAGCCATTTTGTGAGACAACACCACGGTTTTTCGTGCCGACTTCAGATGACGTTAATGTCCACTTAGCCAACCAGCAAATGAAGCAAGCACTTGGAATAGCTTATCAATCGCGCGCGCGATAAACTCAGCGACGAAACTACAAATCACATTATTGACTACGAGCAACATAAACCAAAAACTACAAAAAAATCGAATAGCTATTCATTTTTACCCTCTTTTGGCCAGACAACCTTTTATCCATCACGTCAATGCTAAAAACGTAACAAATTCTCTGTTGCTGCTGCGTTTAAAAATAAAACAAAAGTTATGTTTATAGATAAGGCTGCGTATAAAAGCCACTCGAAATATAAAATTTGTTTTAGCAAAAAACTGACACCAACCAATGCTAATGATTTATATCAATGCACGATTCTGACAACCAATTGATAAATGTTGTGTAAATAGCCTTATAATGTCTTTTAGGCTGCTATCAAAAATATGACAGCAGCACGCGGCTCTAGAAATTTGTAATTGAATTTTTTTGCAAATTCTATAAATAGGTTCCACAGGCTAAATTAGGTGCAAGACATGTCGCAATTTTGTTTAAATAGTGCATGCACAATAATATATTGGTTTTAAGTAATATATAAATTATATTTCATTATTTTTTAATGCATGCAAAGCGTAAAATTTTTAGCCGTTTACAATATATGTCAGATACAGGTTCCACAGACGTTTAAAGCGCAGTAAGCTTGGTATTTCGTAACGTTTTATTGGTTTTGCACTCAATTTGTTTAAGCTGCTAATGAAAAAATAAATAATAAATTGTATTTACAGCAAGTTACAGTTTACACACTTAAAATGGGAATACTGAGAAGGCGACAATATCTGATAAGATTGATCGGTATAAAAAGTGATATGAATATGACATGAATATGAAATATATAAAGAATTTATTGGTTCATACATTGTAAAAATAATGTAATGTACAATTTTGATAACTTTTTGTCATTATATTGTCTTTTAGGCTGCTATCAAAAATACGACAGCAGCACGCGACTCTGAAAGATTGTAATTGAATTTTTGCAAATTCTATAAATAGGTTCCACAACCTAAATTAGTAGCAAGACATGTCGCAATTTTGTTTGAAATGTGCATGCACAATAATATATTGTTTTAAGCAATATATAAATTATATTTCATCAATTTTAAATGCATGCAAAGCGTAAAATTTTTAGGCATTTACAATATATGTCAGATATAGGTTCCACAAACTTTTATAGCGCATTAGGCTTGTTATTTCGTAACGTTTTATTGGTTCTGCACTCAATTTGCTTAAGCTGCTAATGAAAAAATAAATAATAAATTGTATTTACAGCAAATTTTACATATGTATAAAACACTGGGAATACCTGCAAGGCGACAATGGCTGATAAGACTCTTAAGTATACAAAGTGATATGAACATGACATTTATATGAGATCTATAAGTAATTTATAGGTTATATATTTTGTAAACAAAAAATATTTAAATACGATTGCATAAAAAAAACATAGTTGACATTTTTTTTTGGTTTTATTTTACTTTCAATCCGATTTTCATTCGGTCTATCAAATAATTAAAAAAAAATATGTTTACGCTGAAGTCATTAAACCAGCGCTTATTCGAATTTATGAATGAGCAAATGTTAAATATTGATAAGAAACGTTGGAAGCATTCAAATCAAATCGTATGTTTTTTTTATATTTGCATATTTTATTACTGGTGATTCTAATTTAAATTCACAGACAAAACAAAAATCAGCTGTTGCTATACAAAAAAGTGAAGCTAAAACATTTGAAATTTAAATAAATAATTGAAAGTCTTTCTACATTTATTGCAAATAAAATCTACAACCAATAAGTATTCATTTTACATAAATTTAATGATTTGATTAAAGATAATTCTGAATTTTGCAATATTGAGGATTAACATTCGAAGTCTAAATAGACTCCACAGCCTTTTAAAATGTTAAAATTGCGTAAATTTGTTTACAATAATCAAGTGTTGCTCAAACAATAATGTATTTTAAAAAGAATTTAAAACTTAATGTAAAATGTAAAAAATTTTGAATCTTTTCACAAATATCAAAAATAGAATCCACATCCATTCCACACTCATTTATAGTGATTTCAAAGATTTTAAAATCTTTTTTTATTAAATAAATATGTGTAATGTATGTATGAAATAAAAAATTTCGCTTAAAAGTCTCTGTATAAAATTTATAAATAATTTCAAATTTAGTACGAGTAAATTTTACATTAAATAATAAGCATATCCCGAAGATTATTAAATTCAACATTTTGCAATATTTCAATTCAAAATTCTATTTCGAAATAGATTCCACAGCCTTTTAAGGTTGTAAGACATTTAAAACATTTAAATGTCTGTAATAATAAAATGCTGCTAGAACTATAATCTATTTTAAATATAAATTAAAATGTAATGAATAAAGTTTATAAATAATACCGATTTTCTACAAATAGAATCCACATGCATTCCAAACTCAATTAACGCGAATTTAATGATTATAAACGCGTTTTTTTTTAATAAACCATAGAGTGTATTATTTATGACTTAGCTCAAACGATCGATTGCATGTACAACGGATCTAAAACGTGTTCGAAAAATTCCAATATATCAAAAACAATAAAAATCAACAGGTGTTTCCTACTCATAGACAACGGCGAAACGGTTATTGACTCTTTGCCAATAATTATTCATATGATGCCGCAGCAATACGCTTTAAATAAATAAGAAACAATAATAATAAAAATCTTATCACACGTTTAGACAATTTTATGAAACAACAATTTATTAAAATTCAACAGACATAATATGAGATAAGCAGACGAGAGTAGGTCTAATGCAAAAATGAAGCTATAATAAAACTAAATAACGTGCATTTAATTAGAAAAGGAATGTGTAAAAATGAAATACAATTGAATAAAATAATTATTTCAAGTATGGAAAATTACAATTGTTGATATAATTAAGTGCCTATTAATGTTT
Organism: Dryomyza anilis; assembly: GCA_951804985.1. Taxonomy (NCBI): domain Eukaryota; kingdom Metazoa; phylum Arthropoda; class Insecta; order Diptera; family Dryomyzidae; genus Dryomyza; species Dryomyza anilis. Next base: position 4,074,271 of record OX638134.1, read on the forward strand.
TCTGAATTTATTATAGCTAAATGTTGCGTGTAGTTAATATTTTTTTTGGAATAAAATACTTTTTTTAGCAGGTTCCTAGTTTATTCACACATTCATTATTGTTATTTATGACTACTCTTGGTTGTAATATGAAGGCTGCTCATACTAAAATAATCTAATAATCCACGTGATAACTGTTGCTATAAAACATTTTATAGCACGCAATAATGGCTATCATTAGATTGGCATCGATGACTGCATTTTATTGTGATAAGCAGTAATTGTTTAGTTTTTGTTTTTTTTTGTCAAGTCATATAGTACAGAAAAAATGTGACTGATAGATAAATGTGACTGAAGTTAACAATGATCGATGCATGTTTCTATTTGGTAAAAACTGTATAATATTCCAGGAAATATTTAGAAAATTAAAAAAACACTCAATGATAAATATGTAATTTGAACAATATCTGAGTGCAAAATGATTAAAACATATGTTTTTCTATTTGCTTTGTAGATTTTTGTACACATTTGTCAACATTTAAAGTTTAATGTATATTTAAATTTGTTTTTTTTTGTAATTTTATTGTTTTTTTTTTTTTTAATTTTTTTTTTTTTTTTTTTTTAAATTATTATTTTTTTTTTGTATTTATTTTTTATTTTGTATTTATTTTTTATTTTATATTTATTTTTTTATTTTGTATTATTTATTATTTTTATTTTGTATTATTTTTTATTTTATTTTTTATGATTTTTTTTTATTTTTATTTTGTATTAATTTTTATTTTGTATTATTATTTTCTGTTTTATTTTGTATTATAATTATTTTTTAAACTTTGTTTTTTTTATTTTTGAAATTTAGTCATTATATTTAATAATTTTATTATTTTTTTCTTTAATTTTTTAATTCTTTAAATTTTTGTCTATTATTAATAAAACAAAAACTAGTTAAAATTACGCACATCCAACATTTTGGTGATTTTTCTTTCAATTTCCTTCACAAAAATAATCACAAATTTTAAAGACCCACAGGGTCCAGCAAAGCTACGACGCACTACTGACTGAACTGTCTAAGATTTCAAAATCATGAAGCAACTTCAATACAAAGCATCAGTGAAATTATCACATTAGAACATCTTTGAGATAAATAGGCTTAAGTTATATCAACATTAATGCAAAAGCAAATAAATAAATTTAGCATTATTTACAGAGTACCCAAAAAAACAAAATATAGAATAGAACTGAGAGAAAAAAAAAGATAGTAGGAAGAATGAATAGTTTGAGCAAGAGAAAAATACCATTTAAGAGAAATGTTTTGCTTCTGTTAAGTTAATTTTTAATTACAGTCTACACAATTCAAAATAAAAACTTATTTTTATATTACAAAATAATTAGTTACATTTTGATACACAATCCACAAATATTATACAGCAGTTTTCAAATTTCTAGTAGCCGAAATTTAATTTAAAAGAGTTGTAGAAACAATAAAGAAATTAAGCTTGAATTCTAAAGTTAAGTAGAAACATTTAACTTAATATTAGGCTACTTTTAAATTACATTCCCCAAAGTTTATTTTTTATAAAAATAACATGAATGTTATTAAATTTGAATTCTAAAGTAAAGTGGAAGCATTTAACTTAATATTAAGATACTTTTAAATTAGAGTCCACAAAGTTTAATTTATATAAGTTGATATTTTAAACTTATTATTTTTTTAAGCCTTAAATCTAAAACATATTTTTAAATATCTGTTTACTTTTTGACATTGTAATCCACATATAATATTTTGATGTTTTCTAATTTCAATCCAACTTAATTTTATTGTATTAAAACTACAAAATATATAGTTACTCTTGAGTTTACAATCCACATATATTATTGAGCAGTTCTCATATTTCTATCAACTGAAATTTAATTTTAAATAATTGTAGAAACCATCAAGACTTCCAATTTTAATTATAAAGCCAAGTAAAAACCTTTAACTAAATATTATGTTACTTTTAAATTACATTCCACAAAGTTTAATTTTTATAAAAATAAGATATATTAATATTATTTTTAAAACATTAAAAACACAATAATTTCTATGATCTTAATTTAGTTTTTATATAATTTAACGACGTGTAAAAATACTTAAACATTGCGCATTAGATTACTAATATATTTAATAACCTTGAACGCAACAAAAAAATCTATTATTACTTTAAAAACAATTTGCTACATGATACATGAACATATTTTTAATATAAATATTTAATATCACTAAATATTAAATCAATTAAATATTAAATCAATTAAAAACAAAAATCAGATAATGACAAAAAACGTTTATAAAATGCTGATGTCATTACACGTGGTGGGTTCATTTAAAGCTAAATGTTACAATTTTACAAATAAACATTAAAATAAATAGCACTTTGCTAAATTAAAGCCACTCCAATGAAAATATTATCGCTAGTGCATTCAGCAAAAACCCAGTGAGAAGGACAAAACAGAAAAACCCCAGACACTCATTAGCATTGCGTGTTACTATGTCTATGTTTTGTGTAGTATTACAAAATTCAGATATGAAAAGTTAAACCTTCAATGAAGTAGTTCTAAACAAAGCCGCGACAAGGCTTTATCAAATGCATTTCCGTTGTATTGTTGATTGTTTTGTAAAGTTATTCTATTGTCATCAAATATTAAAGCTAATGATGTAGATAATTCGTGCAATATTTAATAGTATATGTTGTACCAGTTTATAAATTATATTGTGATTTACAAAAAGATTCCATAGTCTTTTTCTCATTAAAATAAATCACAATTGTTCAAATATTCCTTGCAATATTGTTTGTCTACTTTAAAATATAAAAATTTAAAACGTGATTTACAAATAGATTCCACAGAATTTTTCTTATTGAAGTTAACAAAAGTACACAAATATTTATTTGCAATATTGTTTGTCTACATTTAAATACACAAATTTACTACAAAAATTAGTTAGGAGTAATTGTATTTTCATTAATTATTAAAGCTAATGATCTAAATACATTTATTATCAATTTCTTGGTATTATTTGCAAATTTATATCGTAATTTACAAGTAGATTCAACAGACTCTTTCTCGCACTATTGTTTGTCTACTTTAAAATATAAAAATTTATATTGTGATTAACAAATAGATTCCACAGAATTTTATTTATTGAAGTATTGAAAATTATACAAATATTTTTTACAACAATGTTTTGTCTACATTCAGATATACATAATTATATTGTGATTCACAAGTAGGTTCCACAGTCTCTATCTTATTAAAGAAAATAAAATATTTAAATATACTTTTCAATATTGTTTGTGTAAATCAAAATGTACAAATTTAAAACGTTATTTGCAAATATGTTCAACAATCTATTTTAAATTATATGTAGAGAATTGAAATGTTTACAGTTTTTATGTCAAAAAAATCTATATATGAAATAAATCAGTAAATTACAAAAAAATTATACCAAAAATAGATTAAATTTGTATTTTTGACAATTGATGATGTTTCATACAAAATATTTTCTAATAAAATAGCAAATAATTTGCACAATCTGAATCAATTCATTAAAAATAAATTAACGTTTTATATAACATTTGATACTTAACAACATTATTGATTGTTAAATATAACGCAAATAGCTTCCACATCATAAAAGATTGGGCATAATTGATAAAAATGTGTGTAGACTGTGATAAGTTGATAATACTTAGATTTTAGCGCAATAAAATACAAATTTCAAATTGATTGAACAATTTAAAGATTAGTGTTAAGCGCTTTTTGCTTAATTGACGCACATACGTTCCACACATGTAAAAAGCGTATTTATGCTAACATGAGAATGTAAATTTTTTAAACAAATATTACAAATAACTAAGCTAATATAAAGTAATAATAAAATGCGGCTGACTACAGTACAAAGCACAAAATCTAAAGAATAAAATTACAAATGCAAATTAGCTAAAAAAAAACATTAACAGTTAAAGCCATTAAAACTAAAACACATTTGAGTTAATTTATAATTGCGGCAAGTGGCTTTTGACATAATCTAAAAAGCAATAAATAAAATATTTTATTTTATTTTTATTTGCAGTTTTGTTGCAATAATAAAATATAATATGTAGTGCAAGTTTGTGTTAAGTTCATGCACATGTCTTACTCAGCATATCTCAAAAAAGGATGAACTATTTAAAAATATGTCAAACAACGCTAATTTTTTTTTTAGCTTAGTTCAACAGTTCAATAAAGCACTTGACAAGTGCGAAAATTTTCCACTAAAAAGCATTAATAAAAAACCACAACAATAATACAAAATTAAGGCGTGAAGAGCAGCTGACATTTTAAAGCATTTCGAATTTAAGGCAATAAACGTTAATTGAAAGCCAATAAGCAACATACGACAGAGCGAAATTTATATGAGCAATATACGAAAAATAAATATATATTAAAAAAAAAAAAATTGTAGAACTTGCAATGAATCTTAAACGAATTATTGAGGGTTAGAGAAAATAAACTCTATATTTGAGTCTTGTAGCAAAATTTGCAATTATGAAATTGCTTCGTACCGAAGAAACAATTTTTCAATTGAAATTATTACAAATTTGTATAGTTCTTTTCATGAATCATTTATTTCATGGTCTATTTTATGTTAATTTTAATCAAATGTTTACACAATATTCTATTTAAGTGGTGTCGAAATAGTTCGGCAGTTTGTAAATTTCAATCAATCTAAAAGATTACATTTATTAATTGATTGGCTTTTTTAAATCAATATTAATACAAGAATAATACGTAAAGTGCAGCACAGTTGTCGTGGATTGATTGCAAAAGTTGAGCTTTGTACTTCAATTTAACACATGTTAATCAATTGATAAAAATAAAATAATTATAACAGCGTTTTAAAAAAAAACTGCGCCACAACACAAAATATTTTATTTTAATTGCAGAGTAAAAAAACAAAATTATATAGAATTTTAACAGTAGGTTTCTCAAATGCATCGAAAGACACAGTCTGACAATATTAAAAAATGTAGACTTGATTTATTTTACTATGTGTCTTATTGCAATGCAGAAATACGCTTTAGGTCACGCTTTAGGTCACGTTGTACCCAAAAAGCATTAATGGGTTAACAAAGTAGAAGAAATAAAGTAGCATATTGTGCATCTAATACTGTCGTAAAATCTACAATTTTATGAGAACAAATTCTGTTATTTCAATTTAGATTTGAATTGTTTTACAAAATACTGAAAATGGTTATATTATCGCTTTTATGAGGCATATTTCGCTTTTATGAGGCATATTGTTGCTTTAGTTTCGAAATTGGATGAAACTTTCCCATCTAACGTTTCTGTCAGAACAACAACTAACATGTTTCATCTTCCAAACGAAACTGTATTTAACCCATTAACGTCCATGCAAAAAAAAAATTTATTAGTTTTCCCTTTACATATTATAGTATTTGACTATGATAAATACACCTCAATTCGATAATTATTTTTTTTTCTGTTACAGAATATGAATTTTCAATAATCAAATAAAAGTTTTCTATCGAATTTAAACCTTTGAAGCTCTGTGAGACAAATTTAATTCGATTTGTTATGTTAAATACTTGAATTTTGATCACAAATAAATTTTAGAACTAGCCCGAAAATATTGGTATTCACAAACAAATAAGTTCAAAACAGTTACGTTCGAAAAACTTTTTTTTTGTATATACACTCAGAAAAAAACTCATAAAATCCCATTAAAAGTTGTCAATAGGACACTTATTGATTTAATAGTACACCCAGAAAAAAATACTACATAAATAACAGTTTTTTACTATTAAAAATAGTCAATAGGATAAATTATTATTTTAATCGGAAAATACCATTAAATACTAGAAAATACCATGACATTGCCATTGAGTTTATATGAGAAGATTTTTTTTTTGTATACTATTAATGCCCGTAACTTCAACGAGTAGATATCTATTGGTGTTCGTAACTAACAGATATCTCTAACCTATTCGGTGTTTTTACTCCTTAACTATGCGTTGAAGTTACGAAATTTTGCTTACACGGTAGATAACTAAGCACCAGTAGATATCTATACGTTGAAGTTACGGGCATAAATCAATAATTGTCCTATTGACCAATTTTAATGGGATTTGAGGGAATTTTTTTCTGGGTGTATACAAATAATAAATATTTTCATACAAACTCAAATACATTTTATAGTAATTTGTAGTATTTAATAGAATTCACCGATTGAGTTAATAGTTTATCGGACAAATATCCCATTGACTAATTATAATAGTAAAAACTATTAATTTTATGGTATGTTTTTTCTGAGTGTCAAATTCAAAGTATGTTTAAATTTTTATAAACCAAACCAATTAAAATTCGATAAGTTGGGGAGACAAATTCAGGTTGGGGGCCACTGGTTCTCCGTACTCATTTTTCATAACCAATCAAATTCTCAAAATGACACTTATCGAGATCATAATTTTACACAACATAACAATTTAATTTATTAGAAAATATTGAGCTTTAAAAGAGTATTAACATTTTTAACTACACCAAACATTTTTCTTTAATTTTTCTATTTTCTATTTTTATAACCTACACCAGGTACAGGGTATATTAAGTTTTATAATTCTTCATTACAGTTTGATAAAACTTTTTCACTGGATATCTGAATTTAGGAAGTAAATAATATTCCATTTAAGCCTATAATATGCAAAATAAAGTGAATCATCTAAAAATAAAACCCTAATTAGATCTAAAGCCATCTAAACAAAGCAAATTGTGAGTTAAATTTATCGTTTAAAAAATCAGCTAACCAGTCATAATTCAAAAACAAAAGATATCGTAGACAATAGAAGACACAAGTTTTACGATACAAAGCAGCAACATACTGATTATGTTTATATTTTACTTTTTTGTATTGTTTATGTCTTATCTTCGTTTTTATTTTGGCCATGAACTTGAAGATATAATACAAAAAAAAACTAGCTTAAAGATAAATAAAAATCTTAGTGCGATAAATAATGTGTAATTTTAAAGGTCATAGAAGTGTTACTAAAATTTTGTAAAAAAATGTAATAGTTAAATTATTAAACAGTTGATTTTTAATAATAAAAATATATAAAAATGATAAATTATTAATCTATATGTTTAAAAGCAATTTATAAATAGACCAGTTATGTCTGAATCACCAGTTATGTCTGATTGAATAAACAATCAACTTTTGAATCAATTTTCAAATAATTTTAATATTAATCTTGAGATTGCCCAATTTTTGTATGGAAAATTAGACAATCACACGATTGATATTTAAATTGTTTTGAAAGTTGATTCAAAAGTTGATTGTTTATTCAGTCGTCTGATTCAGCCATAACACTACAAAAGAAGAACTTTATTTTATTTATTTTCGATTTTAGTATGGACTGTAAGATTCGAATATAGACCTCATACTCAATTTTTTTATCAATATCTGTTTTGCTTTCGAATTCCATTGGGTGTACTTCATTATTGGTTGCATTTGATTGATCATAACTTTCGTCATTTTCAGCCAAATTTCAATGGGTTTATTTCAAAATATTATCGAAAATATTCTTAATGGAATTCCAAATATATCAGATAGAAAACTAAAATCTGCCTAATGTTATAGTCAAAATATATGGTAAAACACGAGAATTTTCTTTTTTTTATATTTTGTTAATATAAGTATTAACTCTAAAACTTTAAGCTATATCAGAAAAACTCAGTCTTTATTCGAATCTTATAGTCCATCGGAAAATCATATCTAAATCTTGATTAAATAAAAAAAGAAGTTGTGCTTTGATATCAAAATTGAATAGTCCTTCGACAGATTTATATTTTCTCCGCATTTGATGGAAATATGGAACTCATCGTTAAGAAATTGTTCGATATAAAAAGATTTTACAAATGAACTACCTAATTTATTAAAATAAAGTTGCTTTGATTTACTTTTATAGTAAATTTTGAACTTCACTTCAAGAATTAATGGCGCACATGATACAATTATTCAAGGTGGAAGTATTAGAGTTCTTGCTCTTCTTAGGCGTCCCGTGCTTCTGTCAAACGCCTGAAGATACTGTCAAACGTCCCGTGCTTATGTCAAAATGTTGTACGGAATGAGAAAATTTTGTGAGAGACGCTCTGGGATACTACTATCATGATGGCGCATATTCATAGAGAATTAAAGTCAACTTTAAAATTAAAATCAGCTTTTTTGACAATGTTCACATAGAATAAAATATCAAAAAGCTGATTTTAATTTTAAAATTGACTTTTAATTATCTTTGAATTTGCGCCAATAGTTTTAAAGATTTTTTAAATTTTTATATACTCAATAAAACATTTTTGCTGTTGTACAGTATATGTTAAAAACGGCATAATCGACTTTCGTGATTCATGTACACTTTGGTGCTAATGCACTGGCACCGGTAGCGTAACAAAAAAAAATATTTATAAATAATTATTATTTAGAAAATAAAACGACAACAAAACAGCAGAAAAACCCGTTGATGTTAAAGCGAAAATCACATGAGCAGCGTTGTGCTGGAAGTCGGAATAAAAGGTGAAAAATTACAAAGAAAAAATATTAAAAAATATTAAAAAATATTAAAAAATATTAAAAAATATTAAAAAATATTAAAAAATATTAAAAAATATTAAAAAAATATTAAAAAATATTAAAAAATATTAAAAAATATTAAAATATATTAAAAAATATTAAAAAATATATAAAAATAATTTAAAAATTACCTAAAAATACTAAAAAAATACAGCAAATAATAAAAATATAATAAAAACACTTTTCACATATTTAATACTCATAATAAATATCATAAAAAATACAAAAAATTAATAAAAATTAAAAAAAGTAATGCAAAATATGAAATAGAAATAGAATAAATTTATAAACATGGTTTTTTAGCTACTAATCTTTACCAGCTACGTAATAAAAAACTGTTCGTCGAAGTTACAAACTGTTATGTGGTATTCACTGACTTCGCAAAAGCATTTGATAAAGTAGATTACAATATTCTTTTATTCAAACTTTTTGCTCTCGGATTTCACTTTCATTTATTGAAATGGATTGAATCATTTATTTCTAATTGTACTCAACTGGTTAAAATAGGTGATTTCCGCTCAAACCTAATTGACGTGACATCAGGTGTTCCGCAAGGCAGTCATCTGGGTCCGTTGTTATTTTTATTATTTATCAATGATCTACCACTCGTCATCAATCATTCGCATTGCCTATTATTTGCCGACGATTTAAACATATTCAGGCACATTACATCAGTCTCTGATCAGAATCTATTGCAAAATGATATCGACTCTGTAGCCTTGTGGTGTGAGATGCATCTTCCACCTTTAAACATATCTAAATGTCAATGTTTTACTTTTAGTTGATCTAAAACTCAGCTTCAATGTGTATATTATATAAACTCAACATTAAAAAATACCTTGGAGTGTTATTTGATTCCAGACTGAACTTCAAAGAGCATATTGACTTAATTACTAGTAAGGCTAACTCTATGCTTGGCTTTCTAACAAGAAAGTTCTTATAGGATTGTAGTGCCAAACTATTATTATTATTTGTATGCACAGCGACCTTATAAGGTTTATTGTGCCCCGCTTGGAACCACAGTTGATAGTGTTGTCAAATGTGGTACCTCCCTAGTAAATTCAGTAGCAATTAGTAGGGTTTCTGGTATATGTGTTACAGGCCAATATCAGTAAGAAACCAAATTATTTCGTTTGGTTTAATGTCTCTGATATCGGTTTGGCTCGGTTGATGGAATCCAAGAATTTTCTTCCTTGTGCGCATTAGAGCTGCACAAGTATTCAGAATGTGCACTGGGTTCTCATCCTCCTCCAAACAGAACCTACATGTGCTGTCGGACTGAATACCCATTCTTGTAAGATGTTCTCCAAGTCTTGAGTGACCTGTGAAAAATCCTGTCAAGATTCTTAGGTTGTATCATTTTAATCACACTGTCGCCGATCCCACAGAAAGGTTCTGGACCTATGAGTTTTGTTGCGGCCCCTTTTCTGGCTAACTTGTCAGCTGCATCGTTACCTTCTATTCCCTTGTGTCCAGGGACCCAAAGTATGGTGACATTATTTGTCATACCTAGTTTGTTGATTTTATCTAGGCATTCCCACACCAGTTCGGAGGTAATCTCATATGATTCTAATGCCATAATAGCCGCCTGACTATCAGACAGTACTGCTATATTCTTGTTGCTGTAGTTTCTGTCAAGATTGAACTGGATACATCTATCAATTTCCGCTTGAAAGATGCTGGTAAGTTTCCCCATTGATTCAGAGTATTTGGTTCTGGGCCCATATACTCCTGCTCCAGTTCCTTCATCAGTTAATGATCCATCTGTAAACCATGTGATCATATGCTTTTTCATATCATATGTATCGGATATGTTCTTCCATTGCTTTTGTTACTGAGTTTAGTCGTGAAATTTTTCACGAAATTAAATCTTTAAGTCTTGTGGTCCTTTATGGTTGGGATTTCTGGGAGAAGTTCAGATATAAAGCTAGCTTCCCTGGCTCCCAAACCCATTCCGTTATCTTCATTTCCCATGCGATCAGTACTCCCTTCACTACACCCTGTAAGAACAGGTAAAGTGGTTCTAGTTCTAGGAGTACCTCCAAAGCCGCAGTGAGACATGGCACCTGTCATACATACACATGCCAGTCTTTGAACTTTCTCAAAAGACTTCTTTGTTGTAATGAGATCTATTCTCTTTGACCATATTACTACTCCATACATTATGATAGGTCGAATCATCATCGTGTACATCCATCGCATTATTTTTGGTGTGCAGCCCCAATTTTTTCCAGCAATGGATCTAGTTATCATAATAGCGCGTGTTGCTTATTATTGTTAATTATTATTATTTGGTATTCAGAGCATTATACTCTGTTTGGTGAAAAAAAAATAAACTAGACTAATAATAAAAAAATTCTTCAAAGTTAATAAAGAATTATAATAAAAAAATACAAAAACTTTATAAAAATAAAATAATTTTATAAAGATACCTAAAATTCGCATTTATATTAAAAATATATAAAAAATACAAAACTAAAAAAGAAATGCTAAACAAAAAATACAAAAAAATTTAAAAAAAAATCCAAAAATAAATGTAAAATAAATATTTACAAAAAATAAAAATAATAACAAATAAAGTCTACATCGTTTGTATCAAAATAAATAAAATTAAAAAAGAAAAAAAAGAAAAATCAATGCATACAATGCACAGACGTTAAATTTGAAACGTGTTTTTAACGCAACGTTACGTTAAATGATAAAAAAACGAGAACAATAACAACAAACACAATAAAAGCTATTATAAAAACAAATATAATAATCATCATCACAACCATATCATAATTAACAACAATAATAAAATCGAATACCAACAATATGTGTTTTTTTTAAAGCTAAAAACATTGATACGCCATGATTTACAATTTGATGTGGCTACTATGTATTTTTGACGTGTATGTCGGAAGGGGGAGGGGGAGTTGATGGGTGGTTTAAAATTTCGTTTGACGGCTGTTGCTATGACCTTCCCAAATAGTCGGAAAAACGTAGCTAATAAAAATAAAAACAATCAAAAAAAATCATTAAATAATAAGTTTTAATGAGTGGCACACAAAACATTTGATAAAATTGGAAGTTGAACTGAATTGAGACAAAATGAGAATGAGTTTTTAATATATTTTTTTTATTTTAGCAGGAGGGGGTATAAATTTTCAATGCAAGTAATTGTGTTTTTTACAAAATCGTTAATTGGTTTAATTGTTACTCAAAGTCATGGTTTACGCAAGTTTGATATAACGCAATAGATTTAACGATTTTTTAATATAACGAATTATTTTAAATTTTTAATAAAAATTTAAATTTCACTTAAAATTCAAATTTTAATTAAAATTATAATTTTCAATTTAAATTAATTTTTTTTTCCACTTTTTACTAGAAGTGAAATTTTTTACAAAAAAATTCAAATTTTCACTAAAAATTCAAATTTTCACTAAAAATTCAATTTTCACTAAAAATTCAATTTTCACTAAAAATTCAATTTTCACTAAAAATTCAATTATTCACTAAAAATTCAATTTTTCACTAAAAATTCAATTTTTCACTAATTTTTACTAAAATAAAATTTTTCACTCAAAATTACATTTTTAACTCAATTCCCCACTAAAAATTCAAATTTTCACTAAATACTTGATTTAAAAAATGCTGTCTCATATTATTTTGCTATGGAAAATTTAATAATTAATCAGCAAAATTGAAAACAAAAACGATTTCATCTTTAATCAAATGCTAAACTTGAAGCATTGATTTTGAAAATAAGATAAGATAGCAGCAACAGTTTGGCATTGAATAGACGTATAGACGTCATTTTAGTGCTAAAACTCAACAACTATATTTTCGAAAAATCTAAATTATTGATTTACAATTTCCTGTTATATATAGTTGACAATTATTGATCGATAAGTTGCTCAGTATTGATATGAAATGATGAGAAAATGTTAATCAAACGAATAGCATACAAATTTTGCTAAATTTATCAACTATTTTATAAACTATCAATCAATAAACTACAAATATTCATAAAAAAAAGAAAAATGATATGGCGTACTATATTTAGAGGGTGCTGTCAGTGCATGTTGCTAGTTTTGTTGATTATGCGATAATTGATTACATAGTGTAGCTAGTTTTTGTTGAAAGAGTGAATTTGCAGGGAAATATCAGAATAATTGAGTTGTAGTACCAACAAAGGTAAAAACTAAATAGAATTTAGCAACGCCGTATTTGCGAGTGCAAATACAAAGTTCAAGCACAAAACAAATATGTTGGGTAAGACAACGTTTTATTGACAACGTCTGATATAAAATATATTAAACGCTTGTCAATTTGCTGATAATACTACGTAGTACTCAACAAAATTAGCAGAAATTATTGTATACATAATTTGTATAACATTCAAGGTTGCTGATTTTGACTGCATAACTTGTGTTGTCTTATTATTTCTATGAAAATTGCATTTTAGAGACCTTTTAGTATAATTTAATTATAGCACTTTATAAAAATAGTTAAAAAAAAAAAACTTTAAATCCAATTTGCTTTTAATTGTCTAGACTAATTTTAATATATAAAAGAATGACAATATTCCAATTAGTTTTCAAGATATTTAGAGCTTAACTTTTTGTTATGGATAGGCACCACTTAAAGTGATTTTTTCTTTGGACAACCCATACATCATTTCTATAGAATTCGAGTGTGCTGATTTTGACAGCATACTCAGTTTTTTTTTCTATAACTTCGCATTTACAAAAAAAAAAATTTCAGAACTTCAGAGGTCACTTTTTTTATAAATTAATTATAACACTTTTCAAAGTAGTTTTCCAAAAAATCTTTAATTTTGCAACTAATTCCTTGGGTAAATTTGAATATACAAAAAAATGCCAATATTCCAAATAATTTTCATGATATTTGGAGTTAAACTTTTTGTTTTCGTTAAAACCACACAACATGATTTTTCTTTGGACACCCTCTATATGATTTCTATATATAATTCGTGAATGCTGATTTTAACTGCATACTAAGTTTTTTTCTTATCACATCACGTTTTCAATAAAAGTTGCAATTGAAATTTCCGACACTTTCCAAACACTTTTTAGAATACAGCATTACAAAAATAATTTTTCAAAAAACCTTAAACGCAATTTTTATTTAAATCGATCAGGCTAATTTTAATATTTAAATAAACACAATTATTAAAAATACTTTTCATGATATTTGCATCTAAACACGAAATATTTATATTTTTTATACTATTTCTGTATTCTCTTTTTAGTATTTAAGCTTTAATGATGAGAAAAGAAATGGGTCATGGTTATGCAGTACATAGTTCAAACTAACATTTTAAATTACAAATTTTGCGGTATCTGTTTTGATGTATTTAATTTTTCATTTATTGTGAGCTGAAGAAGTTTTACCTGTTTCTTAGGATTTTTATTTCTTACTTTTTTGCGTTATTTCGTTGAGACACGCGACGACGACGACGATGGACACAACTGTTGCTATGGACGTTTTGAGTACTTTTCCACTTAAATTTGCAAAACTATTGACTGATTTGACAATCGAATGATTATGAAACTTTTTAGTAAATTAATTTATTAAATTAATTAAATTATTATGTGCTGCTTGTAGCGCGTTGTTTTGTTTTGCAAATTAAAAAAAATGTCTTGACCAGTGGCCGAGCAGCCAGCTACTTCACTTTTCTATGACGACGACGAAGACAACGTCAAAGTCGAGGTCGATGACGCACACACAAGAACAAACAACAACAACAACAAATGTTGGCAACGACAACAAAAAGTCTACGGTACACGGGCGACGATGACTATACTACGAGACACTTGACGATTTAATTCGATTCCACACGCACGCATCCAAACCAACACGCTCAACGACGTTGGACGACTGGCTGGCCAATCTTTTTGCCAGATTGATTCTGGAAACGCGCGTTGCGTCGACCCCAATCATCGCTCTCAGCGATTTGCTTACCTCCTACTTCATGCTGTTGTTGTGATTCCACATTTTTCTTTATTTGATTGTTTTGCGCGTGTTTTAATCAATTTGTGTTTTTTATAAATTAAACAGCCACATTTTTTTATTGTTACAATGTAATTATTGCGCAAAACTTTTTAATGTCGTCGGAGAAAATTTTTTTGTTGAATGCAGCTTTTGCCAAATTGCGCGCTCTCTGGTCAATGGTTTATCGCGTCGCTCTCTTTGATAACTATTGACATATCGAACAGCTGTTTGTGACTTTGACATATTCGTCAGCGCAGGGAAGGTATTGATGATTTTATTGGTTGGCGGACAATTCATCGTAAAATATTCGTCGAATGCTATAAAAATCGTAAGAAATACCCAGACTTTTAAAAAATATAGTTTTGTTTTATTTCAGTCTTTTAACTATCTATTTCTAATCCTTTGTGGGAACGAGAAGCGAAAAAATTGCCATTCTCCTTTTTTTGACAAAAAATTAGTGAAAAATCTTTGTGCTTACGTACAGATAAAGGTTTATCTTAATGCAAACAGCTTCTAATTTCATTTCGTTTAAGTGCACTTCTGTATTTTAGTAGGCATTTGAAAAATTCCTCCAACGATTGCCTTATAGTAATCAACTTTTTTCGTCAAACGAATTTGAATTTCAAGTTATAAAACTTTAAAATTTGTTTGAAATTATGTCACTTTTGTTTAATAATCTTTAGTTTCGAAATACAGAAAGGGCAGTAACAGTTCTCGCAACACCTTTCTGTAGTTCTATCAATCATCTCTAAAAATGTTAATTTTGTTTTAGATAAATGGTTAAACGTACACTCTAATTTTTATTTATTTTAAATACTACATTTAAAATAAATAAAAATTAGTGGATGCCCCTATTTATGATAATCACAGTGTAGATCGTAGGAAAGGATTAAAGGAATAAAATATAAGTACTTGTGCCAATAATAACGACTTATGACTATTGCGTTCTTCTTTCTGCAAAACTAATTCAATTAAACAAATAAAATCAAATATTATTAAAGAAAAATGTTTACTTACCCACAGAATTTTATCGTTGTCTTAAAAATGGCTGCAAATAATTATTACGACGGTGGATTGTGAAGCTGTGACTTATGCATGCGATATATTGTTGTACGATGAATTTCCAAACTATAAATTGTGTGTACGTTGAATTTTGTATGACTAGTTGTACACGATAAATTGTTTACTATGTCTTGTGAAGTGGCCTAATTGTACACTGTCAAAGCGGACCTGACTTTTTGTTGTTTTACAACCCTGCCTCTGTCCAGTGTTGCCAGATATTTTCTTGAAAAATCTGTCATTTTCGAATAAAAAAAAAAACAGCGATTTTTAAAATAAATGGATTTATCAACAAATTTCTTCAATTGATCAAGTTTTAATATAAACGAAATTAATTTTATGAAGTCCTTCTTGTGAAGATAAAACGAAAACTTGATCGTTAAATATTTGAAACCCACAAAAATCAATAAATATTGTAGATTTCACAAACCACATAGCAATTTTAACTGAAAAATGTACACAATTTTGTCAAAAAATAACATTAGTACTTCGTTGATTTTATTTACAAAATTTGGTTGAGTGTAAACTAAATTTCCTGTCAAAATCAGCACCAGCGAATTATCTACATTTGCTATTGCTACAGAATCGATAAAACAGCAAAAATGTTTTTTTAGTAATGGTAAGACTTCGTAACTTTCATCGCTTTTTTTGTTAAAAAATCATTTTTTGGTGTATTTAATTCATTTTTAACAATGTTGTAATCATAAAAACTTAAACACTGGAAAAAAATTATGTTTGCATGGAAAAACTGGAATCCTTACATCTTTCTAAAAAAACTTTATCTGTTTATATGGCAACACTGCATTGTTCTCGAACAGCTGTTCGGTAATCAATTCAAATGTCAGATTTTGTATTTGTAAACAAAAAAAGCCGAACCACATTTCCCAAATTAAAATAATTCATAATTTCAAAACCATAGCAACGTTGATTTTGTTGATTTTTCTCGATGTTATTTCACAATTTTCAAACAGTCAATAGCAATTAAAAGCTTACGCAACTTACTACTAATTTTGGAACAATGGACAAGCCACAGATGATCGAACACATACAACAATCCGTGGACTACACGGTCTTCGACTGCAAATGGATTCCATGCTCTGCAAAGTTTGTGGTACTCGGTTCACGGCCCAACAGCACAGGTATCATGCAAATCTATGAACTCAATGAGTCCAAGCTGTTAAAGGTCGCCGAGGTGGCGAAGAAGAGTGCCTTCAAGTGCGGCAGCTTTGGTGCGGCCAGTTTGCGTAATCGCCATCTCGCTGTGGGTGATTTCACTGGACGGCTGCAGGTGCTGTAAGTATGCGCACAATTTATATATTTTGAATATTTAAAATGTGATTTCTTGCAGCGATCTCGAGCGCCCTGAGATTCCCGTGTACAATGTTGCCGCACACACGTCCATCATCAATACGCTCGATGCCATGGGCGGCAAACAGCTGGACTGTGGCGCACCCGAAATTGTCACCGGTAGTCGTGACGGTGCCGTTAAAGTGTGGGATATACGGCAGGGCAATGTGCCAGTTATTGATATGACGCCCGAGCCAGATGCAGCAAGCGGTGCGGCACGCATAACTCGCGATTGCTGGGCTGTGGCATTTGGCGATAGCTACAACAATGTAGAACGCACAGTGGCAGCAGGCTATGACAACGGCGACCTAAAGCTGTTCGATTTGCGTATGTTGGCGGTGCGCTGGGAGACGGCGCTCAAGAACGGCATTTGCGGCATTGAATTCGATCGCAAAGACATTCCGATGAATAAGATGGTGGTGACTACGCTCGAGGGTGGCCTTCATGTGTACGACATGCGTACGCAGCATGCAACGCGTGGTTTTAGCTGCGTCGAGGAGCGTAATGCGGGACGTTCGGTAGGCAGCAATGGCGTTATAACTGGGCCAAAGGCGACCGTGTGGGCGGTGCGTCATTTGCCACAGAATCGTGATATATTTGTGACATGTGGCGGCACTGGCTCCATACGTCTCTGGCAGTATGAGTATCCAGAGAAACGGCGCATTACAGGTAGCGATGAACAAGAGGTAGGCGTAGCGGGCACGCTCGCCATGCTACATGCGTCGACTGTGTCCACGCAGCCGGTGCACTGCTTCGACTGGCATCCGGACAAGTTGGGGCTGGCAGTGTGCGGTGCCTTTGATCAGTCGCTGCGTGTCTTGGTCACCACGAAGCTGAATTTGTATTGAATTGAATGAATTTTTTGTAGTCTAATAAAAACGGTATTTAATGCATTTTCAATAAAACCAATTTGTGTTTTTTTTCCTTTTTGTCGTAAAATAAAACTAAACAAATACATTTTAAAAATGTTTTTAAGTAGTGGATACAACTTTCTCTTACAACCATCTCTTTTTTTATCAATTCCGAAATTGTGTATTATTTTATAACATGAAGTGGTAGGCATAAACTGAGTATGCTGTCGAAATTAGCACCTTCGAAATTATATAGAAATGATATTTATGATGTGCCCAAGAAAACTCATGTTGGGTAATTTTATAAAAAAAAAAACAATTTTAGAGTAATAGTAAAAATAGCACTTTTTATTACATATAAAAATTATTGATGTCGATTTTTATAAAAATTTACAATAAAATTAATTTATTTTCAGAAAAAAAAGTGTCTCAGCTCTGTTGCATGCGCTGCTGCAACTGTTGCGTCAATTGCTCGAGCAGCGGATTGACTGACGCCAAAGCGGCATCAACTTCAGCATCGTGCAGCGCCTCCTTGGTAACGGCGCGCACGCACGCCTGCGCCGACAAACGCGCTGAACTTAACTGCGAATTAATGCTCGACTTTTCCTCCTGCGTATGCTCCTCAATCGAAGCCAAAGCGCTCTCACACAATTCACGACATATTTCCAAAGCTTCCAAAGCACTGTGCGTCAATGCAGCCCAAGCCTGTTGCTTGCTGCAATAGGCGCGATATGCTTTCACCAGTTTCTGTGACTGATTGAGCGGCGTGGGTGCAATGAGCGCCGCCAACTGCCACAATTTTGGCTCATTGCCATGTTTAATGCATTGTTGCGCTAGCAAAGTTGTTGCCTTCTTTAGCAGACGCTCACGCGACTGACCCTTGGCATCGGGTATACCCTTCGATATGGCCTGCACGGTGACCGTCAACACATCGAGATCCAAAAAGCGCTCCTTCAATTCACTGAGCCGACTATACGAATTGAGCGCATCCTCAAAATGGCCGGTGTCCACTGACGCAGCCATAAAATTGTCCCAAACCTTCCAGTTGTTGTAGTTGCACTTGAGCGATTCGCCGAGCACTTTGTGCGCGCGCTTCTTGTCGCCCAGTTTGATGAGCGCCTTGGCCAAATTGTTCCACGACTCAAAGCCCAGCGGCTCCAAATGCGTATAGGTAATGTAGGCATGCACCGCCAGCTCCCAACGTTCGAGCATAATTGCCGCATAGCCCAGACGCAGCCACATTTTCTCCTGCAGCGCATTTATCTGTACGGACAGCTGTAAATGTGGCAAAGCCTCTTCGTATTCTTTGCGTTGGAAGTAGTAGCTGCCCCAGTGCGCCTGCGCTTTGCCGCTAGTTTCGCGTGAGAATTTCCAAGCGGTCTCATAGCAACTGGGATCATCGGTGGCATCACCGAGCAGACAATGCAGCAGCACAGTTGGCTGCAGCGCCAGCTGCTGTTGTATAATCTCTGCCGCTTTGTGACGCAGCTCGAGGCGTGTATAACATTCGATGACCTGCTGCCAGGATTGCAGTTGTAGATAAATGTCCAGTGCACTCTTGGTCATGCCCAGCGAGAGCAGCAGATCGCAGAGATGCAGCTGCAACTGCCAACGTGGCATCAGGTAGCTGGCAAATGCATAGGAGAGGCGTGAGCTGACGGCGTATTTGGTTTCGTCGCTCAGTTGTTTGACCAGTTCCTCGCATTGTTTCCAGCTGCGTTCGACGGTGCGTCGCTGGCCGCATTCTTGCAGCGAGTTGAGCAGCAGCGCGGCGTGGCGCAGCTGCAGCGGGCCGTGCAACTGGTAGAGCAGTGTCTGGGTGTAGGGCTCGAGCTCTTCGTCGGCGAGGCGGTCCTGCGGTTGGGCGCGCTTTAGTTGTTTGCTGTATACAGGAGAAAAGTTGAATAAGAAATTAATTGATAAAAAAAAATAGAAAAAATAGAACGTTCTGAAAATCAAATGATATATCCTGAATTCCAAATTGAAGGTTATGAATTACAATTGACGTCTTTTCAATTTCAAATGGAATTTCTGAATTACAATTGATGTCTTTTTAATTTCTAATTGAAATTTGAATGGCAATTGATGTCTTTTGAATTTCAAATGGAATTTATGATTTGCAATTGATGACTTTTGCATTCCAAATGGAATTTCTGAATTACAATTGACGTCTTTTGAATTTCAAGTGAAATTTCTAAATTACAATTGAAGTCTTTTGAATTTCTAATGGCATTTCTGAATAACAATTGACGTCTTTTGAATTTGAAATGAAATTTCTGAATTACAAATGATGGCTTTTGCTAAAATAAATGAATATTTGAATTTCTGATCCAATGAATCAATGATGCAATAAAACAAGAATCAATAAATCAAAGACCAAATATATAAATGAATGGCGAAATTAATAAATAAATAAATAAATAAATAGTAAAGAATAGAGCAATGAATAAATTAAGTAATAACTGAGTGAATTGTAAAGCTTGATATATATTTTTGCTAAAAAGAATTCCTTTTTCATTACAAATGAAATAAATATTGACTAAATTAAAAAATAAATAACATAATAAAGAAATGCATGAATGAATAAATGAAAAATGCTCAAATAAATTTAAAATTAATTTTTTATATTTACACTTTAGCCAACACCAGCGCCTGCAGCACACTCGGCAACGTCATCACCGCATTATCCGCCTCCTCTATAAAACGTATGCGCTCCAGGCGCGTATCATCCTCGTGCAGCAGCAGTTTTGGCAATTCATCGCTACCATTCGTCTCTACCGCTGTTGGCAGTTTGTGTTCCACCGCCAGCTCCAATTGCTGCACCTTGAGACACAATTGCGGCAGCGGTTTCTGCTGAAACTTGGTGCGCACACCCAACAGACCCTCGACATTGAGCGTCACCTGCAGTCGCTCACAAAGCGCTGCCAGCAACTCATCCGAGCGCTGCGTACGATGAAACTGTAAATAGCCATTGGCCAGTTCCAATTGCAACAAAGCCTCATATTCTTTATCTGCGACGGCGTCCAAATGCAGCAACAACCAATCGTTTTGCAGCTTCAGTTGCTCATATAAATTAGCAGCCAAATCGTCCAGCGCATGCTGATGCAAGCAAATCAGACGTTGTTGCCACCAGTGCAGCACCTAATACAGAAATTTTTTTATATTTTTATTTAAAATATTAAAAAGCCAAACTAACCCAAGACTCCGGCCACTTTTGCAGCAGTCGTTGTAGCCTCTGCTTTGCGAGCACCAGCAATGCACACAGCTGCACATTGGGATTTAGCTCTTCGCCGTTCTCCATCAGCTGCCGTTGCGCTTCAAAGTCCGCTGGCAACTTTTGCTCCAACAGTTCGCGTAGTGCCTGCTGTTGCGTAAAGGGTCCTGTGAAATTGTGCTGCACAAATAGCAACGTCATTTCGATCACTTCGCAGAGCAGCTGCTGTGCATTAGACTCTGTTGGTTCCTCGTTGTCAGCGAGGCTCTTGTCCACCAGTTGTTCCAAACGTTGCGGTGTGCAATCACAGCGCCATACACGTCTCAAATCATAGTTGGGCAAATCTTTGGAGTAAAGTAGAATTTTCATCTTGCTGTTTCTCGTTATTGCTGCATTTGACTTACCCTCCTCCTTGACGGCATCATTGAAATTGCAAATGTACAATTTATTAAATGGTTCTGTTAACATTTTAATTTAGTTTTTATTTAAATTTACTGCAGTGAAAAACATGCGTGCGTTTGAAATCGTTTTGTTTTTTTTTTTTGGTGTGGATTCGATCCAGTGATGCGACCTTTATTTTCATTTTCACCGATATTCTTTGCAAAATTCCCCAATTGGCTATAAAATTCCCACAAATGTAATTTAAACATTTGAGAATAAATAAACCACTATTTATTAATACACTATTATTAACCACTACATTTATATTAAAAATCGAAATAATTCATTGAACAAATAATACGCTATATGTTATTCATTTAATATGTTTTTTTTTATTTCTTGATTTCTTTAATATTCGAATGACATTTATCAGCCGTTATCAATTGAGAAAAATTATTTGTTATTACCAAATTGTGCTATATTTATTTATTAAGGTCCAGTTTTTCAGTGCTTTAGCTTAAATAAACTTTTCAAAAGTCTCTAGTTCTAAATCAGAATCTCCGACTTTATATTAAACTTGGATTAGAATGGTACTGAAAATCGACAAGATAAAAATATTTTTGAATAGGAGCAAACTATTTAGAAATTTTAAAAGACCTTTAAAGACCTTTATGTGCAGTTCGAAATATATAGATTTGATTCATTTTTTTAACTACATTTTTGTCATTGATATTTTTAGTTTCGAAATTTTTAATTCCCAATAATCGCAATCTTTAAATACTGAAAACAATATTTTTCAACTATTAAGGGCCATTTTCCGATTACACACTAAGACTAAAATTTCCCACAAATAAGGGAATTCACAAAGTTGACATCACTGATTCGATCAGCTGTTTGATAGTGATGCTATTTTTCTGGGTATCCAAACGATATTTGTGTATCATTATAGAATACTTTTATTCGGCTACACACAGAAAAAAGTGTGTAAATAAAATGTTAATCAATTCAATCTATTTTTAATTGAAACTCAGCCGATGTAACTTTTAGTAGCATTGAATTCCATATTCGGAATAATGAGAATATGTTAATTGGAAAAACTTTAATTAATTTTTTTGACATTTTGATATTAAAGTTGTTATATATATTAAATTTTTTATAAGGAATTTTTAAATCATTAATTAATTATTTAGTAACATCAATTAAAGATTTCATTCGATAGAAATTGGAACAATTAAATATTTTGTTAAATTAAATAAAATATTTGTCGAATAGAAACATATGAAAATAAAAATAATTTAATTCAATATATAACATAAAATAAATATTAAATAACTATTTATACTTTTTGATGTGCTTTGTAAAATCCTTTGAACCTAACGAATGTTTTACCGAAGTCAGTCCAATAATTTACATAATTACAATATATAAATTAAATCTATTTCTACTAAAATATCATTCACATGACTGCTCTCTTATAGCCATCATAAAATTATACCTGAAGCATTATAGCAAATTTATTTAAATGTACGTCATGAACATAACATTAATACGTCAGTTAAATAAAATAAATATAATTTACATGTTGTCTCACTTAAATACTGCCTAAAAGCAACAATGTGGCAAGAAAAGTTACAAAAAAAACACTTAAATATCACATTTACAGCCAACACAACAGCAGGCAAATTGCGGTAAACCTTGAGGACTGAGTTGAGTGGCTCCTGCACGAGCCGGCCGGTTCTTCATCGCCAACTACTCTAAAATTATTTTCAATGTCAAATCTTTGGCGTACCACCTACTACCCACTGCGGGATGAAAGCTATCGAATTCCAATGAAACCAGCAGTGTGACCCAAACTCTGACGACACAGAAGCTAGAAGCTGTTGAGTTGTGTTTTGTGTATGCTCTCCAGTTGTGTTTTGTGTATGCTCTCCATATGTTTGCTTTTGTACGCTCTTTCGTTCAACCCACCCACAATGGCATTAGGTGTTCTAAATGCTGTGCTTTGACCCATTCCTGTTGCACGAAGTCACCTTCAACTTTTACTTGGTACGAGTACTCGTACCTTAACTTTGAAGCTTGAACTTGAAAATGTATATTGCTTCCAAGAAAAGAGGTTAATATAGAGCACAATGCAAGTGGTTAATGTCATGGGAGTTATATAGTTCGGTGGTAGAGGATGGGTAGAATACGGCAATACTAACGTTTGGGTTGTGTATATTAATAGAAGACATTTTAACAATTGAAAATAATATAATGAACACTTAATGAATTTGCGTTTTATTTAAATTCTATGGGAATTTAGTAAGGTTTATATATATATTTACATATAATACGATTATGACAGTCAATCATTTTTTTTTACATTTTTGTTTATAAATATCATCTAAGCAGAGTAGTTTATATGAACTGGAGATATTCAGAGCAATTATAAATAAATAACGACACATTTTTTTTTTTGTACAGATTTGTTTTTTGACTTACACAGAAAATAAACTGGTTCATAATATTAACGAATCCTGTTCATAGAGGCAAATGCATACGTTTTAATTCAAAATACATTGTGGCAATGTACATTGTCTTGTAACTTGTTTGTGAATTTAATGATCAGTTCATTTCTAGTAAGAATCTAATTTTTATTTTAAAATAATATGTATTTCACATCAATATTTCATAATAATTTCAACAAATTCAAAATTATCACCCAAAAAAGTTCCAATGACGCACCTGGTTCCGTATCTAGGCCAATAGGAAGAGATTCACCCGAAAAATTCCCAATGACGCACCTGGATGCGTATCTAGGCCCACAGGAAGCGATTCACCCAAAAAAGTTCCAATGACGCACCTAGATGTGAATCCATACCCATTGGAACTTTTAAGCGGAACGAATCAATCGTTCTTCATCGGAACGTTCTTTGTCGGAACGATTCAACCGTTTTTTGTATGCAAAAGTTCCGAGCGGAACTTTTGAGCCGGAAATTTTGAGCAAAAGTTCCGATTGAAACGTTTGCGCTCGGAACTTTTGCTTTTCATTCGTTCCGTTCCCAACCCCTGGTTTTAACCAATAAAAAATACTTATAAAAACAAATCCTTTAAGAAAAACCTGAAATTAACATAAAATCCCACGAAACAAATCACCTCGCCTGAAGCTTAATAAATTTTGAATTTTGGCACACCCTGTGATCAGAATCAGTTAACGGTGAACTTCTGACGCACCCCCTTCTCATTAAACAGCGAACAGTGATTAAAGTGCATTTTTTACATTCTATACAAATCGCAATTAAATGAATTGATATCAAATTTAAAATAATATACAAATCGCAACGACGTCGACGACTATTAAAAAAGGCACGTAAGTACGTTGATTAAACATTAAACATCTTATGCGGAAATATAACACGATATATGCATGGCAAACGTTTGCCAGAAATTTCATTGCATTTCCGTGTAATAAGTTTTTTTCTGTGCAATTTTATTATGATTGATTTACATGCATGCAAGTCTCATTTAATATTATTATTCACTGCGTTTTACGATAATTACTATGTCGAGTCAGGGTCAAATGGTTGCAATGTAATGCAATGCATTGACATTGAAGGCGGCGGCCCAGCCACTCGGCCAGACGGACGGACGGCTGGCTGCCGGCAGCGGAGCCTCGCCAGGGGAATTTCAAACAATTGGTGGTGGCGGAGAAATAAAAATGGTGGCATAGGGAGTTTTTGCATTAACGCTGAACCGTGAAGTGTCCGGCTTTAAGTAAATGAACCAAAAACAGTTTTTTTTTAATAACATTGAAAGTTGAATCGCGGAAATTCGCGTAGTTTCGCGGATGTCATTTTTTATTTTAGCACGAACATTTTCTGTTGTTTTTGATCATTTTTCACTAAAAATTCAAATTTTCACTAGAAATTAAAATTTTCACAAATATTCAAATTTTCATTAAAAATTCAAATTTTCACTAAACATTAAATTTTTCACTAAAAAGTAAATTTTTGACCAAAAAATACAAATTTTCACTAAAAAATCAAATTTTCACTAAAAAGTCAAACTTTCACAAAAAAATCAAATTTTCACTTAAAATACAAATTTTCACTTAAAATTCAAATTTTCACCAAAAATTAAAATTTTCACTAAAAATTAAAATTTTCACTAAAAATTCAAATTATCACTAAAAAGTCAAATTTTCACAAAAAATTCAAATTATCACAAAAAATTAAAATTTTCACTAAAAATTCAAATTTTCACAAAAAATTCAAATTTTCACTAAAAAATCAAATTTTCACAAAAAATTCAAATTTTCACAAAAAATTCAAATTTTCACAAAAAATTCAAATTTTCACAAAAAATTCAAATTTTCACAAAAAATTCAAATTTTCACTAAAAATTCAAATTTTCACTAAAAATTCAAATTTTCACTAAAAATTCAAATATTCACAAAAAATTTAAATTTTCACTAAAAATTCAAAATTTCACTTAAAATTCAAACTCTAACTCAAAATAAAACTTTTCACTTAAATTTTAAAAAACCTGTTAATCAATTTTTTAATAATAACAAAACGATTTAACTTTTCCGCACCTCCTGCAATGCAACATAAAATGTAACTTAAGATTCAGCTGTTTATTAAATTTATCGCATTTTAGTACTTATTACACATAAGAATATTATTTGCATTTATTTTTATGAACTTTTAACATGTTGCCATTTCAAGTTAATTAAATTTCGGGCACGTTGTGTCCTTGTGCCCGAAAAATGCCAATTTTCTTTATGTTTGCAACATTGTTTTAGGCATTTTTTTTCTATTATTTTATTTTTCTGTTGTCCTTTGTTTTTGAGGACACCACACGCATTACAAACGACGCACGAGGTTGTGTGGGTTGTTTGGAGGGAGGCTGATGTTTTGTGTCTCAAGGACGTCGCCTCATTAATTCGAAGCCATAATTGCGAACGTTGCACGCGACAGCGTCGCATTACTTGGGATTGAATTTTCGAAGAACAAATAATTGGCGTCTGGCAAATCATTAAAACCGCCTGCGTTAAATGCTGGAAAAGATGAAATTACTGAAATATTTTAAAAGTCAAATAATAATGATTAAATTGTATTTTGTTTGAATAGGTAAGAATGGAATTTTTTTAGAAAAGTGTACCGACAGAAAAAGATTATTTTTATAATTTCTCAAAACATTGGATTTTTAATTGTTGTAATAAGAACATTAGGGAGTTGCAAAAAAAAATATTTAAAATTTTTTTAAGAAATTGATAGATTGAAAAAATATAGTTTTTATATTTTTTGTGCCTTTGGAAAATCGTTTTCTCTGCTCTTTTCTTAAATTATATAAAAAGTGGGTTCGAATTTTATTTCAAATTTTAAAAAAAATAACAATTTTGAACTTATTACAATTTATAGCCAAATATCTTTGAATTTTGCTTCGAAAGCTATTAATAGATGGCACCACATGTTACTGGATTTTAACTTGTAAACCATAGGTGCTATACTAATGAAATGGTTTTTGAAAAATATGTTTTAATGTTAAAAGAAAATCACTATGAAACAAATTAATAAATTCATGGTTGAAAAGTCTTTTTAAAATTATAATTACTATTGACTTTTTAGAAAATACATCTACTGCTAATGTTTGCATTAATTGCAGGCAAGGTGAAGCAATGCATGATAAACGTTTCAAAAATCAATAAATAACGTATTAAAACGATTAATATATAATTAAATAATTTTTGCAAGTGCATTCCTGACCATAACAATAACAATAAAAACAACAAAAACAATTACAACAATAGCACAACAAAAACATGCGAACAAAAACAAACAAATGGCTTTAACGTCATTGCTATTGTTGCGCTATTCTAACAAAGCATGTAACCTGCACAATAAAATATTTATTAAATATTTGTGGTTCAATACACAGTAAACATTAAGTTAGTAAATATAACAAACAATTTGTCAATATTATAATTTTTAATTTACTGGATTTCGATTGTTAACAAATTTAAAATATGCAGAAAACTTGTTTGCCTTGCACAATAAAATATTTAATAAATATTTGAGATTTAACCACAATTTTTGTCAATATAATAATTTTTATAGTGGTATCAAATAGTTAACAAAACAACGTTTTTTACTTTTACAAACAATTTATTTTATTAACGAATAAGTTAATTGAAAAACTTATTCGTTAATATAATAAATGTGTTTGCTGTAATCATTAAAAACACTAAATGATGTTTATTATATATATTTTTAATTGTAACAAAACATTAAAATTACTACTAAAATATTTGCTTAAAATAAATAAATGTAGTGGACATGTGGTAAAGTGGGACACGTTTTTTGAACCTCTTGAAAAATCCTAGGGTAGATTGGGAAACTTTCAAATTTTTACCAAAATGCTATTTAAGTCTTTCTTTTTCAATAAAACATTAAAATACGGTAATAAAAAACATGATAATGCAAAAAAATTAAGAAAAAACATAGCTTAAATTCATAAACATCTCAGTAGTTATGTTAAGAAAAAACGAAACTTAAAATGGTGCATTTAATTCTAGTCAAAATATTCTGAGTGGTAATGGACGTCGGTAGCTCAGTTGTTAGTGCGTTGGACTGCGAGCCGAAAGGTCCCAGGTTCCAGCCTGGACTGGGGCTAACAACATCTTTTCATAGAAACATTTTTCTATACCGCGCTACCTCTCGGCAGTAAATGGCAAACCTACGAGAGTAAAACATCAGTGGTTAGTGCGTTGGACTGCGAGCCGAAAGGTCCCAGGTTCAAGCCTGGTCTGGGGCTTACAACATCTTTTCATAGAAACATTTTTCTATACCGTGCTCTCTCCCGTCAGTAAATGGCAAACCTACGAGAGTAAAACATTGCCTATGAAAAGCTCTCACCCGCCGTTCGGATTCGCCAATAAACTGTAGGTTCCACCACTTGTAGTACAAATAAAACACGCACATCTCAAAATGGTGAGAGAGCTCGGCCTAAGTTCTACATTACCCCATGGCCCACATTACTCCATGTTCACCTATTATCATAATTCTAAAATCTTCATTATGCTGTTTCAGAAATTGAGAGTATTTATTTATAAGTTATCTTAATTTTAACTAAAAATTTTGTAGAATAAGAAAAAGTATTAGTTATGTTCCTGCAGTGTAAAGGGCTAGTTGAATACTAGTATTGGTCTAGTTCTCCGTAGACACTCAACTAGCCCGAATTCGACCCCATTTCCTTACAATAAACTGTAATTTTTTCAATACTCATGTCCTATAATATGTCAATTGTCACCTCTTGCATTACATTTAAGTAGTTTTTTAACTAGTTTCTTTTAACCAGTCTATAGACTATTTTTTTACAGTCAGTCTATAAACTAGTTCCTTTAATCCATCTTTAAACTGGTTACTATTTACCAATTGAACACTAGAGACGTTAGCTATTCGACGACAAATGACGTAGTAAAGCGCATCAAGATCTAACGCTTTTACTGTCTAGATCATGTGGGACGAATGGATGAAATTGCTCCAGTCAAGAAATGTCTTGAAATGAGATTTTTTATCAATGCACGGTTGTTCGACCTTTCAAATAAATATTTGTAAAATTGTATGAGTCCATGGCGGAAAGAAATAAAACAAATCAACCGATGGAACCACAAAATTAAAAAGAAAGATGTTTTCTACAAAGTAAATACATGAAATATAATTTGTATTTCAAAATTTATTATGTTTTTGACAATTTCGACACGTTCCTCTTCGAAACAAGTTTTGAATTGGTTTTCTCTGCATCCATTTTAACTAGTTAGTAATCTAGAAACATGGTTACTAATATAAATACTACATGTTTATGCTACTAGTTCAGATTTCACTGCAGGGAAATATACAAAAACAAATATATATTATAAAATTAAATATTAATTGAAAATTTAAATAATTAATACATTTTACAGAAGTTTTTGTTATACTTACAAATTTATTTGTTATATTTACAAATCTTGTATAATTTAGAGTATTTGCTTTATTAAATGTTCCAACATTAAACGAACTACATATGTTGAAATATTTAAAACCTTTTATCAAAAACAAATGTCGTAAATATTAACATAATTCTAAATTTTTATTCTCATTGCAATTGTTTTTTATTTCAATATTTTGTTGAACTAACAAATTTATTCGTAGTATCAGTAAAAGTATTAATTATTTTAAAAAATATATAAAAATATAAACAAAATATTAGATATTAATATTAAATTTGTCAATTAAAAAAACATATACATTTTACAAAATGTTTGTTATATTTACAAATTAATTTGTTGTATTTACAAATATTCTACAATTTAAATTTGTTAACTTTGCATTGGTACCTATTTTAACTGTGTAAACAAAAACAACAACTGCAACGCGGAAACAACAAAAACACACACACGCCAGTGTAATGCACTTCGTGGCGCAGCTGACGTCGCAGTACGCTACGTCTAATGACATTCAAATTAACTGTAAAATTTTTTCTCTAATGTCAAACTCAAAATTTCACCTTGAATGCGAAATGAGGAAAACACGTTGCAGTCGCTGTTGTTGCTATTGCTGGGTTTTTATTATTATTTGCTGCTGTTGTTGTTGTTGTTGCTAATATTATTTAAATGCATTTGACTTGAAAATATGACTCGTGCACTGAGGGCACTTGTGTGCAAACACATTGTAAAAATGAAAAAAAAAAAAATAATACAAAAAAAACTGCAATGTCCGCCGTCTGTCGGCAGTCATTGAAAGGAGGCTAAAGTCGCCGCTGAAACATGCGAACAAAGCGCAGCAACTAAAATTAAATTCACGGTCAAGGTCGAAAGACGTAAAACTACTTTTTTCATTTTTCTTTTTTTTTTCTTTTTAATTCCTGCATTTGTCCCTGCGTCAGCGTCTGTTGACTGTTGCCGCTATCGTTTTGCGTTGTATTTCAGTTGAAAGTTTGCATTTGAAGGCGTCACTGGGTGGTGCAGGCGGTGTGGTGCCGCAAACGCACCTGCATTCATTCCACTGCATTCTGGCAGCAATGCGAAACAGAGCGAAGCACGTGGCGGTGAGATAGCGAAAGAGAAAGAGATGTCTAAAAAGAATATAAAAAGAGCGACTAATCTACTACCGCTCAGAACAAAAGCAGAGATAAAGCTTTTTCTAATACTATGTATGTTGCTCATACGTCATGAGAGAAGGAAAAATAAATTTTAGGAAAATAAAATTTTTATGGATAATTTTTTTTTTTGGAAACATTGAATTTGTAGTGAAAAATTGCATTTTAGTGAAAAATTGAATTTTAGTGAAAAATTGTATTTTAGTCAAAATTGATTTTATTTAGTGAGAAATCGAACTTTTAGCGAAAAATTGGAATTTTAGGTGAAAATTAAATTTTCATTGAAAAATTTTTGTTTTAGTGAAAATTTGATTTTTTTGTGAAAATTTTAATTTTTATTCAAAAATTTAATTTTTACTGTAAATTTGTATTTTTAATATAAAATTGGATTTTAGTTAAACATTTTTTTTTAATGATAATTTGAATTTTTAGAAAAAATTTAATTTTTAGTTAAAAATTGAATTTAGTAAAAATTGGATGTTTTATTAAAAAAAAATTATGTTTTTAGTGAAATTCATTGAAAAATAGAATTTTCATTGAAAAATTTGAAAATTGGATTTTTAGTGAACATTTTTTTTTAATAAAAATTGATTTTTTAGTGAAAAATTGAAATTTTAGATTTTGTGAAAATTTGATTTTTAGTGAAAAAAAAAATTTAGTAAAAAATTGATTTAATGAAAATTTAATTTTTTAATGAAAAAATTGAATTTTTAGTGAAAAATTGTATTTATAGTGAAAAATAGAATTTTTTATTGAAAAATTGAACTTTTAGTGAAAATTTAATTTTTGTGAAAATTTGAATTTATGGTGAAAATTTAAATTTTTTAGTGAAAAATTTCATTTTTAGTGAAAACTCGAATTTTTAGTGAAAATTTGACTTTTTGGTGAAAATTTGAATTTTTAGTGAAAATTTGAATTTTTAGTAAAAAATTTAAAAATCGAATTTTTAGTGAAAAATCGAATTTTTAATGAAAAATTGAATTTTTTGTTAAAAATTTAATTTTTAGTGAAAAATTTAATTTTTAGTGAAAAATTTAATTTTTAGTGAAAAATTTAATTTTTAGTGAAAAAATGACTTTTTACTGAAAAATTGAATTTTTATCAAAAAATTCAATATTTTATTAAAAATTTCCATTTTTAGTGAAAATTTTCATTTTTAGTGAAAGAAGTAAAAAATGAAATTTTTAATAAAATATTGAATTTTTTTAGTAAAATTTAATTCTAATTATTAAAATTATTCATAAACTTTTCTATTAAATTTTAATAGCACCTTAGTATTAAAATCATTCACTCTCGTAGTTAAATTGAGATATGAGCTTTTACAAAAGTTCGCATTAAGTGCAAAATGCTTTTTTACTCTTTGCTTTGCATTACTTGAATTCACCACAAAAGCTTTTAACTGAATACGCGGCATTAGAGTCTCTTTGTTTTTAATACCTCTTTATTTGCTTTGGCAATTTTTAATATTACTGTTACTCTCTTTAATTTTGAGATGCTCACAGTTGGTTACCCAAAGCTTTTCATCACTCTCTTTTGTTTCCCCCTTTTTCTGTTTTTATACGTTACTCAGTTGTTTTCAGAATTGTTATCACAGGTCTGTGCAATTTTTTTTATTTTTTTTGTTTTTTTTTTGTTTTTTTTTTGTAATAATTTAGTTTATTTTGTTTTTGTTATGGGTCGAAGAGGAGAGTATAGTAGATGACGCCGCCGAACGCATTGCTGATCACAACTGCGTCGCACATGACGTCGTTCAAAGCGTCATTAGTTTGTTGTATTTAGTTATAATGTTTTTTTTGCAGTTTTTGTAATTTTTTTTATTTAATTTTTGTTTGTTTTAATTTTTTTGGTTTTATTTTTAATTTTATTTTAATGTTTGCTCGATTATGGCTTGATTTTTGCAGTTTTTGTAAATATTTTGTTGTATTTTTTAAAATTTTATTTTGTTGTTTGTTTCATTGTTCGTTTATCGCTTGAAAAAATAATCATGAATAAGCATTAAAAAAGTCCAAAAGATTCGACAGTATTTTTAGCAACGACAACAGAAATAATAAGAATCACACCAAGTAAAACAGCAGCGCGAGAGCAACATGCATCCGTTGGGAAATCCCGCCTGCACATTACACATAGTCGGTATTTTGTCCCAGTGTGTGTGTGAAAGTCTGTCTATTTGAAAAATCTGTTTGTCTATATTTCTGTCTGTTGTCCGCACTTATATATTGCACTGCCTATAATTGACGGCGCGTCATGCTTTAAGCGCCAACTGCTTCATTAACGGACACCGATCTGCGCTGTACTTGTTGCGCTTTTTTTAGTTTTGTGGAGCTTTTACATCTTTGTTAATAAATGTTGCTATTTTTTTATTTTTAATATTCATTATTTATATTAATATTCTACTTATTTAAAAATTTTAAATCTAAAAATTTAAATTTTTTCCAACCTATGCCCAAAAAAAAATTTACCAATTTCAAGTAAATATAGGAATACTTCATAGAATGTTTATTTTTCTTTAAATCATAGACACCTTTCCTTTAATCAACGAACATTTTCTTGAAATCAACGATTTTCTTTACTTCAATTAAAAGAAATTTGTGTTCAAATAAAAGAAATAAATTTCCATGGAGTACATTTAGCTAAATATTTTTTCGGTATACTTTTAAAATCGTATTCTAATTTCAATTTGATTGAATTTGTTTTTTTGTTCTTCCAAAATTTGATTTTTCAATACCAAATGGAATCACCATAAAATCCACTCACATAAAATCCATTTGACACAAAATCCACTTTTTCACAAAATTCTGAATTCCAAGAATCCACCCGAAAAAAATCCAATTTTATATATATTCAAGTTTTATTTGATACAAAACACACTTTTTGGATCAAAATACACCTTTTATTTGGTCCAACGTAAGGTAAAAAAATTGACGAACTTGCGAATTTGATATTCCTGAAGGATTTAAAGTCATTTGCAACATTCATTTCGTACAAAATCCAACTTTTATTTGGTCCAACGAAAGGGTAACATTGACGAACTTGCGAATTTGATATTCCGGAAGGATTGAAACTTATATCCAACATTTATTTGGTACAAAATACACCTTTTATTTGGTCCAACATAAAGGCAAAATTGATGAACTGGCGAATTTGATATTCCGGAAGGATTGAAAGTAATATCCAACATTTATTTGGTACAAAATCCACCTTTTATTTGGTCCAACGTAAGGTGAAAAATTGACGAATTTGCGAATTTGATATTCCGGAAGGATTGAAAGTCATATGCTACATTTATTTGGTACAAAATACACCTTTTATTTGGTCCAACATAAAGGCAAAATTGATGAACTGGCGAATTTGATATTCCGGAAGGATTGAAAGTCATATCCAACATTTATTTGGTACGAAATACACCTTTTATTTGGTCCAACATAAGGGCAAAATTGATGAACTGGCGAATTTGATATTCCTGAAGGATTGAATATCATATCCAATCTTTAATAATAATATAATAGTTTGGCGCTACAGTCCTGTGTAGAACTTCGGCCGAGCTCTCTCACCATTTTGAGCTGTGCGTGTTATATTTGTACTCAAAGTGGTGGGACCTACAGTTTATTGCCGAATCCGAACGGCGGGTGAGAGCTTTTCATAGGCAATGGTTTTACTCTCGTAGGTTTGCCATTTACTGACGAGAGGTAGCGCTGTATAGAAAAATGTTTCTATGAAAAGATGTTGTTAGCCCCAGTCAAGGCTTGAACCGGGGACCTTTCGGCTCGCAGTCCAACGCACTAACCACTGAGCTACCGCGGCTACATCTTTACTTGGTACAAAATCCAACTTTTATTTGGTCCAACGAAAGGGTAACATTGACGAACTTGCGAATTTGATATTCCGGAAGGATTGAAACTTATATTCAACATTTATTTGGTACAAAATACACCTTTTATTTGGTCCAACATAAGGGCAACATTGACGAACTTGCGAATTTGATATTCCGGAAGGATTGAAAGTCATATGCAACATTTATTTGGTACAAAATACACCTTTTATTTGGTCCAACATAAAGACAAAATTGATGAACTGGCGAATTTGATATTCCGGAAGGATTGAAAGTCATATCCAACATTTATTTGGTAAGAAATACACCTTTTATTTGGTCCAACATAAGGGCAAAATTGATGAACTGGCGAATTTGATATTCCTGAAGGATTGAATATCATATCCAATCTTTACTTGGTACAAAATCCAACTTTTATTTGGTCCAACGAAAGGGTAAAATTGACGAACTTGCGAATTTGATATTCCGGAAGGATTGAAACTTATATCCAACATTTATTTGGTACAAAATAAACCTTTTATTTGGTCCAACATAAGGGCAACATTGACGAACTTGCGAATTTGATATTCCGGAAGGATTGAAAGTCATATGCAACATTTATTTGGTACAAAATACACCTTTTATTTGGTCCAACATAAAGGCAAAATTGATGAACTGACGAATTTGATATTCCGGAAGGATTGAAAGTCATATCCAACATTTATTTGGTACAAAATACACCTTTTATTTGGTCCAACATAAGGGCAAAATTGATGAACTGGCGAATTTGATATTCCTGAAGGATTGAATATCATATCCAATCTTTACTTGGTACAAAATCCAACTTTTATTTGGTCCAACGAAAGGGTAACATTGACGAACTTGCGAATTTGATATTCCGGAAGGATTGAAACTTATATCCAACATTTATTTGGTACAAAATACACCTTTTATTTGGTCCAACATAAGGGCAACATTGCGAAATTGATATTCCTGAAGGATTGAAACTTATATCCAACATTTATTTGGTTCAAAATACACCTTTTATTTGGTCCAACTTAAGGACAAAATTGACTAACTTGAGAAATTGATATTCCTGAAGGATTGAAAGTCATATCCAACATTTATTTGGTACAAAATACACCTTTTATTTGGTCCAACATAAGGGCAAAATTGATGAACTGGCGAATTTGATATTCCGGAAGGATTGAATATCATTTCCAATCTTTACTTGGTACAAAATCCAACTTTTATTTGGTCCAACGAAAGGGTAACATTGACGAACTTGCGAATTTGATATTCCGGAAGGATTGAAAGTCATATGCAACATTTATTTGGTACAAAATCCACCTTTTATATTGGTTCTATGTAAGGGAAAAATTGACGAGCTTGCGAATTTGTTATACGGAAGGATTGAAAGTCATATCCAACATTTATTTGGTACAAAATCCGCCTTTTATTTGGTCCAACTTAAGGACAAAATTGACTAACTTGAGAAATTGATATTCCTGAAGGATTGAATATCATATCCAACATATATTTGGTACAAAATACACCTTTTATTTGGTCCAATATAAGGGCAAAATTTATGAACATGAATTCTAGACACAATATCCGCTTTAAAGATTTTGTCAGAGTCCTCATGTTCAATGATTTATGGTATTTTCTATGTACCGGCCATTCGTGAATATGCAGAGGGACAAGTAATTCCTTCAAATGTTTGCCTTATGAAAGAGGGACACAGAGTCGCACTGTGAATTTTTCTTTGAATTATGTCGTGTTGCTTGCATTAACAACATTCCTCTGAATCCAGTAAGAACTACAAATTATTTGAAAAACATGTATTACGACACATGAATTAAATTAGTTATGGAATCTATGTTACTAAATCTACTTGAACAAAATCCAACAGCAGGGTGAATTTTCTAAAGGTGGATTTTGCACAGATGAATTTTGTGCAGGTGGATTTTGTGTGGGTGGATTTTGTGGGTGGATTTTTGTTTACAAGGGTTTGGAAATTTACAAGGGTTATGATCGATAATTTGACTTAGTTGCAACCGGAATCAGAACCGGAACCGGTTTTTTTTAAATCTTGGAAACAGAACCGATGTTCCAAACGGGTTTTAGCACCTGATTTAAAAATGACATAAGATATTAATTTTGAAAAAGATTTTAATAAAATTATAACATTTTATATGTCTAAAAATCTTTCGTAAAATATTTTGCTAGTTCAACGACCGCTAGTCAATATCGTTACAATGTATGACTATTTATGTCTGTGCGACTGCAACCCGAGCCAGTCACGAATTCAGTGCATGCGCCGCCAACCTATATAAATGGTTCGCTGCTTATTTTAGAGCAACATCAATTTTTATTTAGTTTTTAATTTTTATTTAGCTTTTTTGTAGTATTTTTGCATTTATGAGACCAAAAAAATAAAATTAAAAATTGGCCAAGCGAAAGCGAAACCTGGTTTAAATCATGTTGTCTACAGCGTGCTTTGGAATGCATTTCATTTGTTTTTTTTTTTTTTTTGTATAAATGCCTGGTTCCAGCCAAGTTCATTTGTAGCACATTTATTTGTGCAGCCAAAATGCCAAATGATAAAATGTGTCTGCAGTGAAAGTGAAATCGATGGAAATGCGTTTTTGATGCGTGTATTTGAAAAATGTGTCACATTGGCGCGTGACATGATTTTTCACAATTTATTAAATTTTACTAACATTTTTTTTTTATAATTCAGTATTTAAATAAAAAAATAAATAGATTAGTTATTTAAATATTAAAGTAACGAATAAGCGCAACGAATAAGCGGACAAGTGACGAGTAGTGGACAAACGAGTAATACAAAAATAAAGTAACCAGTAGTTAAGTCGTGCTCGTTAGTAAAATTAAAGAAACGAGTAGTAAGACAAACGAATAATATGAACGAGTACTTGAACAAATGATTAGTAAGATGCACGAGTAGGAAAAATAGGATAAGTTGAAATGGTTTCGTTTTGTAATGGTTTTTATTAATCAAATAAGATTTTTCGATTTTTTATTCAAAATATTGAAAAATATTGACAAAAAGTAAGTTTGATAAAAAAACAGAAAATAAAACTGTTACTTGAAATCGATACTATGAAACCATTTTGTTGTAAAATTTTAAACGAAATCAACAACCGAAATCAAAAAGAGTGAGAAATTCGAAATCGAAACCTTTACTCGTTTTAGTTTCAATTCTTGATTTAACTTCATGCTTTATTTAATTTATGTTTGTTTATTTAGTTAAATTAAATATTTTTGAAACATCTAGAAGAATTCATATGAATGACAAACTGCTTTATTTGATAATTAAATTTTATGATGTATTCAAATTTAATTTGTTACTTAAAAATTCACACTAATTTGCCAATTTGACGCTGTCACTGTGCAAATATTATTTTATAAATAGGTAAATATTTAATTACGGAATATTTAGAGATTTCGTTTGCAGCTGACCTTGAAATACGTGAAATTCTAAAGAATTAAATACAATAAAAACAGATAATATATCAAAAAAATACAAATATTAAAAAAGAAACAAATAATATAAAAAAAGTAATATACAAAAAAAAACAAATAATATACAAAAAAACAAATAATATAAAAAATACAAAAAAAATAAAAACAAATAATAAAACAAAAATGTGTGTCTAAACTCAATATGTCAAAAAAATAAACAAATGACTTACGGAAAAAATTGTATTTAATATTTGACGTCATTGACCGCAATAACATCAACATCAAATCACAAAAACAGACAAATGAACTATAACATGCTGCGCCTCCAATGTAACTAGAACTATTAAGCTTAAAGCACGTTGTGTTTTTAGTTGTGAGACAGATTTATATCTTTGTTCATCAAAACATTTATTAATTTGTTATTTGCAATTGAAATGAAATCATCAAAAGCAACAAAGTAAGCAATTATAAAAAATTACAAAAACAAAAAAAAAAAATAATGTAAAAAGCACAAAATAACAAAAAAAAAAATTGTAAAGTATAAAAAATGCCATTTGAACGTCCTTGAATTGGCGCATATCGTTGCGGTTACTAAACTGCGACGCTGAGCAATGTGTATTCGTTACAACAAAAACAACAACAACTGAAACAAGAACAAAAATAACAACAAAAATAACAACAATAAATTACAACAATGTATAAAGCAACAACTCGAAACTAATTTAATAAAAACAATAAAAAATATAAAATTAAAAAAAAATATAAAAAAAGGATAAAAAAATATAAATAAAATAAAAATTAAATGAAATAAAAAAATATAAAAAAAGATAAAAAATAAATGTAAAAACATAATATATATTTTAAAATATTAAAAAAATATATAATTTGACAAATGGACTACTTAGACACATCGAAATGATTTTAAAGTGTTAATGATTGAATCATTTTGTATAACATATTTACTTCTTTTATTCGTATTTTAAACTTAGTTAAAATTATTTAATATAAAACCCTTATAGGTTAGCGTCGGTACCTCTGGTTAGTGTGTTAGACTACGAGCGTTCGAGCGTTCGACTATGAGCCTAAAGGTCCCCGGTTCGACCCCAGCGACTGCCAACAATCTTTTCATAGAAAACATTTTTCTATGCGACGCTACATCTCGGCAGTAAATGAAACCTACGAGAGTAAAACTTTGTTTATGAAAAGCTCTCACTCGCCGTTCGGATTCGGTAATAAACTGTAGGTCCCACCAATTTGAGTACAAATATAACACGCACTGCTCAAATGGTGAGATAGATCGGCCGAAGTTCTATACAGGACTGTAGCGCCAAACTATAATTATTATAGATTAAAAATCATGGATGGATTTATTTTCGATAAACAAATTTTATTTGTTCAGAAAATTTTATTTTTTGACAAAAATTATAAAGAACACGCATTTAAATTTTCAAATACTTTGAGTTTTACGTCTAAAATTTATCATTTTTACATCGAATTTAAAAATTATCGTCAAATGGTTTGTAGGGTTGTCAAAGAATTTAAAGGTTCGAGAAATTTTAAAAGTTAGAATCGAAAAAGCAACGAGATTTAACTTTTTTATCGCAATTATGTATCCTACATATATAAGGTTATAAAGGGTTTGTGATGCGATCAAAGGGTCCAGCCTGATGCCGGCAGGTAGACTGTTTCCAGTGGACCAGCCTTTTTCGGACCAGCCTCTTCCGGCCGTAGGGTTTCTTTACACTTATTGGCGTCGAATCCCTGTGGGAAGGCCTTTGTGCCGAGCGTAAAACACATTCAACCGGAGGATGTCGAAATACTCCGAGTTACGGGGTCGTTAAAACCAATCATGTGGTCGCATGAGGAAACAGATACCGGTTCTTCGAATTCAGGGTTTGGGATATCAGCCCAAGCGTCTGAAGCTATCGCCATGTAGCTCTTCCAACACGACAATCCGACAAAGTTCGGTTGAGTGGACGCCATTGGAGGGTCTTTCGCAGGTGGTGAGAGGAACTCCTCGCAGAGTTCGGTAAGGCATCCTTCTAAACTCAAGACAGTTGTGGGAAGGGGACTAAGCGGCAAGGACACTAAAGGAAAGCAACGTCGAAAGCTGGCTCTCGTATCGCAGTAAAACAACGGCCTACAGAAGATACCACCGGTCCGTAAAGACCGGGCAAGCGACAGAGGCGATTACTCAGGATGAACAGGCCAAGAAGAAGTCATTCCTGACTGTTCTGCGAAATGCAGAGCCCGTGCCACAAAGCGACTGGGACGCGATTGCAGCACCACTCCAAAGTACAAACAGTCAACACAAACAATGCCAAAGACAGCCGCATGAACTGAACATGTAGGAAATGCCAGGCTTGACGACGGGCTAAAGACTCAACCAGCACTGGCAGACCAATCCTTGGTTAATAAACCTTCGCTCAAGACATCTACAGAATCACCGTGGTGTCACTTGACTGTGTCGACACCCTGCGAGATGTGGTGGAAATGTTGTCTGAACCATGAAAGAAGCATGGTAGACTACGGCTCGTGGCTATGAGCGACATAACCATACTGCGAAAGGCAACCTTCTTCTTTCGAACAAACGGGGCGAAACGACCGACGAGTGATATCCTGAGAATTATCGTGAGAAAGGAGTGTGACGTTATTGTGGAGTCTGAACAAACAGAGCGAAACGACCCACGAGTAATATCCGAGGATTCCCGCGAGGCTGAAGCGTGGTGTTAGGGTCGTGCTACGTAAGGTGCTACGTAAGGTGCTTCACAGGAATGAGATGGAAGATGGTAATCTCATTGTTGTGGGCAGAGACCAGAGCTCTATCACAACACTGCAGAAATCTGGAGGTCGTGCTTTCTTCATAACTTCATCCGTGACGATAAAGCTACTTTAAAATACTTAAATATGAATTGTTCCATGTATATAAATGGGTTATCAATTTTAATATGAACCATTGTTTAAATAAATGGTTGGTTTTTTGTACCGGTGGAGTTTGTATGTACAACGAGTGATGTGCAAAAATGAAAAACTGATGTTTTTGCAAGAAAAATAATAAGATGGACATACCAGGAACGCAGCGATAACGATACTGCAAGAATAAGAGCAAGAACAATAACAAGAGCAAGAACAAGAGCAAGAACTAGAGCAAGAACAAGAGCAAGAACAAGACTAACATTGCAAGAAATGGGTATAGTATTTTTTTCTATTAAAATTTGAGAAATAAAATTGAAGCAAGAACAAAAAATACCAAGAACAGGAACAAGAACATGAGAAAAACCAAGAACAAAATTAACATTGCAATAATGAGTAAACACAATGGTATTTTCTCTTAAATTTTGTAAAGAATGGAAGACTCTTTAGCAAGAACACGAACCAGATGCTGCAAGAACAAGTCTACCATGTCTTGTTCTTGCATTTGGTCATTACTATGCCTAACCCTTCAAGTAATGTGCTATTTTTGACGGTTTTAGTAAAGGGTTTTTCAACAGGGACGCTACAAAAGTAGAGCGACAGGGACAGCAAACGACGCCATATTTCTTGCCGATCTTTTGACATTTCTCTTCAGTAAGGTTTGCCATTACATGATGGAAAGATATACGAGCCAACAACGAGTCGAAATTATTAAAATTGACTACCGAAATTCGGAGTCAGTGGCCTCAACGTTAAGAGCGCTACGTCCAATTTATGGTCGTCCTAGCAGATCAACAATTGAGCGTCTATTATTCAAAAAACTTTTGTAGCGCTCTTATAGAAAAACCCTTTATTTATGAGTACTAAAACCGTCAAAAATAGCCTCGGAGCCACTTCGAGAATGGTTTGAGACAGCTAGATAATCCGAATGGGTATTGAAAATATTATTTTTTTTTTCAAAACCTTTTACAAAATATAATTAAAATTTTGAAACAATAATTTTTTAAACAAAAAAAAAAATAATAATAATGTAAAAAAGTATTTAAACAATTATAAAAAGACATAATTTACAAAAAATCATCATAAAAATTAATTACAAACAAATTAATAAAATTATACGAATAACTACAACAATCGAGACAATGAGTTATGATGACAACGACATTTTAACACCATTTATGTTTTTTTTTTTTGTTTTGCTCCTTACAAAGTGTCATCCAAGTCAGTCAGTGCAACAAACGCAGCCAGCAACAACAACCAAAACAAAATAAACACAGACTCAAAAAATAAAACAAAAATTAAAAATAAAAAGAAATTAATAAAATATGGCGATGACGCTGCAGGATTTACAAATAAATGAAGTCGTACAGTGTGAGATACGCAACGAAGACTCGAAGCGAATCGCGCGCAACGTTGACACGAAGGGGGTTGACATCGAATGGGTGACTGAACGCGTTGCATGGCGAACGATTAGCCGCAGGGATGCCAACTTCCGTGTATTACATTTCACTGGGAATTTCATTTATGGATAGCAAATTTTGGATATAATACAATAAAAACATTTTACAGATTTAAATATGCATCATATAAGAGATTTAATTTGAAGAAAAAAAAAATACTATAAAAAAACGAAGAATTGAAACGCAAAGAAAGCATGGAAAATATTATCCCAACATAAAATTCATCAGCCCTGATAAATTCTGTGTTGATCTGAAAACTGTGGACTCTATACAGAGAAATTGTCGATTTGGATTTTCTAACTAGTTTTCCTTTACGATTTTAGATTTAATTTTGGTTTGTGTGTCTTTCAATATATCAATTGTCCATATTTTCAATATCTATATATATAAAAATGAAATGTCCTGTGTGTGCCAGAGCATCACGGGAGAACGAACCAACGGATTTTCCTTATTCTTTTTGTATTTTGTTCGTGTCAATGCAAGAGTAGTTTAGGAAAAAAGAAAAGGCGGAAAACCCGCAAGGAAAAGCCGGAAAATCGAAAAAATCTAAACCTATGAATTTGGACAGGGTGTTGATTTCCCGACGTGAGAGCGTACTACGAAGGGATTTTTTGAAAGTCGCCTCCTAAGGTACAAAAATAGGCGTGGAAAAACTGAACTTTAAATTCAAAATATCTGTATAAGATAGCCACAGTCATGAAATTGGGCTCAGTAAAGTATTTTGTTGTTGTTTATATTTTTGCTAAATGTGGGCGGAATTTGATAAAGGGGCGTGGCACTTCCCATATAACCATAACATTAAAAATCCTATAACTTCTGACCAGAGTTCTGTAAATTAAAACAAAGGTTCATATTAAAAAGGTAGGTCACGTAGAATGTGGGCGGGATTATATAAATGGGCGTGGCACCTAGAGTTATAAA
The DNA here is from genome assembly GCA_951804985.1 of Dryomyza anilis. NCBI lineage: Eukaryota > Metazoa > Arthropoda > Insecta > Diptera > Dryomyzidae > Dryomyza > Dryomyza anilis. The sequence goes on from OX638134.1 coordinate 4,117,475, forward strand.
AATCAAATAAAAAGTTATAAAAATCAAATAAAATGTTCATATTTAAAACTCCGATCATCCCATATAATATGGACGGGATTGGACAATGGGGCGTGGCAACTCCAAAAAAACACTTAAAATTGCTATTACTCTTTAGAAATCGAAACAAAATATTATATTAAACATCACGTAGAATCAGGGCTGGAAAAAATCCGTATGTTTTTTAAAATCCACTACACCAGATTTTTTTGGTTTTTATTGGATTTTATTGGATTATTTTGGATTATATGGCTTTTTTTATTTGATTATTCATACATAACATAATTTCAATAGGATTTATCGGTTAGTTATCGGATAGTCGGATAGTTATCGGATAGTCTGCGTATAATTTGGACTGAATTGGACAATAGGGCGTGACACCTCCCATAAAACAAACATTTTAAAAATGCAAAAACTCCTGACATACTAAGAGCGGAGTTGTACAAATCGAAACAATGGATCATTTTTAAAAATTTTAATAGCCACGTGGTATGCGAGCGAGATTAGAAAAAGGAGCATGGCTTTATGTTCAATGTGGGCGGGAAAAAATCGACGTAGGCATGCACTAAAAAGGGGCGTAAATGTATCCACCTTTAGTTTTACAATTACAGAAACTTAGCACGGGCGAAGCTGTGAACGGGTCCAGCTAGTATTAAATAAAAACCGAATTATTTTATTTAGCAATTTTTGTCGTGAATTTTCAATCGAAACAATTTTATATTTTGTATTACTTTCATTTAAAAACGTCCAAAGAAATTTCAAGTAGAACAGTTTTAGAACTCTGCTGAACAAAAAAGTTATATACAGCTTCTTTGACCTTAAAGTATTTTACTAAAATTTATGTTGACTAGTTTTACAACGAATCATTTAGTCGTTTTTTTTATAAATATAGCTTGTGGTTAAATTTAATTCAAGGAAGTCCTACTGTTTAATCGGAACTTTCACATATATTTAAAAAAAAATATGTATATATTAAAACAAAAGAAACATAAACGCCACCGGCTGCTCTTAATTTCTTTGAAATGCAAAATTTGAAATGTAAATTTGTGTTTCTGGAAATTACTTTCGTACGATAATTCTGTTATCGAGTTACTGAGCCACACCGACCGCTATCAGTTACCATTATCGTCCCTTCGTGTATTGTGTTACACCACGATGACTGCCAGCCACCCCAATATGTGCGGTGTGCTGGGAACGGTTGTCGACGTGGCCGGCGACATCGGGTTGAATGCAACGAGTGTTGACCGAGGGCGAACGAGTTGAAGGGCGGACAAGTGCCAAGGTGAACGATAAGCTGAGTTGAGTAGAACAAAAAAGAACCCAACAGAACAAAATGCAACGACGCAAAAAGCTGCAAAGTTGCTGCTGCTGCTGCTATTACTGACTTCCAGCGGTGAAAGTTCATTGAAACAAAACACACAGTCTTTCTAGGAATTTTACATTTCGCTTCGAATGCAGTGCATTATTTTTAATTTTTTTTTATTACGTCGTGCATTTGATATGCGCGAAGTTCAAGGTTGAAAATGTTATTTTTGAATTGATTTTTTTGTTGTTTAATGCACTCTCTGCATAGTCAATATAAATTCAATACAATAACATTAAATATTGCGAGACATTTAATGCGGCGCTGATTATTTTTAGGTGGAAATTGTGAAATTGTCGTTTGACTTAAAAATTAAATTTATTACATTAAATTAAAAATAGATATTTTCTGTTTGTTTTATCTATAAGTTAATCCACATATTTAAGTTATCTGTATGCCTTAAATATTATTAAAGCGATATTTGTATTCAGTCTCAAAAATTTACGAGATCACAAATTCGAAAACGCACTCGAAAATTTGAGAGATTGAGAGCACAAATTGAATATTTTATTTTTAAATGTTTAAATATTTTATAAATATCACAATCTGTAAATATTCAATTTTATAACAACCATTTGAAATCGGTCACGAAAATTTACGAGATTACGACGATATAAACTCAAATTCTCATTTCGTTTTTAAAATTGCAAAATCTGCATAATTTTGAAAAACTAAATTTCAACGGTATTCAATCTCGAAAATATCAATCTCGAAAATGTTTCGAGATTATGGCAATATTAATTTTGGAATGAATATTGCTTTTAAAAACTGGAAAAATCTTTTTTGTTTCGTTAGATACTTAGTAAAGGCGCAATTTTATATCGTTTTCTAAAACTTACGAGATTTCTACAGTATACATTTATAAACTGATTTTTTTTTATAAATCAATAATCTTTAAATACAAAATTTTGGCGACACTCGAAACTCGATCAGGAAAATTTCAAAACGCATCTTCTCAAAATTTGAAAAATCTTTAAATATAAAATTTTAGCGACACTCGAAATCAAACTCGAAAATTTTACAGATTTTTAAAGTATAAATTAAAATTATTTCGATTTTAAAAACTGAAAAATTTGTGAAATCTTTAAAAACTAATTTTTAGTGACATTCGATCTTGACATTTTTTAGAGATTTTGTTAGTCAAGAGAGATTTATCAGTTTAGAGATTTTATCAATTTAGAAATTCTACACTTTTAAAAAACTTTTAAATCTACGACGCTATATACTCAGATTCTCATTTTGTTTCAAAAGTGCAAAATATGCGTAAATTTGAAAAACTAAATTTGAATGATATTCAATCTCGAAAATGTCGATTTCTTAAATTTTTCGAGACGTTGGTAATATTAATTTTGAAATGAATTTTCCTTTGAAAAATGGAAAATCTGTTGTTTCGATAGATATTTAGTTAAGGCACAATTCGATAGCGTTTTATAAAATTTACGAGATTTCAAAATCTTTGAATACTAAATTTTAGCGACACTTGATCTCGAAAATTTAAAAACTCTTATTGTAAAAACTGCAAAATTTTCACATTCTTTGAATCTTAAATTTTAGCGACACTCCAAATCAAACTCGAAAATTTTAGAGATATTCACAATATAAACTAAGAAACTCGTTTTGCTATTAAAACTGTATAATTTGTGAAAATTTTTGAAATTTTAGTGAGATTTGAAATTCGATTTTGAACATTTTTAGAGATTTTAAATTTAGAAATTCTTGACTTTTCTGATTGGTTTCGCTATCTATCGATATTAAGTTGAACCGCAATTCGGAATCGATCTTGAAAATTTATGAGATTGGTACAAAAAATTTAAATACTCATTTCACCTTTAATAACTTCAAAATTTACGAAATCTGTATATAAAGGGTTTTTTAACAGGGACGCTACAAAAGTAGAGCGACAGGGACAGCAAACGACGACATATTTCTTGCCGCTCTTTTGACATTTCTCTTCAGTAAGGTTTGCCATTTCATGATGAAAAGATATACGAATTCGAATTTCGGTAGTAAATTTTAATAATTTCGACTCGTTGTTGGCTCGTATATCTTTCCATCATGAAATGGCAAACCTTACTGAAGAGAAATGTGAAATGAGTATTTATATTTTTTGTACCAATCTCATAAATTTTCGAGACCCTTGAAAAACTTTTGTAGCGCTCTTATTGAAAAACCCTTTACTATATTTAGCGACATTTGAAATCGATCTCAAAATTTATCGAGATATTTAACTTTTAGCAGCCTAAATTATGAATCTTATTTCATTTAATATTTATCGATATCTGTTTTAGCGACTTTCGAACTCGTTCTCAAAAACCAACGATATCTGGGCATAAAAATATTAAAAAGTCGTTTCTCTTTTAAAGCTAAAAAAATTCAGATTTAGCGACTTTCGACATCGACCTCGAAAATTGTCGATATTTCGGCATACAAAAATATTAAAAATCTATAAAAATACTCTTTAAAATCAGATAAGTGAAAATATATAAAATCAAAAAATTGTATATCATATAACATTAAATTACGCATTAAACCCTTCTGCCACAACTCTGCTAAAAACTCTGCCTTACCGTTCAAAACCCTTCGAATTTTTGTATGACAAACGCACGTTTTGGACATCAATCGTCTTTTTGTTCTACAATTTGTTTGGTACTTTTTTTGTTCGTCTTCCTCTCTGAGTCCCACACAATGTTACCGGCACGTGTAACAAACTTCGGCGGTATTGTTGCCTCATCCGCATGTTTCCCAAAAAATTAAATAAAAAATTGTTTGCTAGAACAACAAAAATATACGTAAGTCGTAAAGAATTCTATTATTCAAGGTCAGTCTAATTTTTTTTTGTGAGGTATTGGATTTTTGTTATACATATATCGTATATATTATTTTTGTAGATTTATTTGTATTTTACGCTGCGAATAATTAATAAATTAGCAAAAAAAAATACAAATAATGAATAATTCGCCGAATTCATAATTTGATCATCAATCGTATATCGAAAGTAAATTGAGTATTATTTTTGAAATTGGAAAAATTTGATTTTTTGTAATATTTGAATGAAAAATTAAATTTTTAATTATAAGTTGGTTTTTTTGTGACAAAATTGAATTTTAAATAAAAAAAAACTTTAATTGAACATTTTAATTTTTAGTGTAATATTGGAATTTTTGTGAAAAATTGAATTTTTGTGAAAAATTGAATTTTTTGTGAAAAATTGAATTTTTAGTGAAAAAATTGAATTTTTTGTGAAAAATTGAATTTTTAGTGAAAAAATTGAATTTTTTGTGAAAAATTGAATTTTTAGTGAAAAATTGAATTTTTAGTGAAAAATTGAATTTTTAGTGAAAAATTGAATTTTTAGTGAAAAATTGAATTTTTAGTGAAAAATTGAATTTTTAGTGAAAAATTGAATTTTTAGTGAAAAATTGAATTTTTTGTGAAAAATTGAATTTTTAGTGAAAAATTGAATTTTTAGTGAAAAATTGAATTTTTAGTGAAAAATTGAATTTTTAGTGAAAAATTGAATTTTTAGTGAAAAATTGAATTTTTAGTGAAAAATTGAATTTTTAGTGAAAAATTGAATTTTTAGTGAAAATTTTAATTTTGAGTGAAAAAATTATTTTTTTTTGATTTGTTAAATTTTTGGTGAAAATTTGAATTTTTGGTGAATATTTGAATTTTTATTGAAAATTTTATTTTTTATTTAGTGAAAATTAAATTTTCAGTTAAAAATTGAGTTCAATTGAATTTTTAGGGAAAAATTACATTTTTAGTTAAAATTTAATTTTTAGTGCAAATTTAATTTTTAGTGAATAATTTAATTTTTGGTTTAAAATTGAATTTTTGGTGAAATTTTAATTTTTGGTGAAAATAAATTTTTTAATTAAAATTGAATTGTTAGTGAAAATTTGAATTATAAGTGTAAAAAAATAATTTTTATTGAAAAATTAAATTGTTTGTGAATTTTTTTTTTTTTAATTAAAATTTGATTTTTTATTAGTGAAAATTGGAATTTTAAATGAAAAATTAATTGTAATGAAAAATTAAATTTTTAGTGAAAAATGTAATTTTTAGTGAAATTTTGAGTTTTAAGTAAAAAATTGAATTTTAGGTTAAAATTTGAATTTTAGTAAAAAAATTAATTTTAGAAAAAAATTGAATTTTTAGTAAAAAATTGAATTTTTATTAAAAAAATAAAAGTCTATTCATAATTTTAGTCCGTAAAATTGTTTAAAATATTAATGAAACTATGCGGAAGTAATTAGCAGACCATGTAATTACATAAATTGATTAATTAATAAATGTGTGTTTTTACAAATTAATTCTAATAATTACAACCAACATCTATTGTTTGTCTTTACAGCGCGATGTCTCGCAAATAATAACAACGTAATGATGAAAGAGCATTCGCGAGACAGTCACTCGTTCGATCAGCACGACAGACACTGAGTCATTCGCACAGATCAAGAACTGGTAACCGAAACGTTTAACAAAGCACAGACCCCCGCCCATATAAAGCAACTAACAAAATAAATTAATCCACAAATAACTAAACTAAATAAATAAATGATAAAATACAAGAAAGAACAGCGAAACATGCCGAAAATCAAATCAAATTAAATGAAATGCAGAAGAGACCCAACCAAATTCACTGACTGACTGACGGTCGACTAACTTACTGACTGTCGATCAACAGACAGTTGGACAGACATATGAACGGACGGACGGCGGCAGTCGAAATAAAAATTCAAGGTTGGGGTTATCAAGTTGCCAAGATCAAGGCGGGTCGAACCGTGGAACGAACGGACATAGTGATGACGACGAATGCGATTATATATGGTGTGTATTTGTGTGTCTGAGTATAAAATGTAACGAGTAACCGCATTGTTTTTAAGTTTTAAATTCAAATTGGTGCTATAAAATATATAAAATGTAAATTTTGTTAAAACCGCAAAAAAGTAGCGGTCACATTTTTAAATACTATTTTTAAAAATCATGGTTTTAAATAGAAATGAAATAAGTAAAGAGCACAAATAATTTAAACTTGAAATATATTTTTTATAAATATTAGTTTTAGTTTTAAATTATATTTGTCAGAATTTAAAATCGATATTTTGCATTAATTTGAATTTATGCGGTAACGACAAAAGCAGTACACAAAAAGGGATATTTTTTTTATTGTACACACTCAGAAAAAAATATTATATAAATAATAGTTTTTTACTATTAAAAATAGTCAATAGGATAAATTATTATTTTAATTGGAAAATACCATTAAATACTGCAAAATACCATGACATTTCCATTGAGTTTATATGAAAATATTGATTTTTTGTATACTATTAAATCAATAATTGTCCCTTTGACCAATTTTAATGGTATTTGAGGGATTTTTTTTCTAAGTGCACATTCAATACATCAATTCCATATAATTCGTGGATGCTTATTATGACTGCATACTTAGTTTTTTAATATTACGTAGTGTTTTTATGAAAATATTCTATCAAAATTTTAGGTCTTTCGCAGCCACTTTTTAGAATAAAAAAAATACAGTCCCTTAAATAAGCAGTTTCCAAAAAAAGTATAACCGCAATCTTATTTCCAATTGTCAAGCCTAATTATAATATATCAATAACTGCTATATTTTTATATATTTTTAAGTTATTTGAAGCTAAACTCGAAAAAATTAATTTTTTTTAGACATTTTTTGGATAATTTTTTTTAGCATTTCGGATGAAATGGTAATAAGAAAATGATTTATGATTATGTAGAGCATAGTGCAAACTATCGATAAAAATTACGAAAATAAAAAAGGGTTTAATTTTTTATGAATTTGAAGAGTTTGGATTTGATAAAAATTACGAACATAAAAAAGGGATGAATTTGAAGAGTTTGGATTTGAATTGTAGCTGAAAAGTGCTTAAAATATGTTTGCAATTTTCTTTAAAATGTTACGTAATAGAAAAAAAACTGAGTATTCTATAAACATTTTTCGATGAACATCCTAATCAGTTCTATAAAATTCGCAGATGCTAATTTGAGCATTTTAAACTTGTATACATTATGATATTTTAGAAGGAAAATGTGTTGAGTGGGTAATTTTTCAGAAAGTAGAACAGATGGAATAAATGTTGTTATTTTGTACGTTAGTATAGACTATATTCTTGCTAATCATAAATCAATTTCTTGTTTATCTTTAAATTCTAAAAGCTAGAAATACTAATGTAAAAAAATTAAATTTTACCGAGTTTGGAATCAAATAACTTATAAACTAATCGGAATATTAGTTTTATTTTAGATATTAAAATTAGTCTTGACAATTATAAGAAAAATAATGTTTAAACTAGTTTTGTAAAGTATTCTATTTTTTTATTGTATAAAGTGGCAGTAAAAGTCGTTAGATTATAGGAAAACATCTGAGAAAATTAAAATTTACCGAGTTTGGAATTAAATAACTTATAAACTTATCGGAATATTAGCATTCTTTTATATATTGAAATTAGTCCTGACAATTATAAGTAAACTCATGTTTACACTAGTTTTGTAAAGTGTTCTATTTTTTTATTTTATAAAGTGGCACTAAAGGAGATTAGATTATAGTAAAAAAATGAGTATGTTGTCGAATTATATAGAAATGATGTATGGAATGTCCATAGGATTTTTCATGTTTTGTATAGTAGTCTTATAGCTTCTTTCAGTATTTCGAAAAGTCTGTTAAACGAAAGTAACTTAATTCAAAATAAATTGCAAAGTTTTGAAAGTCAAATAACATGAAATAAAAATTTGTGTGACGCGTCAAATTTTCGTTTCGTCGTTCTTTTCGAAATACAGAAAGTGGGTATTATTGATGACTATTTTAAAGATTTGATTTTATTTTTATTGAAAAACTTAATTTTTATTTTAGTGAAAATTTTCATATTTAAAGTATTATTGAATAACTTAATTTTTTAGTTAAAAATTAAATTAATTTTTTTTTTAATTTAAAATGATTTTTATTAATTTTTATTTAAAAAAAAATAACGTTTTAATTTTAAATTTTGGTTTTGTAAAAAAATTTAGTGACAAATTGAATTTTGAAAATTTTTGGGTCTGGTGTTTCCGTTTAAAAACTGGGTAGGATGAAGGATAAATTAATGTAAAAGGGTAAAGAAAAAAAGAAAAATGTGTAAATAATAAAAGAAAAGTGTAAAAACTGTAGAAAGTGTAATAAAAAAGAAAATGTGAAAAATGAAAAAAATAAATGAAATCAAAAGTGAAAAAGAAGAGATAAAAGTGAAAAAGTGTAAAAAAGTAAAATATAAAAAATATGAGAAAAGAAAGGTGCAAAAAATAAAAGTATAAAAAGGAAATAAGTGTAAAAAAGAAAAATCTAAATAAATAAAAATAATCCTTAATAGAAAAAAGGAAATAATGGCGAAAAGTAAAACAATTAAATGTTAAAAGTAAAAATAAAAGTGTATTAAGAAAAAAAGTAAAGTGTAATAAGAAGAAAATAAAAGTGTATAAAAAATAATAGAATAAATAATATTGTATATAAAAAAAATATATATAAGTATGTGTAAATAAAAAATTTAAAAAAAGTGTAAAATAATATTAAAAGTTTATAGTAAAATTTAAATAAAGGAAAGTAGAAATAATTAGAATATAAAATAAAAAAAAGTATTAAAAAAAGAAATAAATGGAGAATAAAATAGTATTAAATAATATAAATTTATAAAATGAAAAATGTGATCGAAATAAATAAAAAATAAATAGAATATAACATGTAAAGTAATTGGTATTTAATGAAAAGTACACTTTTATCTACCTACAGTGCTGCGTTATAAAAATATTTAAAAAAGTGTAAAAATAATGACAGCTGTCAAACAAAAAACAGGTGTCACAGAGACATAATGATTGCTAGAGAACTCGCGATAGTGTAAAAAATATAAAAGTGTTCTCAAAACCTCGTCGTAATAAAATATATAAATTACCTTCAAATCAGCTTCATCACCAAATACTATAAACGCCTCCAAACATCTAACAAATTAATTAATAAATAATTTAAATAATAAATTTTACGCACGAGCCTCCAGAAAAATTAAAATAAAAATAATTAAAATAAAAAAAAAAAAACAGCTGTCAAACATTTAACCCAGTCAACTGTGTTGCCGCCAATATTTCGTTGACATTCAAAAAGTTCAAATCGTCACCAGCAACCACAACCAGTCTGTCGAGCTATTTTAAGTGCTCAATGCCAAGAACGCACACAATTCTTCGCTCAGCTAATACTATAATGAAGGTATGTTGATAAAATATTTAATATTTATAATATATAAAGTTTTATTTTTATACAAATCTCTCTCTTAATTAAACAAAAACGGAACGACGAAAAATGTAACAACAGCAACCTTGACCATAACCTGTAAGCGCAGGCGCCGTCCGTATAATGTCTAGAAAAAACCTTGGCATTGACATTGAAGTTAAAATTAAAATAAAAACCAACAAAAAATAAAAATAACATATTATACGATTTTTTATATTTCATATACATAGCAATTGCAGGTAATCAATGTCTGCATCGGTTTTATGCCGACAACTTTTTTTTTTAATTTATTTTTAATTTGACTTAATTTGATTAAAAAAAAAAAAATAAATCTAAAATATATATTTTAATTTAGTCACATGCGCAATAAGTTATTTGTCAAAATGACGTATGCTATAAACGCGTGAAATGCATTTAAAATGTGCGACAGATTTAATAAATTAAAATATTCTTTGAAACATAAAATAAATTTCTAATAATATATATAAAAATATAAATTAAAAGATTTATCTGAAATATATATAAATAGCTGCTAAAATTGAGATATCCCGGTAAACCATTTTATGATGATTTTTGAATTCAGTAAAATTTAAGAGACATAAATTTGAAATATGAAATTTAGATAAAAATAGAAAAATTGTCTGAGCCGATATAATTTATTTATCGAAAATAACAAAATTCAAAAATGGTGATCTAGTAGATATGCTAGATTTTATCGCAAACCCTATTATTTGCGTATCTTTACATATTTGAACTCTTAACGTTGTTGGTTCCCTACGGGGAAACGAACCGGTTCTAGACTAGGCACGTGACTGGTTTCTCAGAGATAGTTAACCGGTGCTAGTTCTGGCTTTTATTTATAGGAAGCCAACCGACAACTTTAACATAACGTTGTCCAAGGGAGGGTTCAATTAACACCTTTTGCAGACTTTTAGAACCATCACAGGACTGGTCTTCTGTGACCGATACCTTTAGACCTATCACAGAAACTAGTCCTCAATATCCTGTTCTGTGACCGGTATCAATGGTACAATATATATATATTTATTTAATTTTTTTTTTGTTTTCTTTTTAATATATTTCGAATTTTATTTATTTAATTTTTATATTATATTTTATTTTGCCTTCTTCTTCATTAATTCAGATTTCACTAATGATTCCATCCTTGCATGCGTGCATTATAATTACTTGGAAGACATACTATATTTAAATCAATGCAGTATCGAAAAACAGTCTACGAATTATATACGCATTATTTGCAGTGTGTAAATAAGTTTCGTGACTATGGCGCCACCTAGTGCCCTTTCGCTTCACTAGCGCCATGTTTAGCATGGACACGATCCGTCTCCTCATGCAGACATTTAGACCTATCACAGAACTCGTCTTCAAGATTTTGTTTTTAGTCTGTACCAATGGTACCGATCACGTGATAGAAAGTCATAGAGCAATACCTCTTTTTTTCCGCAGGGTTCATTATCGTTAAGATATCATTTAGTTTTGCTGGGATGATAAGAATTTTTCAATATTTCGTTGCTTGAACAATTTCTTTCTTTTTATTGAAATATACGTAGAGAAAAAACATTTCTGTTTTCATATTAATTGTTGTTATAAATACATTTTATGTGGACTTTAGATCCACATACTAACTAATTGTATTCTTCTTTTCTGTTATTTTTTCAACCACAAATAATATTTTTTAACAATAACAATTTATAGAATACAATTTATACTCATAGAAAAGTAAAATTTTCAATTCTCAGATATGTTCTGCAATTCATTTTTAATATAAATTCAAATTTTCGACCCATAAAATCTAATTGGATTCGTTTAATATAGCTTGAACTTTTTAAATTCGTAAAAAATAATTTATTATGTATAGGAAATCGAAGTTAGAAAAAACATAAACCAAATCCGATCGAATACAAATTTTTAAAACGATTTCAAACAGTATTATACACCGACAAAATAAAACTTTAAAATCAAAAATTAAAAGTGTGCGTGTATGAAAGTCAGCCGTATTTGAAAACTTTAAATTTCAAAGTGTTTACATTAAATATTAAATAATTTATATATTTGAATGCGACATTTTAAATTTTAAATTTGAACTTTTACTTCTAAAGTGTCACTTTTAATTTTTTATAAGAGTACAAAAAATTCTCTCAATGAGCGCCAGATCGTATAGCCATTGTCTGCGTTACCTCTCTCTTGTCATTATAGATTTTTGTTGTAATTCTTAACCATTTCGACATCCCTTTTATTCGTAAAGTTCTTCAAATTGTGCTTATGAACTATGTTCTGCTGGCATGAAGATAAATTGTGTTGAATGATATATATTGAATTGTAATGTGATAAATTTAAAATTAAAATGTTGCACTTTATATTCGTCAAATCTTTAAATTGATAACGTGAACTTTAAAATTGAAAGTGCATTTTTTTTCTCGGTGTATATGCAAATGGATGGATCCAAGCTTTCCAGTCCAGTCCTTGACGAAGCTGAAATATTGAAGTAATTAGAAATATCAAGACTTGGTAACAAATAGAGAGACAAAACTGTTCCTGTCTGTCAGTTCTGGCCACAAAAATGTATTTGACCAGAAATTCTAGGAAATTAAGTTTAAAAAAAAAGGTTTTATGATTTTTAGGGGTACCGCGTGACCTTGACCTTTATATTTTTGTAATATTCAGTTTTACTTTACACAAGATGTGACAATTTTTTTTTTGCCCCGTCCACTTTGATACAAAAACTAGTTGTGACCTCGGTTGTTTTTTGATTTTTGGTCTGTTCTAGGGGGCGGAGTGGCACATTTTTTTTCGATTTTAAGAACTCTTAACCTATTAGGAGGGTCATGGAAATTGCTTTTTAAACATTTCGAGTGAGTCAATAAAGTAAATTTCAGCCAAACTTATTAACTAGATTTTGATAGGTCAGTTGTGGTAAAGTCTTGGCCGAGTTCTAATCAGAAATTTCATATTAACAAAATTTGAGTTTTCTCTAGAATTTAATATAGCTTTTTTAAATTTAAATATTTTTATTTTTGTATAAATTTCATTTCTCCAGAATATAAATCCATTTTTGCACATACTAGGTCCTTTGTTTGATAACTAATGAATTTTGTTTCATTAAATGAAGAAGTTTTCAGTTTCGTTTCTTTGTTTCAGATTTCTCTGTTTTACGTTGATATAAAGAAAAGATTGTCAGACTATTATATATTTCGAGTTCGATTCTTAATTATATTTAAAATTTTTTGTTTTTCAATTAGGAGCTACAATTTTGTTAATTAAAGTTAAGAAAATTTAAGAAGTCTTGAAAAATTATCAAAGATTTAAACTGAATAAAACTATTTACAAAATGTATTTTATTTCATTATTTTTTAAATTATACCAATTAAGTATATTTTTTTCCTTGATTTTGTTCATAATCAATAAGTTTTGCATCTTAAAATAAAGAAGTTTTTGGGTTAGTTCTAGGTGACTTCTATATATTATAGAACTAGCTGAACCCGTGCACGACTCGTGCAAAGATTTTGTGAATTCAAGGATATGGAGCAATTTAATAATATAAGAAGCATTTTTATTATTTATATCAGGGACCCATGCTTCGCTGTGGATGTTTTTTTTATTGGTTTTATAAATGTAGTAAACAAAACAAAAATAATTCTCCGCTAAAAAAGCTTTTCTCATAGACAATTCTTTCTCAGACTTTGCTGCCCCGTATAATTTTCCCGGTAGAAATCTTCCCCGTAAATTTTTCCCTATAGATCGCTTTCTCGTAGAATTCTTCCCGTAGGATTCTTCCCGGTAGAATTCTTCCCGTGAAATTCTTCCAGGTAGAAATCTTCCCGGTGAATTTTTTTCCCGTAGAATTATTCCCCGTAGAGTTTTTCCCAGTAGAAGTTTTAGTGTGGTGAGTTTCGGTGTGGTAAGTTTAGGTGTGGTAAATGTTGGTGTGGTGAGTTTTAGTGTGGGGAATTTTATTGTGGTGAATTTTTGTGTGGTGAGTTTTAGTGTGGTGAATTTAAGTGTGGTGAATTTTAATGTGGTGAATTTTGGTGTGGGGAGTTTAGTGTGGTGAGTTTAAGTGTGGTAAATTTTAGTGTGGTGAGTTTTAGTGTGGTGAGTTTTAGTGTGGTGAATTTTATTGTGGTGAATTTTTGTGTGGTGAGTTTTAGTGTGGGGAATTTAAGTGTGGTGAATTTTAATGTGGTGAATTATGGTGTGGTGAGCATCATTGTGGTGAGTTTAGTGTGGTGAGTTTAGTGTGGTGAGTTTAAGTGTGGTGAATTTTAGTGTGGTGAATTTTAGTGCGGTGAATTCAATTGTGGTGAGTTTTAGTGTGGTGAGTTTTAGTGTGGTGAATTTTTGTGTGGTGAATTTGTGTATTTGAGTTTTTTGTTTCATGTTTGTAGCTGCTGTAAGTGCCAAGTTATAATAATAGTTTGGCGCTACAGTCCTGTATAGAACTTCGGCCGAGCTCTCTCACCATTTTGAGCTGTGCATGTTATATTTGTACTCAAAATGGTGGGACCTACAGTTTATTGCCGAATCCGAACGGCAGATGAGAGCTTTACATAGGCAATGGTTTTACTCTCGTAGGTTTGCCATTTACTGACGAGAGGTAGCGCGGTATAGAAAAATGTTTCTATGAAAAGATGTTGTTAGTCCCAGTCCAGGCTTGAACCGGGGACCTTTCGGCTCGCAGTCCAACGCACTAACCACTGAGCTACCGCGGCTACCAAGTTATATCGTTTTAAAATTTTTGGCTGTATGGGAGGTACCACGACCCTTTGTCCAATCCAATTTCAAGCAAATCGGAGAAGCGGAACAAACAAACAAACCAACAAAGAGATTTATTATATTAATAAGATTAAGTCTTCTTAATGAAAATTAATATCCAGAATTAAGTACTGATTTATCTACAATTAAATATGTATTTAAATATTTTAGAATTTTGACTTTTCCGTTAATAACCCAGAGCTTGTTAATTAATATTCAGTTTATTTAGAATAAATTCCTTCCGTAGATTTCTGATTTCTCTGTTCCTCGTTAAACCAAGCAATTTGTTTCTTAATGTTGTGCAAATTTATTATATTTAAGCTCTATCAATTTTTCTGATAGCAAATTTTTTACTTGATATTAAAAAATTCTAAGGATGAGTCCTTAGATTTCAATTTTAGTGTTTTTCCGTTAATACCAAGAATTAGTTTCTTAATACGAAACAGTTTTCGAATTTGTTTATTTCTTATATAGTACATTTTTCGGATTTGTGTTAAAAATTAAGAATTTTTGATCTTAATACTTAGAAGATTTTGAGTTAGTTCCATTCTCATTTTAAAACTTGTATTCCTTTCAAAAGAAAATCTGTATTTAAAATGCTTAGTTCAAACTACATATTTATAAAATTTACTTGATCTGATGATTTGCACTACTGTGCCCATTATTTATTTTTAAAGCAGTTTAATTTTAATAACCAGGGCGTGACAACGATGCAGCATACATTTTGCCAAATTATTTATTTCTTTTTTTTTTTTTTTTTTTGCATAAATTCATTGATTAATGGCTATAGGAAGAGCGGAAGGAAGTAAGTCAAACGAATACGAAAAATATAAAGTAAAACGATTAAAAAAACGGTAAAAAGCGATGCCGTACGAAACAAAGCCACTCGAATGTCATTGAGTCAGCAATAAACGACGACGATTACGACTAACGGTGTGTGTGGTGATCACTACGATCATTGATTGATACACGATCAATGTTTGGCGCATAAATAAATATTTTAAAATTTGTATAAAACTGGTTAGAGCAAATGTAGTGCGAGGTGTGCGGATGCTGCTGCGGCTGTTTAAAGAGATAACCGAAAAGACATCAAAAAGTCAACAATATTAAATGACATAAACGAAGAGCGATCGAAGATCAACGAATACAAGTATCGATATTTGAGTTGCCTTTTGCTCTCACATTTTGTATAGAAAATTGATCCGTTTATTGGCAGTCTCTCCCCTTGCTAGACAAAACATTAGCTGAGGTCAGTGCGATCAATGTTCGTTCGCCACAATTACGTCGTGTGCGTGTGTGTATTTGTGTGACTCGGGGCAACACCTAAAAGATCAAATATTTGTTGATTGTTGTTTGTGTGGTTGGGTCGATCAAGGGAAAAACCTTCAAATTGTATAACGTTTTGTTATTTTTGGTTCTTGTACAAGGTACTTGGTGCTCTATTACTATATGGTAAAAAAATGAAACTGATTTTTTTTTACAGCCAACAAATAAAACAAATATTTGTGTGAAAAATGAGGCACTGAAATTATAATGCGCTCTACTGTTTTTTTTTTCAATTTTTTAGTTTTTGTCGCTCGCATACTTGACCTAGTTTATAAAATGAGAAATAATACTCAATTTTTTTTTCTTTGGTCTTCGTACAGCGTCACCGTTTGGCGTCCCTATTTGCAGCTGTTGATCTGCATCTGGAGCTGATTTTCATGGGATTCGGCTGACTCAAATGATCCGCAATAAATCAGTATTTGTAACAGAAAAAAAAGAAATCCTTGTTTTTAAATTTAATTTGCGGTTCTTTTATTTTAAAAACCATCAAAAATGCTATTTCAAAAATTTCATTCAAAATTGAAACAAAAGACCAAAAACAATCCTTGACTTTATTTCGCACCATGAAATTAAAATCGAAAAACGATATTGTCAAGGACTGTGACAAGTTCAGTTAAGGCAGCTGAATATAGCGGAAATCATTTTGGATTTTTTTCAATTAAATTAGCAATGCTGCTTTATTTTTGGTCTTGTCTTGTCTTGTTTTATTGAAATAAAAAATTTGTCGATTTTATTACTTTTTTTTGTATTATGCGGCATAAGTTAAAAAAAAAATTAATTAATTCTTAGCTATAATTTTTATATAGTCAATAAATAAATTTTTTAAAACAAACATTTTTTTTTAGTTTAAATTTTTCACTAAAAATTTAAATTTTCACTAAAAATTCAATTTTTCACTAAAAATTCAATTTTTCACTAAAAATTCAATTTTTCACTAAAAATTCAATTTTTCACTAAAAATTCAATTTTTCACTAAAAATTCAATTTTTCACTAAAAATTCAATTTTTCACTAAAAATTCAATTTTTCACTAAAAATTCAATTTTTCACTAAAAATTCAATTTTTCACTAAAAATTCAATTTTTCACTAAAAATTCAATTTTTCACTAAAAATTTAATTTTTCACTAAAAATTCAATTTTTCACTAAAAATTCAATTTTTCACTAAAAATTCAATTTTTCACTAAAAATTCAATTTTTCACAAAAAATTCAATTATTCACTAAAAATTTAATTTTTCACTAAAAATTCAATTTTTCACTAAAAAATTCAATTTTTCACTAAAAATTCAAATTTTCACTAAAAATTCAAATTTTCACTAAAAATTCAATTTTTTACTAAAAATTCAATTTTTCACAAAAAATTCAATTTTTCACAAAAAATTCAATTTTTCACTAAAAATTTAATTATTCACTAAAAATTCAATTTTTCACTAAAAATTCAATATTTCACTAAAAAATTCAATATTTCACTAAAAAATTCAAAATTTTTCACTAAAAATTCGATTATTCACTAAAAATTCAATTTTTCATTAAAAATTAAAATTTTCACTAAAATTTAATTTTTCACCAAAAAGTAAATTTTTCCGTCAAAATTCCATTTTTCACTAAAAATTTAATTTAACATTTTTATTTTCGCTAAAAATTCCATTTTTCACTAAAAATCGAATTTTTCACTAAAAAATCTTTTTTTCACAAAAAAAAAATCCCAGTTTTCATTAAAAATTAATCAACTTGAATATTCGAATATCTTTTTATACAATTTTTAAAATTCTTACATTCATCATCGCCCTCAAATTCAGCATCAAATAAATCAACATAAATAAATTCGCTGCACTCAATACCACAACATTCCATCATATTCTACAAATTACCATCGACTATCCCTACAATTTGTCCCTGAGTCAGCACTCAAAACCGTCACCGCCGCCGTTACCATTCTGCTAATTGATACCGCTCGAGGTCTGGCTTTGCATGCAAAATTATCAGACCTCAGATCGCGTACCGCATGTCACCGACGCGGTACGTGCTAATTTCATCTTTTGTCAGCATTTTTATGCATAAATTGCAGGCTCTAAAAAATGTTAATTTTTGTGCAACTTTTTTTGGTACTTTTTTTTCGTGTCAGTATATCTTAAATTTTAAACTCTATTTTTATATAATTTGTTTTTATTTTACACCACCAAAAATTCACGCGCATTTTTTTTTTGACGAAATACATTTTGCGGTTTTTCGGAAGTCAAGGCCAGACTCCTTTTGAGCAGACACAGCAAATAATAAAAATTATCAGCTACTTAAACCAAAATAATATAAATTATATTTTCTGGTTACGCCGCGCTTTTTTTAACGCCAGCACCTTCCCCCGTTTCGTTTAAGACCCGCCAGACACCATTCTTCGTTCAGGGCCATTCTTTTATCGGTCAACATTTTATTAGATTTTTTAAATTTATTATTTTTTTCTTAAATACATTGTATTCAGATTTTTTAAATCTTTTTTCAGAATTTGAATAAAAATGTTTATCATAAGTAAAATAAAAATTTAAAAAAATCACTGATCTGCATGAACGTTGTCCGTCACTGAATGCAGATCAGTTGAGTTGAGTGGAGTTCAGTTTGGTTTGGTTTGGTTCTGTTCTATGCTGTGCCGTACCGTGCTTTACCGCGCATTTGGGTCCATTGACCATGGTCATCATGGCATCCACATACAATAAGTCATCAAGGTCACAGACGACTGCGTCTGCTGCTCTGTTTGAGTTCGATCGTAGTGGTGGTGGTGGTGCCCATGATCATGATCATCGTCTACGTTACCGCCTCTGATTGACTCTTTATGCAATTCTTTGGCTGTGATTTTTAGTATTTTTATTTATCATTTTATTTTGTGGAACGTATTTGTTTTTTGCAGCTGCTTCCTTTGATCTTGAAATTAATTTTGATGACCGCGCGCATTCAAGTCTGAAGGAGTTCTGGAGTGTTCCGCTGTGTTGTTGCGATCAGCAGCATCAAACTTCAAGACACATAAATATTTGTTTTCTTTACTTTAGGTTTTTATTTATTGTTCAATTTCTTCAGTGCAACTGCTTTAATCAGTGCATTGAATTCAATTAAAATTATTTGCATGATCAGTCGTGGCTGCTGCATGATCAGTGGGTAGTTTTTGGTGAGGAATGCAAAAATTTATATTTTTTTAATGAAAATAATGTCTGGCGTTGCAGAAATTCTACTGTGTATATGTATATAGAAGTTGAAAAATTATAATGAATTGTAAAATATCTTTAAATAGTATTCTCAAATTCGTAGTACAAAGATATAGGATATAGAAGAAATTACCCTATTTTTATTATTACTGATATTGACCATTTTTCGTATAAAATTTATAAAATTCTAAACGAAATAAATATTATGTTCAAATAAAATTGGTAAAACTTCATATTAAATTTAAATCTTCTATTTGAAATTTTTAAAAATGAGACCACTTACATATATCGAAAGGAGAAAATTCTGAATATTAGGAAGATTATACTTAATTTCAGTTGTTTCTTATTAAATTACAAATAAAAATATAAAAAAAACACAATTTTATTATAAAAATTCCAAATTTAAACTTTTATTTATTCTTCTATATTTTTCTAAATTAGTCTATATTTTAAATTCTACTGAATGGTTCCAGATTCTTCCAAATATTCTTCCAAATATTCTTTTATGTGTATTCTTCTATATACTTATATATACTTCTATATTTTTTCTATATTCTTCTATATTCCTTTTTATTCTTCTATATTCTTCTATATTCATATATATTGTTCTATATTCTTCTATATTCTTCTATATTCTTCTATATTCTTCTATATTCTTCTATATTCTTTTATATTCTTCTATATTCTTCTATATTCTTCTATATTCTTCTATATTCTTCTATATTCATCTATATTCTTCTATATTCTTCTATATTCTTCTATATTCTTCTATATTCTTCTATATTCTTTTATATTCTTCTATATTCTTCTATATTCATCTATATTCTTCTATATTCTTCTATATTCTTCTATATTCTTCTATATTCTTCTATATTCTTCTATATTTTTCTATATTCTTCTTTATTCTTCTATATTCTTCTATATTCTTCTACATTCTTCTATATTCTTCTATATTCTTCTATATTCTTCTATATTCTTCTATATTCTTCTATATTCTTCTATATTCTTCTATATTTTTCTATATTCTTCTATATTCTTCTATATTCTTCTATATTCTTCTATATTCTTCTATATTCTTCTATATTCTTCTATATTCTTCTATATTCTTCTATATTCTTCTATATTCTTCTATATTCTTCTATATTCTTCTATATTCTTCTATATTTTTCTATATTCTTCTATATTCTTCTATATTCTTCTATATTCTTCTATATTCTTCTATATTCTTCTATATTCTTCTATATTCTTCTATATTCATCTATATTCTTCTATATTCTTCTATATTCTTCTATATTCTTCTATATTCTTCTATATTCTTCTATATTCTTCTATATTCTTCTATATTCTTCTATATTCTTCTATATTCTTCTATATTCTTCTATATTCTTCTATATTCTTCTATATTCTTATATATTCCTTGCTATTTCTATTAAACAGTTTAATTCTATTTATTTTAGTAAAATTTTATAAAAAATATATTCCTTATTTTGATAACATGATGACACATAATTTTTAAAAATATTCGCTTATCTAAAGAATTTTTAAAAATTAATATGTAACCTGTACCAAAGATATTTTAATCACAAGGAATTCGCTGCTTCGCTTCCGGCGGCAGCTCCTATCTGAGTAACGATCGTCGCATGGAAAATGAGATCTTGAGCCAATAAAGTAAAATAAATTTAATTAAAATACCAAATAAATAAAATGTGATAAAATGATGCGGCAGAGTTAAAAAAATTAAAGAAAAAATGAAAAAAAAATTACTGAAGAAATGACGTTGGTTGGCTCACGATTAACTGGTCATTGATCTGTAATGGAGTCGATCAACAGTCGTTGCTGCTGCTGCGTCAGCAATGCGTTCGGATTCAGTTGCTGATAAAGCCCCAGGCTATGCCAGATTATGATGCATCATTATCATCATTATTATTATCATCATCAACAATAGCGAGGCAGCAACGCACTACCAGTCATCCATCCATCGATCGATCGAACGTTCGTTCGCCTCGAATTCATTGTCAGCACTTTTTTTTTCTTTGAATTTATTATCAATGCATCGAAGTGTAACGAGGATCTTTTATTGAATTTACATTATTTATTATTGATAATTTTATGTATTTTTTTTAATTTAATTTTTTCTCGATCACTTGAACTCAATTGAATTGAGCTCAGGGTGCCACTTGTGTGTGAGGGCGTCGTTGTGTCCCGTCACCGTACTCCCGTCTGTCCAGTGATCGCGCGGAGATCGTTGACGAAGTTCAAGTCTGTTCATTGAGATAAGAGGCAGTTGATGCTTACATTATGCGCAAATATGCTTGATTTATAATTAGCAATACGAAGAGGTTAATAACTGAAGTTAGCTGTAGTTCAAAGATCGCAATACAACGGCGGATGTTATGCGAAAATTCGCTTTTATTTAATAAAATTTTAATTTTATTTTATATAGAAATAGAAAATCTATTGAATATTTTTCTAAAAATTTAATTCAAATCTAAAAATCAAAATCCCTAAAAATTTGAATTTTCACTAAATATTCAATTAAATTTTTTTCACTAAAAATTCAATTTTTCACTAAAAATTCAATTTTTCACTAAAAATTCAATTTTTCACTAAAAATTCAATTTTTCACTAAAAATTCAATTTTTCACTAAAAATTCAATTTTTCACTAAAAATTCAATTTTTCACTAAAAATTCAATTTTTCACTAAAAATTCAATTTTTCACTAAAAATTCAATTTTTCACTAAAAATTCAATTTTTCACTAAAAATTCAATTTTTCACTAAAAATTCAATTTTTCACTCAAAATTCTATATTCCATTAAAAATTCAATTTTTCACTCAATATTCAATCTTTCACTAAAAATTCAATTTTTCACTAAAAATTCAATTTATCACTAAAAATTTAATTTTTCACTAAAAATTTAATTTTTTTCACTAAAAATTCAATTTTTCACTAAAATTTAAAATTTTCACTAAAAATTAAATTTTTCACAAAAAAGTCATTTTTTTTTTTACTAAAAATTAAATTTTCTCTATAAATTTAAATTTTCTCTAAAAAGTGAAATCGAAATTTTCTGTAAAAATCGAAATTATGTCCACAAATTAAATTTTTTCTAAAAATTCTGTATTTCTCAAAAAAATTCAATTTTTCTCACAAAATTCATTTTTTCTCAATAAATTCAAATTTTCTCTTATAATTTAATTTTCTCTAAAAAGTAAAATTTTCTCTAAAAATTAAAATTTTTTCTAAAAATTCATAATTTCTCTAAAAAGTCAAATTTTCTATAAAAATTTAAATTTCATTTAAAAACGAAATTTTCTCTTATAATCGTTTTTTTTTTTCTAAAAGTCAAATTTTTCTTATACAAATTTATAGTATCTTCAAAATTTGAAAATTTTCATAAAATAAATATCTAAATTTTCTCATAATATAACAAAAACTTTTTTCTAAAATATCTAATTCCACTGAAAACTAAAAATTTTACTAAAAATGAAAATAAAAAATTCGTGTTCGTCATTTGTTGTTTAGTTTTCAACCTACATCAATGTCAATTATCGAGTGATTTCATAGAATTTAATTTCCATGCACATTTACAAAAGTTTATCATATTCTCTCAATGTCCGAAACGAACAACAAAATGTATAGAAATTCTATGCAAAAAAAAACACTGAGACCATCACCCACACATTTCGTAGTTTAGCCAATAATATATATTTTGGTTATTGTTCAAATGCAGCCCCCATATTACAATTGTTGTGTTTTCATTGAACTCTTTTTCATTCTATTTCTTCTGCTTCTTCATACCACTTTTATGCTAACGTCACCACTGTCAAAGTTAAAAATATCCTTACAGCATAAAGCTCATTTTTGAAGGTTAACGATTGTCGCCCACTTGACTCGTGTTTAAAACTCACCTCCCTCCTTTATTCAACACCATCAATATTTTCCACCTTTACCGTTGCCATTGCCGTTACCATCAGCTCCACCCACTGTACAAGGTTGTCGTCGTTCAAGTGCAAGGGTTGCCATTGCTCTGTGAGAATATATAATTCGTATGTAGTAGGTACGTCTGCTGTTGGCCTTGTCAATAAAGCTTGCTATTGTTTTTTGTTCTCTTTTTTTTTGACGTCTGGCGGAGGCAGATTCTCTGTTTTTATTGTTGCAGTTTTTATTTTTTTTTGTTGCTCTCTTTGTTGTTTTTGTTTAAGCCCTACATGCGAAAGACATGTCATTTTTACATCATACAAGTACTGATTTTAACGGCTCCTTTAATTTATGAAAATAAATTTACAAGGTCAGATTGACACGCAGTTCAAATGCAAAGGGTATCGATGGTAGTATGGAACAACAAAAGCTTTTCTAGAAAATTTATTTTAGAATATAGTCTAATTCATATTAAAATCTGTAAGGAAGATTAGATCACATGAAGTACTTTGAAGTCGTGGCAGTTTGAAAGTAAGCTGGTGTAAAGAAGTTAGTAAGAATTATGAAAGTTATAGTCGCTCTATGTCGACTATAAATACTCTACAAATAGGTGATAATGTGTGAAGAAATCAACTTCGGTTCATATACCGAACATATACCGATCACGTACATTTTCAATACCACACTGCATACGTATATAAGTAATATAACTTGTGAGTTGCAATATTCTAGCTAATTTAGTTTTTCTGTAATCGTGATTACAACCACTAGACAGAGACACAGTCAGAAGGACATCACTAAAACGACTCACAAGATCACTCTGATCAAAAATATATACTTTTCCATACGGGACACGCCTTATTCTAGGTGTTATAAACGGAGGACCACGTTTAGTGTAGCATATAAAAATAATAATTTTATCAGAATTCTTTTATTTTTGTCCAAACAAAATACAGAAATAACAACATTTACAGATTCAATGTAGAAAGAGGATGTTATTGTTCTTGCTCTTCTTTTTGCTCTTGGCTTTTTATTGTACTAGTTCTTGATCTTCTTCATGTTCTAGTTCTAGTTCTTGCTCTTGTTCTTCTTATTTTTCTTTCTCTTGTTACCGTTCTTGTTACTGTTCTTATTCCTGTACTGGTTTTGACTCTTGTTCGTTTCGTCTTATTTTTCTTGCTCTTGTTCCTGGTTTTCTTATTGTTCTAGTTCTCTTGTTCCTGTTCTGGTATTTGTTCTAGTTCATGCTCTTACTCGTGTTCATCTTAGTTTTCTTTCTCACGTTCCTGTACTTGTTCTAGTTCTAGTTCTAGTTCTTGTTCTTGTTCTTGTTCATGTTCTTGTTCTTGTTCATGTTCATGTTCTTGTTCTTGTTCTTGTTCTTGTTCTTGTTCTTGTTTTTGTTCTTGTTCTTGTTCCTGTTCTGGTTCTTGTTCTTGTTCCTGTTCCTGTACTGGTTCTTGCCCTAGTTCTTGTTCCGGGTCTTGTTATTGTTATAGTTCTTGTTCTTACTCTTGTTCCTCTTACTCTTCCTCATTCTGTTCTGGTTCTAGTTCTTGTTTTTGGTCTTCTTCCTCTTGTTCTTGTTCTTACATCTACTTGTGGATTTTGTTCTTGCATCGAACGTTCGAGTTTGTTCCTGCAAAAACTATAAAAATAACACAGAAAAATATTCATCAATATGATGAATTTATTCATAATAATTATGATTTTTTTCGTCAACTACGAGATTCATCAAATTACCACCGTTCATGAAATGGCATATTGATGAATTTATTCATTAAATGTAGGAACCAAATATTTAATACAATGAATTTGAATCATCATATTGATGAATATTATCATAATATCTATGAATAAATTAAAAATTTAAATAAAAAATTGTTTTTAAAAAATAATTCGAAAAAATTTCCTTAAAATAGAAAAAAATTAAAATGTATTATAAACATTTTTTCGAAAAAAACTATTTTTTTTATCCAAAATTATTATTTTTTTTTTTAAATATATTTTTTATAAATATAAATTTTTATTAATAAAAAGTTGTAATTATAAATAAATATATTACAAAACATTTAAATTATATAAATTATAAATTAAATGCATCAATGCATGTCGAGTAAACATTATATAAGAAAAACCATACAAAAACTATTTGATTATGGCAAAAAATGAACGAAAAATAAATATTTTCATTGAAATTTTGTTTGATGGACAGCATTCTTCAATATGATGTACATATATTTTGTATTTTATGTATTTATTCATTAATATGATGAATTATATTCTTCATATACAGTCCATCGTATTGTTATGAAAATTCGGCCTACAAATTCGTATCTCTGGATTGTGTACTGTTTGTTTGGTTTAAATTATAACAAATAACTTTTTTATTTAACTTTAATAAACAACTTTACTAATTATAAATTCTAACCACTGCTGCATGTCCATTATTTAACTTGACATTGTTCTCATACGAGACGTACTCGACCACTTTACAATTACTACTGAAGGGCTGTGCCTCAGATGTGGCGCCCTTATATACTGCATGCATCAGTTCGACACGCTTCGACCAACTTCGACATGCTATTGGCACCTCATTCGCACTCATGTGTTTTAATGTGCTGATCTTCCATCTCTTTCTCGCACATTGCATAGTGCGCTGAATGATCTTCCGTCTCTTTTTAACACATTGCTTAGTGCGCTGAATTGTCTTGCGTCTCATTTATTGTTGTTGATTGCTTGCACTATGGGGCAAATTACATCTTTTCGTAACAATATTAATGAACACTTTTTCGACAGTTACCAAGCATTCATCATATTTATGATCGCATTCATAACATTGATGTCGTTAGTCGTTAATATTATGAATGGTTCTTCAATACAATGAATCATTTTTTTTCTGTGAAGAGGAATAACATAAATCGGTTTTAGTCTAGACAAAAATATAAAAGAATAGTACCCAAAATTGGTGAAATCTAGGAAAAACTCTAGCTAGTCTCAGTTGCGAGACATCACGCAGGACTAGCACAATTTTTAAATCATATAAAGGTCGTACAATTCCTTTAGAGGTTGTTAGTGGGCCAAAAGTTATAAATTTATAAGTCCCGAAAATGGTTCTGCAAAATTGGGGGACTAAAGGATCAGAAAGCTCGTATTAGTGTCTAATTAGATGTCTTGGATGCTATTTATTTTATAAAAAAAAACATTTACCTGGCGGGGACCACTGGTCTATAGAAATGCTTTCATAGCATGGGTATTTAAATATCCACTTTGAGTGTTTAAAAGCATGACATCAAAAATATGTTTTGTACTTTTCATATATTTTTCAAAAACAGTCACGATGTGATTTTTAAATTTGGTCGAAATTTTTTCATTCACCCTTATTCTGAACCAGTATTGCCGAAATCCGAATCCGAATTTTTAGCTACATTTTCGAATGCAGAAATTCAGAGGAAATATTTTTTGTTCACGATATGATATGACTGATTGTCAACCCTAACTATACCTTAAAATATTTCCAAATATTGCATACCCTAACTACAACCTATATGTCTTATCTTTCAAGTCTTAGCTTTCAATTAAAACTTTTCGTTAATGGCTTCATTAAATATTTGACGCAAAATACTTTATGTCTATGTTCTGCTAAGTGCACTGAAGTGATTTTTGTCAAATTAGCTTTTTAATTTTTGACATTTTGACTTTGAAACTGACAATGACACTGACACCTGCTCGTGTGCGTAGGTGTTGTGCAGGTCTGAGTTGAGACTTCTTGAAATTTTCTATTTGTAGCTAAGTGTCGCGCATTGTATTAACTACGTTGACATTTGCTGAACATTTTTTTTAACGTCTTTATGACCTTTTTTTGTGTAGTATGGCAGAGCACCCTGTCAGCAACTGAAGCAAACGCATGCATGTCCTTTGTGTGACCTTTAATTCGACAGAGAGTTCAGCGCAGTATTCATTTAAAATCAAATCAAATTCACGCGCCGCTCATAACACTAACACTACACCACGCGAAGGCCAGGTTTAGGCTAAAGGTTGGGTTCGGGATGTTTGGGCAGACCAAGGCTTCAAGGTTAACAAAAGCTTCTTAGCGCGCACAGCATCACCTGCGGCCCAGCGCAGCAGCCATGTTGTTGAGAAAGTCAGAAATAATAATAAAAAAAAGAACATTATTGAGTAGTAGTAGGAGCAAGAGCGTGCAAGAGCTAGCGCGTGCCAGCTCCAAGTGTGAGCGAACACCCGACAGAGCTTTGCCTGCGCAGCCTTCAGGCTTAACCTTGAACTTCAACTGGTGCAAGTGAGCCGGCATGAGTTGCCGCAGCAGATGAGTTGAGGTTGGGAAAAGCAACAGCCAACGCTGTCTCACTCTCTCACACTCTCTCGTTTCGTTGCGCGCATAACCTAGTAGGTGAGCTGTTGGTTTACAGGACGGCGGAGGCGGTAAAGTGTACCTAAAGGACCTTGTCAAATGCACAATAGCATTGCCTTGATTTGGCGCCCACACAGCAGGCAAAGCTTTATACGGTTACAAAGAGAATAAAAGGAAAAGGCAAAGGACTAAAAGAAGGTAAAAGCTTTGAGATAGAAAGAGAGAGAGAAAAAACTGTAAAGGAAAATGAAGGTTTAAAAACAAGAGAGCAGGATGCTCTGCAGTGAAGAGCGCTTTAGTTAGGTTTAACACGGTAAGCTAAGGTAGAGCTTTTTTTGTTGCTTGCACCAACAGAGAGTGATAAATACAGAGAGTCCCTTTTTCAATAATAGCGCTTTTTTACTACGTCGTATTTAAAGCATTTTTCCATTTCTTTTTGACATCTGTTTGTTTGGTGGGGCGAGCTTTGAGCCTCATGCCCTGGCCCAGCAAAGCTTTTGTTTGCTACACCACCACAACCCAGCCCGGTAAAAGTTTGTTGACTGTTGTCATTGAATGGGGTCGCCAATACATTGCGCTCTGCCTAGTCTATATAGTATATAACCTAGCATCATCATTGTTTCGTTGTAAATAGAGCGCAAAATACTATATTTTGTTGCGCACTTTGAGACAATTAGCATTGCCTGTGTTACTACAAAGTTAATTTAATTTTTTTTCCTTTATTCTTATTATTTTTATGCTTTCTTTTTTATTCCTCCTTTTTTTAACTTTCAAAGAAATTTCTACACAAGGCGCAACAATTTAAACTACACAGCGCAAAGTGGTTGTTGGCGTAACGAATTAATTGAGGTGCGTAGGTGGTATATAAAAAACAGGGTCTCGGTTCTTGGGCTGATTTTGCTGTGGCTGCGTACGTGGAATTTTGAATATTTTGAAATAGTTCCGAACACATTTACATATGCAGGTCAGGTTAGGGTTTTAAGAAAAGGACTTTCTAAATTTTTAGTTATAATTTATGTTGCTTTTAAATAAAATATTCATTAGACACAATTTAATTTTGTTTTAAAATTCTGATTTTTTTTAGTGATAATTAGAAAAATTTAATTTTTAGTGATAAATTAAATTTTTAGTGAAAATTTGGATTTTTTATCAAATAATTGATTTTTAGGAAAATATTTAATTTTAAAGAATTATTTATTTTTTTAGTGAAAAAATAAAATTTTAATAAAACATTATATTTTTTTTAGTGAAAAATTGAATTTTTAGTAAAAAATTGTGTTTTTAGTTAGACATTGAATTTATTAGTGATTTCGATATATTTAAGAAAAATTACACAAAATTTGTCAATAGTTATTTTAATTCTTATTTTATTGCTTTAGGTGATCGATGACATCAAACCACAAAATTGTAAGTAATGAACACGTTTGTCTATCCAGGAAAATACAAAAATATATAAAAAAAATGAATTAGTACAAACCACATTGTATAGTTATAGTTTGTATAAATTATGATATACAATACAAAACAAAACTCGACTATAACACGCGCTAAAACTCATTATTGTATAAAAAAAAAGAAAAACCATAAACATTTTATGTATTCCTGCCAAGGTTATTGCCCGCCAAGGTTACATTCACCCCTAGCTGAACAAATATTTAAGGAAAGGGTAAAAATATGTTTTACATACTATATAGGAACTAGTTAAACTATGCGCGTTGCTTGGTACAACAAAATTAAATGAAGAAAAAAAAACTATTTAAGGCGCTAAAAAGAGGTGAGGGCATCTGACATTTGACACGCGACTTCTTAAAAACAAAAAACTACTTACAAATTCCTACGTTGTTAAGCAACAAGTTGGACTATTTTATGTTTTGGGATATGACTCATATATATTTTGGTAATTTGTGGTATCTATTAATATATTATCGAATTTTTATTTTCAATTAAAAGTGTCATAATTCACCTAATTTGAGTTTTCGAGTATTTATTTCTTAAATATTTTGATTTTTGAATTTTTCTGTAAAATATCGAATTTTTAGTGAAAAATAAATTTTTAGTGAAAAAAATTAAATTTTTAGTGAAAAATTAAATTGGAGTAAAAAATCTAATTTTTAGTGAAAATTACATTTATAGTGGAAAATTGAATTTTTAGTGAAAAATTGAATTTTTAGTGAGAAATTTAATTTTTAGTGAAAAATTTTATTTTTAGTGAAAAATTTAATTTTTTAGTGAAAATTTTAATTTTTTAGTGAAAAATGGAATTTGCAGTGAATAATTGAATTTTGAGTGAAAATTTCAATTTTTAATGCATATTGAATTTTTAATGAATATTGCATTTTTAAAGAAATACTGTATTTTTAATAAAATACTGAATTGTTATTGAAAAATTATTGAAAAATTAAATATTTAATGAAAAATTGAATTTCAGTAAAAAATTTTATTTTTAGTGAAAATTTTTATTTTTAGTGAAAAATTTAATTTTTTAGTGAAAATTTTAATTTTTTTAGTGAAAAATTGAATTTTTAGTGAAAAATTGTATTATTTTTTTTTAGTAAAAAATTGTATTTTTAGTGAAAAATTAAATTTTTAGCGAAAAATTGAGTTTTTAGTGAAAAATTGTATTTTTAGTGAAAAATTGTATTTTTTTTTAGTGAAAAATTAAATTTTTAGCGAAAAATTGAGTTTTTTGTGAAAAATTGAATTTTTAGTGAAAAATTGAATTTTTAGTGAAAAATTGAATTTTTAGTGAAAAATTGAATTTTTAGTGAAAAATTGAATTTTTAGTGAAAAATTGAATTTTTAGTGAAAAATTGAATTTTTAGTGAAAAATTGAATTTTTAGTGAAAAATTTTATTTTAGTGAAAAATTAAATTTTTTAGTGAAAATTTTAATTTTTTAGTGAAGAATTGAATTTTTGGTGAAAATTTGAATTTTTAGTGAAAATTTGAATTTTTAGTGAAACATTGTATTTTTTTTAGTAAAAATTGTATTTTTTAGTGTAATATTTAATTTTTAGTAAAAAATTGAAAAATATTGTTTTAGTGAAAAATGTAATTATTAATGAAAAATTTATTTTTTATTGAAAAATTAAATTTTTAGTGAATTATTGAATTTCTAATGTGATAATTTTGTGAATAATTGAGTTTTTAGTGAAAAAGTAAAAATTGTATTTTAAGTGAAAATTTAAATTTAGAATTTTAAGTGATAAATTGAATTTTTAGATCTTTGTCTTTGTCTTTGTCTTTTTCTTTGTCTTTTTCTTTGTCTTTTTCTTTGTCTTTGTCTTTGTCTTTGTCTTTGTCTTTGTCTTTGTCTTTGTCTTTGTCTTTGTCTTTGTCTTTGTCTTTGTCTTTGTCTTTGTCTTTGTCTTTGTCTTTGTCTTTGTCTTTATCTTTATCTTTATCTTTATCTTTGTCTTTGTCTTTGTCTTTGTCTTTGTCTTTGTCTTTGTCTTTGTCTTTGTCTTTGTCTTTGTCTTTGTCTTTGTCTTTGTCTTTGTCTTTGTCTTTGTCTTTATCTTAGTCTTAGTCTTTGTCTATGTCTTTGTCTTTGTCTTTGTCTTTGTCTTTTTCTTTGTCTTTTTCTTTGTCTTTTTCTTTGTCTTTTTCTTTGTCTTTGTCTTTGTCTTTGTCTTTGTCTTTGTCTTTGTCTTTGTCTTTGTCTTTGTCTTTGTCTTTGTCTTTGTCTTTGTCTTTGTCTTTGTCTTTGTCTTTGTCTTTGTCTTTGTCTTTGTCTTTGTCTTTGTCTTTGTCTTTGTCTTTGTCTTTGTCTTTGCCTTTGCCTTTGCCTTTGCCTTTGCCTTTACCTTTTCCTTTTCCTTTTCCTTTTCCTTTTCCTTTTCCTTTTCCTTTTCCTTTTCCTTTTCCTTTTCCTTTTCCTTTTCCTTTTCCTTTTCCTTTTCCTTTTCCTTTTCCTTTTCCTTTTCCTTTTCCTTTTCCTTTTCCTTTTCCTTTTCCTTTTCCTTTTCCTTTTCCTTTTCCTTTTCCTTTTATTTTCCTTTACCTTTTCCTTTTCATCTTCCTCTTCTTTTTCCTTTTCCTCTTCTTTTTTCTTTTCTCTTCTTTTTTCCTTTCCCTTTCATTTTCACTTTCCTTTTTGTTTTAGTTTTCGTTTTCGTTTTCGTTTTCCTTTACCTTTGCTTTTGCTTTTGATTTTGCTTTTGCCTTTTCCTTTGCTTTTGTCTTTTTCTTGCATTTTCCTTTGCCTTTGGATTTGGCTTTACCTTGGCTTTTGTCTTTGTCTTTACCTTGGCCTTTTATTTTTAAAATTTAAAATGTCTTTTTATTCTGTTTTTTCACTTATTCTTGATTTCTTCGATTCTTTTTATTATTTTTACATTTTAAAATTTTTAAATTGTTTATTATTTTTTTTATATTTTTATCATTATCATATTACCTATAATTTTGTATAAAAAGTTCTTTTCTTGGCTAACTTATCATCTTCCCGGTGTCTGTTCTTTTCTTATCTCTTTATTCTATAAATAATACATAAAATTTATGCCCGTCTATAAATTAAATTAAGAACTTCCTCTTGAATTTCTAATTGTAGGTCCGCCACAGGCTTTGCACCCTACAAAATACTTTGTTTTATGAATATATTATTACTACAATTTACAGCCTACGCTATACATCATACTACCACCTTATATATTCGCCAAAGATCCTTCAGTAATATTTTTTCTTTATCACACACTTCATCACGCTTCGTTCTACTTAATTCCAAGGCATTCATTGACCTCGCTCTGTTTCTATCTTTGCACTTCTTCCGCGTCTTTCATTCCGAGTCCTTTATAAATTTTTTTGTATTACCCAGCAAGTGTGGCCCCATCAGCTGCCAAATATCAAAAATCCCGCCACGAAAAAAAAACCTTTTTTCCATTTCCAGCGCCATTAGTTCAATGAAATATCCTCAAAGTACGTTATTCGATTTTTGTGTATTCTTCATCCCATTTACATAACGTATTTTCAAGGGTCGTTCAACGTACAGTAGTAGCAGCATGTTGTTTGTTTTCATATTCAGTGTTTCAATGGTATTCAATGTCAATGTATTTTTTTTTATATATTTCCATTTCCGAGTTTTTTTTTCTACCCACTCTAATTTGATGTTCACTGAAAATCTACCCTAAACATTTGGCATTTAACTTGCTTTTTCTTGTTTTTTTATTTTATTTTGTGCTATAAAGCAACTCCCACACTTTAAATAGTACCGCACGTTCACCTCGAACTTCTTCCCGTTCACCCGGATATATTTCTCCCATATTTGTTACATTATGCGTTCGTTTTCCAAACACTTCCCATTTCGTACACGTGCCACTTAAAGTGTTGTTGCTCCCCGCGCCATATTGCGGCTTCAGGAGCTTCGAGTTCAACAAAAGTTTCTTGAGTTTATTGGCATTATATATGCTGTGCTATATATTTCACCCACAGCAACTGTGACCAACTTCAAGGTTAACTCCGCACGCATTTCCACAGCATGCCATGGTATTTGCGTCTTTTGTAATACTTCCGCTCGCAGCGCTCATACTCTCTCTCTCTGTCTCCTTTTTGGTATAGACATCAATCCACCCATTGTTTTTCCTGTTTCTAATTCTCTCTTTTTTTCAAGACTGGAACACAAGGCATTGACACGCGTTCGCGTCTTACGGAAGCGCTCTTCTAACCGACGCCATATTGTTTAACTAACGGTTGTGATATAATCACTTGACTCTTTGGCGCACTCTTCATCTCTTTCTCTCTTGTGGTTTTGTCTAAAACATTTTTGGACTGAAATATGAAATTATTTGCAGTGTATGAGTGCTTTGACAGTTGTCATCTGGGGTTCAGGAACTCGTAGTGTTTTATTACGCACATAACTACACTGAGAGATATTGACGATCATTATTAGAAAATTTTAATTATTTTCTTTATACAAAAAATTGGTATTTGAAAACTCCAGTGGAAGAATCGGATAAATACATTTTTTTGAAAAACCATGTTATGTGCATTAATTAAGTAATAAAAAATTATTTACCATATAAGAAATACTTTCGACTTCAAAAAAACTATAACGAAAGAATTAAGGTATACAAAAAACCAATTTGTGGAAATAATCATTTAAAAATGGTAAAATGAGGTCACTAAAAACATTTTTCTCGAAATGTATTTTTTGATACCTTCCCGATTCTTCCACTGGAGTCTTCATTTGTTACAATCTATATAATTGGAACTGGAATTGAACCTAGAAAAGATCCAGTTTTTGTAGAACCACAATTGCAACTGCAAATAAATCATATAAATTTGTAAAAGATTTAAAATAAAAGGTTGAAATATTTTTTATTATAATCGGTACTTTAAAACTTGAAATTTACTTTTTAAATGACCCTAGCTGATCAAATACAAGTATATTGTAAAGACCGACCAATACTTAATATCCCAAAACATCATATTTGGCAGTCTAAGGGAAGTTTAAAAACATTTTATATAACTCGCAGAAAAAAAGGCGTAGTTTGTACCAAAAGCTGATTATTTTCTTTCCATACCCAAAATAAGCCGGGAATCTGACTTAAAAATAACACAAAATTTGATAACCTACCATAAACATTCCAAAATCTTCCAATTACCTGTATTTATTCCAAAAATATGCACTAACTATTTCAGATATTTTGTACCGGGATATTTTCGATAAATTTAAAGCAGACCAAGACGGAGTTTATATCAAAAGCAATAGCGGAGATCTTCTTTTAATATTCCATAAAATATTATAACCTGCTAAACTCTTCCTTCAAACTTCCATTTATCTCTGTGATTGCTGGTAATATGCCTGAAATATGTCTAAAAAAACCAGTAAATTTTGTCTTAGGTCGAATAAAAGAGTACTATTCAAACTATGCAATTATAAAACAGAATCATAAGGAATTCATTATCTAGCACAACATTTATGGTAGACTCAAGACAGTTAAAAACATATTTAAAAATATTTTATGCAATAATAACTCACAGAAAAATGCTTATTTATATCAAAAGCTGGCTATTTTCTTTCCATACCCAAAATATGCCGGAAATGTGACTTCAAAAGTACACAAAATTTAATAACCTACCACACACCTTCCAAAATCTTCCACTTACCTGTATGGTTGCGGAAAATATGCTCCGAATATTTAAAAAAATTACAGGAATTTTGTCACGGGATGTTTCCGTAATTCTAAAGCAGACCAAGACGGAATTTATATCAAAAGTAATATTTTTCTGCTCATGCCAAAAGTATTGAAGAGGTTCTGCCTTTAATATTCCATAATATATGAAAACCTGCTAAACTCTTCCCCCAAACTTTCATTTATCTCTGTGATTGCTGGTAATCTGCCTGAAATATGTCTGAAATAAACCGGAAATTGTGTCTTTGGCAGAATAAAAAAATAATATTCAAACTTTGCAATTATAAAACATAATAATATCATTTTTGGTAGACTCAAAACAGTTAATATACAAATTTTGAAAAGATTTCAAACAGACAACGGCATATTTTGTGTCAAATGCTGCCTGTTTGTGCCCTTTCCTAAAATTTATCGGAATCTGTATTAAAAGTTTCACATAATTTGATAACCTGTATGTTTTTCGGCAATATTTCCGAAGTATTCTTGAAAAATGACAGGAGGGCGTTTGTATTAAATGCCTCCGACCATCCCAAAAATATGCCGGGAATTTGGCATTCAATTTGATAATATTCAGTACCCTACTTACAAACACAAATTTATCTTTACAGTTGGTGGAAATATATTTCCAAATATTCCCGAAAAGTCACTGAATATTTGTCTCGAATGTGAATTTGGCTGAATTTGGTGATATTTGGCTGGCTCAAGGCAGCCAAATATGTCTTTTGGAAGAATTTAAAAATACAAATTTTGCATGAAATATGTCGGAATATTTTAAATATTTTGGAAAAGGCACAGAAATTTTGTCTTGAATACAAAACCATTTTTGTAACTCTCCGATACAACATTGTTGACAGACTCAAGGCAGTTTAGAAGCATTTTTGGTAGATTTTAAGCAGACAGAAGCGGAGAATAGCTGCTCATAGCCAAAAAACGCCGGAACTCTGTATTTTATATCAGACAAAATATATTTAATAACCTACTACGCTTCAAAAATATTTCTGTTAACTGAAAACAGTTCAAAATATTACAGAAAAACGTGTAGAATTTTTGGAAAGATGAACTAAAAACCACTAAAATTCTACCATCAGTACTGAACATATATTTTCCTATATACTTGGCACTCTTCTTTTAATATTTACTTTTTCATAACATTTTTTTTTATGGCCAACGTATATGTTTCATATAAGCTAAGCTAAAAGAAAAAATTTTAGACAAGGTCATTAAACTGCTCATGGCCCCTAACTGAATTTCCAAAGTGCGTCGACACTTGATGTAGAACCCTAACTCCAAATGAACAAAAAAAACACCCAAAGCTCTACGATAGCAAAAAGCCTACCCCATGGTAGAAATTAATAGCGCAACATAAAGGCATTACCATGTTTTTTTTGTTGTTGATGACGATGACGACGGAAGTCTTTGTGGTAACCATGGCCACCAAACTCCTGTTACCCTTCCTAGTTCTGTGTGGGTATGTTGTCGGCCACGTTTCTGGGTCATTGTACTGGTTTTGCTTTTTGCCAGGGGTTTGTTTTTCTGTTGAGGTCATTG
This sequence comes from Dryomyza anilis, assembly GCA_951804985.1. NCBI lineage: Eukaryota > Metazoa > Arthropoda > Insecta > Diptera > Dryomyzidae > Dryomyza > Dryomyza anilis. Next base: position 4,153,415 of record OX638134.1, read on the forward strand.
TGCCGAAAAAATTTCGAATAATACTGCAAAAGTTTCCGCATTTGTTGAGGGTTATAATTTCCGTATGGCATCTATGGAAATGTGAAAATAATAGATGACACCCAGTAGTTGTGGCTGAAGTTGATAAATGGTAGTTGAAAGTTTATAAATGGTGGATATTTGCGAGAAGAGTTGGGGGGATTTTCTTTTTTATAATAACTAAAGCACTAATTAAGAAATTGGTGTTGGCAAAATAGGAAAGATCGAAAAGTGTAAAATTTTTTCTATTAATTTTTCTATTAATTTGATTTTTAGCGTATTAAATACTACTATTATAATTTGATATAATTTATATAAAATACTAAAATGTTGCTTCTTTAAAATTCTAAAACAAAACAGGTTTTTAAAAAAGGTCTTAAATCAAATAAAAAATGTTAAGATATATCAAAATTAGTTCCTTTAATGTTTAACCTTGTACATATAATTTCTATAAAATAAAACATGTTTTATATGGCAGTTAATCAGTAAAAAAAGATATAGAAATTTAACCTTGTTTAAATCACACAACATAATTAGGTCATTGGGTACTATGTATATTCCACAGAAATCCATGCATATCTCACGCATCAGTTACTCGGTTTTCTATGTTTTATTTTCATGTGACAATCGTCAGCATTTAAAAAAAATATATTACATAAAATAAAAATAAAAAAAATCTTTTTCAGTATAAACTGCAGGTAATAAAATACTGCGTTACTGTAGGAAGCAGCTGGGAAAGAAATATCGTCTGATAAGTTAAGGTCTGTTTTTTTTCATATTGTTTTTTAATATAGTTCGTCGTTGTCGTCGCTTGTCATGTGGAAGAGCCGTGCTTTGACAATATAAATAAATATGAGTCAAGTACAATGTCCTCATGTAAAATGAGACATACATTATATTGTAGACTTGTTTTTACAATGTTTTTCTTTGTAATTACAAATATTTTTACATATGACATTTAATATGCTTTTGAAGAAATGTTTTTTTTTTTTTTATGTAAATGTGTTTTTGCTATATTATGAAATGGATTGTTTTCTAGTTGGATTACTAGAATTTGTACCAAGTTGAGACCGCTTTTTAAATAGACCCATTTAAAATAAAAGAAAGCAGTAATATTTGCCAAATCTATGAAATCATGTACGTATTAAAAATGTGCACTAATCATCAATTTCTGGATATATAGTGTCGAATATATTCAGACATTTATAACTTGTAACGTCGGTTGTTCGTTTGGTTATTGCGTTGGACTATGAGTCAAAAGTCCCTCTTGTGTTGGAGACTACATGATGAAAGTTTCCGGGGTTCAATCCCAGCAACTGTCAATATCTGTTTCATTGAAAACATGTTTCTATACGACGCACGGTGAACAAAATGTTGAAATTTTGGACCACAAGTTATATTCTTTATTCGCACTAACTTTTTTCTAATCACAATCAATGTAGTTAAAAATCATCCGTATATAGATCCCGGATTAGGAGAAAATACATGGCAAAAATTACCATTTATATTCTTGTTTCATACATTTGTGTATTTCGTTGTAAATTTATTTCAAGAACCAAAACGATATTATTTATTCGCAGTAATTTTTTTTTAGTAGCCGCGGTAGCTCAGTGGTTAGTGCGTTGGACTGCGAGCCGAAAGGTTTCCGGTTCAAGCCTGGACTGGGGCTAACAACATCTTTTAATAGAAACATTTTTCTATACCGCGCTACCTCTCGGCAGTAAATGGCAAACCTACGAGAGTAAAACATTGCCTATAAAAAGCTCTCACCCGCCGTTCGGATTCGGCAATAAACTGTAGGTCCCACCATTTTGAGTACAAATATAACACGCACAGCTCAAAATGGTGAGAGAGTTCGGCCTAAGTTCTTATAGAACTGTAGTGCCAAACTATTATTATTATAGCTTTTTTTCTAATCACAATTAATGTAGTAAAAAATAAAAAAAATATAATTCCGATATCGTTCCAAGATTAGGAGAAATTACATGCAAAAAATTACCATTTTTATTCTAATTTCATACATTTGTGCCTTTTTGTTTATTTATTCCAGGGACTGCTAGCGATATCCTTCGTTCGTACTAACTTTTTTTATAATAACAATCAATGTGACAAAAAATAGAAAATATATCATCCCGATATAGTTCCGGGATTAGGAGAAATTTCATGGCAAAAATTATCTTTTTTTTTATAATTTCACACAATTGTGCCTTTTTTTGTAAATTTATTCCAAGAACTGCATGCGATATTCTTCCTTCGCACTTAAATTTTAATAATGACAATCAATGTAGTAAAAAATTTTAAAAATATCATCCCGATATCGTTCCCGGATTAGCAGTAATTACATGACAAAAATTACCATTATTATCTAATTTCATACGTCTGTCCCTTTTTTATAAATTTATTTCAAGGACTGCAAGCGATATCCTTCATTCACACCAACTTATTTCAGATCACTATCAATGTGGTCAAATATAAAAAATAAATCATACCGATATCTGCTCCAGATTTTGAAAAATCACATGTCTTCTTTAACTTCTTGCGTGATATTAAAGCAGGGCGGAACATCCATCGAACCTGGGGAACGAATCCTTCAGAGGCAATCTTCCCAGCTCCCATGAAGGATATCAGAAAGAGGTTTATAGTCGCGAGCAGTGGAGACGGTTATGACAACCGGGCCTCTGTTGAAAAAAAGAGCAAAGGGAAGTCTTGATGACATCCTTACGGCCTCCCAAGAGTAAGTGCTACTGGGCCATTGAGTTTCTAACGCAGATCAATATCCATATGACTGTCGATTGCATCATTTATGGAGAGAATGTAAGAAGGAAAGGCAATCGTACTCCTCATGTAAAACAAATTCTCATGACGAACGAATACTTAATCTCATCTATTAATACTCATCCCTAGAACACATCATCAGCAAGTACTTCTATAAAATAAGTTTCTATCAGAAACAAGAACGTCTTGTAGAAGTAATCATCTGTCATAAAAGTAATCATCTGTCCCTTTCAAAACTAGTTTCATCAAAGCTTTTCAGTAGGACTTGCGTATTCAGATATAAAGATTTTAAATCAAGAAGAAGTTATCTTGAACGAGTTATCAAAATTATCAGAAATTATCAGAAACGATTTACCATCTAAAAAGGCTACTCTACTATAACGAAATTCCAATGCTGTCATCTTGAATAAATTCTCATCGAGAAAGAATCTTCTATGGATCACAAAATAAGGCCTTTCCGAATAAATTCTAATCTAGAAAATTCTTATCAAAAATTATGATTTATCTGGAAAAATTCTTGAAAAGAATTTTGAGCTAAATCCTAAATAGACTAATATACTCATAACAAGTTGTCTTTAACTTATTTAGTTTCTTTATTTTTATTATATATTCATTTAATTTAAAGAAAAAATCATCATCTCGTTCGCATAATTTCCATTATTTGATTCATTCTTTTTGAGACATTTTAGTAGTTGATGGGCAATTTCACACTTTTCCGTATTAATATTACTCTCTACGAAAATAATTATAAAGCAGTCTTTTACCTTATTATGAAATGCACTATACATAAACTCGTCTGCAAATACTGCATGATTAATACGTCCATTTTTCAGAATTTCTTTATTTTCGAAAATACAATTGATGTAACATTTATGTGATGTTTCTTCCAAAGAGTGGTTTTCGAATTCATAACCTGTCTCCCGAGCACAGCTTTCACGCAGTTTTATATCTGTTGACTTTTGTTAAAATATTTTTTATACAATTTTTTTTTGATAAATTTAAAAAAATATATATAATACACTCACGGATTTCTGCTTATCCATAACTTCAACGCACTTTAGAAGTTGGTAGCTATATTCACAAGCACTCATCTCTTTATAGGTTTTATTTTTGCGCACCATTTGGTCACACATAATACAGTTTTTACCATTAGGTAAAAATAGTGCTGAATGTATATTTAGACGCTTTTGGCTTACGATGCCCATTCCCTCAAAATAACAATTTGTCCAGCATTTGTATTTTTCTTTAAATTCTGGAGTGCAGTTGGATGAATCCTCTGGATCATATCCAGTTAATTGTGCACATTTTTCGTTAATTTCAGATTTTAATTCTCTTTTGGAAAGACCGAGGCTCTTGGTTATGGCAGAACCGTTTATAAATATTAGAATAATATACACTATGTACTTCATTTTTTAGGATTAGTGAATTTATTTCTGTTTACTGCTTGTTTTTATATGAAAATATTGCAAATTTTTGGTGCTATAATAAATATTTATTTTGCTAATTTAAAGAATTTATTTAACGATAATGATTATTGAAATCGTTCAACTACATTATGTTGATTGGACAACATCATTTGTGAGATAAATGAGTTTAAATCGAAATATTTTGAGGTTGATAATAATTTTGCTGAAATCTCTGCATAAAACTATTTATTGCCGACACGAGGCAAAAGTTCTGCCATTTTTTTCATTTAAATTTCGGTCATATTTTGATCGAATTTTAGGCAATTTTAAATGCAGATTTTCGGGCATAATTGAGAACGAGCACAAAATCGACAGCATTGATACAAACTTCTGTTTCAAAAATCGTGAAATCCCTAAAAGACAAAAATATTCGTACAATCTGAACTCCTCAGGTATTATTGACATCATTGCTTATGAAAGAACGATTGCAATAAATCATGTATTGTACTATTATACCAAAAGTTGAAATTTTACCAAACATTTAATTTTATATCATAATTTTAAATTTTATACCAAATATAAATTTTATACCAAAAATTTAATTTTATACCAAAAAATTCATTTTATACCAAAAATACCAATTTATACCAAAAATTCAATTTTATACCAAAAATTTCTTTTTATACCAAAAATTCAATTTATTACTAAAAATTCGATTTTATACCAAAAATTTAATTTTACACCAAAAATTCAATTTAAAACCAAATATTCTATTTTATACCAATTTAATACCAAAAATTCCATTTAATACCAAAAATTCAGTTTAATACGAAAAATTCCAAATTATACCAAATATTTTGTACCAAGAATTAAATTTTGTATCAAAATTTCAATTTTAGATTAAATGTTATACCAAAAATTATTACCATAAATTGAAGTTTATACCAAAAATTCAATTTTATACCAAAAATTTTATTTTTTACCAAAAATTCAATTTTATACCGAAAACAAGAACAAGATTTCTATTAGTAGAAGGAACCATCTGTCATAGTAGTAATCGTCTGTTTCTTTCAATACTACTTCAGTACTTGTTTCAACAAAGCTTTTCAGTAGGAGTTGCATATTCAGGCAAAGATCTCAGATCACAAACAAACTCTAATCTTAAACAAGTTCACATCAAGAAATATGTCTCATCAAGAACGCTTTCGCGTATTGTAACTTTACTCATTATCGAAACAAGTTCGTATCAAAAACGTTTTCTCACAGAATAAATTCTCATCGACAATTAGGTACTTATCATAAACGAATTCCAATTTAGAACATCCAATAGATCCAATTCTTATTCAAAAAGTATCCATTTTTCAAACTGAACATCATCTTGCTCTCATCTTGAACGTATACTTATATGGAACTAGTTCTTTTTTATAGAGATTATTCATCTAGTTCTAAACTAGAACGATTTACCATCTACAAAGGGTTCTCACCTATAACGAAATTCCAATGCTGTCATATTGCATAAATTCTCATCGAGAAAGAATCTTCTATGGGTCACAAAATTAGTTCTTCCTGAATAAATTCTGATCTGACTCCTTATTTAGAATAGGTATCCATTTGTTTAGACTCATATACTCATAACAAGTTTTCTTTTAATTATTTAGTTTTATTATTTTTATTATATATATATTTAATTTTGTTTAACGTCCGTTTAAAGAAAAAATCTTCATCTCGCCCGCATAATTTCCTTCATCTGATTCATTCTCTTCGAGACATTTTAACAGTTGATGGGCAATTTCACACTTTTCCTTACTAATATTATTCTCTACGAAAATAATTATAAAACACTCTTTTACCTTAGTATGAAATACACTATACAGAAACTCGTCTGTAAATACTGCATGATTAATACGTCCATTTTCAAGAATTTCTTTATTTTCGAAAATACAATTGATGTAACATTTTTGTGATGTTTCTTCCAAAGAGCCGTCGTTTTCGTCGTCGTTTTCGTATTCATAGCCTGTCTCACGGGCACAGTTTTCACACAGTTTTTCATCTGTTAACTTTTGTTAAAACATATTTTATACGAATTTCTTTTTGGTAAAAATAAATAAATATATATAATAAACTTACATCTTTCTGATTATCCATATCTCCAACGCACTGTAAAACTTGGTAGCTATATTCACAAGCACTCATCTCTTGATAGGTTTCATTGTTGCGCAACATTTTGTCACACATAATATAGTGTTTACCATTAGGTAAAAATATTGCTGAATGTTTATTTAGACGCTTCTGGCTTCCGATGCCAATTTCCTCCATGTAACAATTTATCCAACATTTGTATTTTTCTTTAAATTCTGGAGTGCGGTTGGATCTATAAGAGGAATGCTTTGGATCATATCCAGATAATTGTGTACATTTTTTCGTAATATCAGGTTCTACTCTTCTTTTGGAGAGACCGAGGCCCTTGGTTATGGCAGAACCTTGTATAAAGAGAATAATATACACTATGTACTTCATATTTTAGGTTTAGTGAATTTATTTCTGTTTACTGGTTGTATTTATATGAATATATTGCAAATTTTTGCGCTATAATTAAATATTTATTTTGCTAATTTAAACAATTTATTTAACGTTAATGATTATTGAAATCGTTCAACTACATTATGTTGATGGGACATCAACGTTTGTAAGATAAATGAGTTTAAATCGAATATTTTGAGGTTGATAAAAATGTTGCTGAAAATCTCTGCATTAAACTATTTATTGCCGACACGAGGCAAAAGTTTTGCAATTTTTTTCATTTATATTTCGGCCATATTTTGATAAAACGTTATTAAATTTTAGGCAGATTTTCGGGCATAATCTCTAAAAAACCAGAAATATTCGTACAATCTGAAATCCCCGGGTATTATTGACATCATTGCTAATGAAATAACCAGTGCAATAAATTATGTATTATTCAATTATACCAATAGTTGAAATTTGTAACAAAAACTTAATTTTTTCCAAAAATTCAATTTTATATTATAAGTTGAAATTTTATACCAAAAATTCAAATTTATATTAAGGATCATACCAAAAGTTAATTTTTATAGCAAAAATTAAATTTTATACCAAAAATTCAATATTATACCAAAAATCCAATTTTATACCGACAATTCCATTTTATACCAAAAATTCCTTTTTATAACAAAAAATCAATTTTATATCAAAAGTCGAAATTTCATATAAAAAATTAAATTTTATACCAAAATTACTATTTTATACCAAAAATTAATTTTTTTTACCAAAAATTAAATTTTATAACAAAAATTCATTTTTATACCAAAAATTCAATTTTATACCAAAGATTCTATATTATACCAAAAATTCAGTTTTATACCAAAGATTCTTTATTATACCAAAAATACTATTTTATACCAAAAATTCAATTGTATATTAAAAGTTGACATTTTATACGAAAATTTCAATTTTATACCAAAAATTCATTTTATATCAAAAATTCAATTTTACATCAAAAATTAAATTTTACATCAAAAATTAAATTTTATAACAAACATTTATTTTTATACCAAAAATTCATTTTTATATCAAAAGTTGACCTTTTATGCCAATATTTCAATTTTATACCAAAAATTCATTTTTATACCAAAAATTCATTTTTAAACCAAAAATTCCATTTTATAACAAACAAATCAGTTTTATACCAAAAATTTCATTTTTAAACCAAAAATTTATTTTTATACCAATAATTCATTTTTATACCAAAAATTAAATTTTATACCAAAAATTAAATTTTATACTAAAGATTAAATTTTTACCAAAAATTCCATTTTATACCAAAAATTCGATTTAATATCAAAAATTCCAATTTATACCAAAAATTGAATTTTATATCAAAATTTAAAATTTTATACCAAAAATAATATTTTATACCAAAAATTCCATTTTATACCAAAAATTCTACTTTATACCAAAAATTCCATTTTATATCAAAAATTCTACTTTATACCAAAAATTCTAATTTATACCAAAAATTGCATTTCATCAAAATGTGATCTAATTGAATCTATTTGAAACCAATTCTTATTCAGAAAATTTCCAGAACTCAAAGTGAATTTTATATTGTTCTCATACAGAACGTACCAAGCACTAATTCTGATTTGCATGTATTTTTTTATGCATAATGGATACTCGTCTAGAACGAAATGTCAATAAGTTCATATAGATTACTCATCTAAAACGAGTCAATGTTGAAAGTGTTATCGACTAGAACTAGTTCTCAATTAAAACGATTTCGCATTTGGAAAAAGTACTACTCTAGAACTAGAACCCATTGTGTCATCTTGAATAAATTCACATCGCGAACGAATATTTTATGGATCGCAAACTAACGAGTTCATATTCATAACTTGTCGAAAACTCAAATCTAAAACGAATCCTTATATAGAAATAGTACTAATGTAGTATAAACTCATACCAAGTCATTATCAATTAATATATTTAATGAATTTTATAATATACTCCTTTAATTTAGTTTAACATCAGTAAAAATCTTCATCTCTTCAGAATAACTCATAAATTCTGATTCATTCTTTTTGAGACATTTTAACAGTTGATGGGCTATTTCGCACTTTTCCGTACTTATTGTACTTTCTTCAAGAATAATTATATAGCACTCTTTTACCTTAGTATGAAATATACTAAACAGATTCTCCTCTGCAAATACTGCATGATTAATACGTCCACTTTTAAGAATTTCTTTATTTTCGAAAACACAATTGATGTAACATTTATGTGATGTTTTTTCCAAAGAATGGTTTTCGAATAGATAGCCTGTCTCCCGAGCACAACTTTCACTCAGTTTTTTATCGTCTATCTGTTAAAATATTTTTTAAACAAATTACTTTTTGATAAAAATATAAAATATATATAATAAAGTTACATTTTTCTGCTCTTCCATACGTCGGACACACTTTGCTATTTGAAAGCCATATTCACAATCACTCATCTCTTGATAGGTTTCATTGCTGCTCACAAATTCGGCACAATCAAAAAAATGTACACCATTAGGCATAAATAATGCTAAATGCATATTGACATGCTTATTGTCTGCGATCCCTATTGTTTCCAACAGGCAATTTTTCCAGCATTTGTAGTTTTCTGTAACTTCTTCAGCGTTGTTAAAGTTTAATGAATCCTTTGGATCGAATCCAGATAATTGTGCACATTTTTCATCAATATCAGGTTTTAATTCTCTCTTGGTAAGACCGATGCCCTTGGTTATGGCAGATCCTTGCATAAATATTAGAATAATATACACTATATACTTCATATTTAATGTTTAGTGCATTTTTTTGTCTGTTTACTGCTTGTTTTTATATCAAAATATTGCAAATTTTTGGTGCTATAATTAAATATTTATTTTGCTAATTTAAACAATTTAAACAACGATAATGATTATTGAAATCGTTCAACTACATTATGTTGATTGGCCATTTAAACTCATTTTCACACAAACTATGAAAATTAGTTTAAATCGAAATATTTTGAGGTTGATAAAAATGTTGCTGAAAATCTCTGCATAAAACTATTTATTGCCGACACGAGGCAAAAGTTATACCATTTTTTTCATTTATATTTTGATCATATTTTTATTAAATTTTAGGCAATTTGAAACGCAGATTTCCGGGCATAATTGAGGATGAGCACAAAATAGACAGCATACAATATTCGCAATCGTCTATTAACAAAATCCTTATAAAAAATCATTTTTTTTACAATCTGAAGTCCCTGGTTATATAGGGATGGGAAAATCTTCATTACGTCTCACCTTATTCACGTCAGGACCATCGAAGACCGATTGCATTTTCGCCCTGCATAGTATTGATGACATTTTCATACACATGTCTAGCACTTCTTACATGATGTCACGTCATTCATAGATACAGCATCGAAGGCATTAAAGTGATAGTAGATTAAAAAACTTTGACAATTTGATGGGTTATTTATGACTTGTCATAGAAAACTACATGAATGATATCTTAATTGACAAGATGCTCATAAAATCCTTGATATATCTATGATGACAGGGTATATGTATTTAATGCAATGTTCGTTATGAAATAGTTGTAGACATGTTTATCAATGACAAATTTTTCAATGTCCTCGATTTATCATTAATGCCCATGTCGTATATGATATCATTTCGCGCTGGGTGATGAAAGAACCTTTGTAACAAAATATGCTTTATTCAATTATACCAAAAGTTAAAATTTATACCAACAATTTAATTGTATACCAAAAATTCAGTTTTGTACACAAATTTTATTTTATACCAATATTTCAATTTACAATATTTATTCAATTTTATACAAAATATTTAAATTTATACAAAAATTTAATTTTGTATCAAAAATTATTTTCATACCAAGATTTATAATTTATACCAAGAATTCAATTTTATAATAAAAATTGTTTACAAGTTTCACTAAGAATTTAATTCGATTTTATACCAAAAATGTAATTTTACACCAAACATTGTTTTTTATACCAGACATTCAATTTATACCAAAAATTTATTTTTTATAATAAAAATTTATTTTTTATAACAAAACTTAATTTTTTTTTTATTACAAAAATTTATTTTTATACCAAAAATTCAAATTTAAACCAAAAATTTAATTTTATACCAAAAATTTAATTTTATTCCCAACATTTTATTTTATACCCAAAATTATATTTAATATCAAACATTTTATTTTATACCAAAAATTAAATGTTGACCAAAAATTTAAATTTAATTTTATACCAATTCAATAAAAATTTATTTTTATACCAAAAAATAGCTTTTCAACAATTATTCATCTTTAGACAAAAAATCCAATTTGATACCAAAAAATTGATTTTATACCAAAAGTCCCATTTTGTATCAAACATTATTTTTTATGCACAGAATTCAAATTTTATAACCAAAAATTGAATTTAATTTATACCATCAATTCAATTTTATACCAAACATGCATTTTTATACCAGATATTAAATTTATACCAAACATTTATTTTTTAAAGGAAAATGTTATTTTTATACCAAAAATTCAAATTTATACCAAAAATTCAAATTTATACCAAAAATTCAAATTTATACCAAAAATTTAATTGTAAACCAAACTTAAGTTTTATACCAAAAAATTATTTTACAATAATTATTCAACTATATACCAAAAATTTAATTTGATAGCAAAAATTTAATTTTGTACCAAGAATTTAATATTAAAAATATAATTTTAAAACAAGAATACACTTTTACAATAATTATTTAATTTATTAAATTCATTTTTATACCAGAAATTTAATTTTTTAGCAAAATAAAAAATATTTATTTGTAACAATTTTATATAAATCAAATTTATACAAACATTTTTTTTTTATACCAACATTTTAATTTTATTCCAAATTTTATACCAAATGGTTTTTCACAATTTTTCATAAAATTTAATTTTATACCGAATTTTCAATTTTATACCAAAATTTCAATTTTATACCAAAATTTTAATTTTATACTAAAAATTTAAAATTCAATTTTATGTCAAAAATAATTTTTATACTTTTGTACCATCTAAATTTCCAAATATAAAAATCATTTTTTATGCCCAACTAGCACATTTTCCAAAACACCATCACCTCATTAAATCCAGTCATTACTGCGTCATCATGTGTTAATCACCTGGTCAGCACCACAGCCACAACATCGCCCAATGTCAGCAGTTGTGCCCCACACTCAGCGCTTTTGGGGTACCTTTAGCTATGCTCTAAAAAAACAATTCATAAAATGCTTTTTGAGCGCGCCAAAAAACAAAAACCAAATTCGGCAGAATTTAGCGTCAACTGAGACAGCAACATTGTCAGCGCCCCAACAAATTGGAACGCGTGTCGGTCGAATCGCTATTGTGGCTGACGCACCCTGACATGACTGCCTGCCTGCCTAATGGATCTGGATCGCTAAAACATACTGTAGTGGGCTGGTTGGCTGACTGTTGGTCGATGACGCTGTTGATTGTTGAACTTGAACATGATTTTGCCGCATGTTCCCTTTAATTTGAGTTTTTCTATTTATTCTATTTTTATTGTTTTTTTTTTTGTTTTTAACTATGGATGGTCAGCGTACTCAATTTCGTGGAATTTTAATTTTCCATTAGTCAGCAGAGGGTGGAATTGTATCGCATACAATTTTTAATTTAGCTCATTCGTGATAATGATGACCTGTCATTCGCTTTCGCTGAATTTGGCATTTTTATTAATGCAAAGTAATTTGTTATTTCATAGGTCTTTTGAAATATTTATAGCATATCACAATAGCTGTGTTCTGAAATGTTTTCTATTATAAAATATTTACATTTTTGCAAATTTATTACAGTACTTTAGAAAAAATAATATTCAATAAACCAGAAATCAGTTTAGAAAATATTTGCATTAGAGAACATTAAATTTTACAAAATTTCTCAAAGTTTCTTATAAATAAAAATAACTAAATTACTATTTACTGTACAACACGTTTTCACATGTTTTTAATTTCTCCATAGCACCTATTATTCTTCTACAATTAGAAATAAAAATACAAAAATTAAAAACTCAAAGCAAAGTTGACTGAAAAGCGAAAGTCTGCGGCACAGTTTTTAAACGAACTTCTTGTATAGTTCACTTTCTATGCCACCAAATTTCAGTTTCTTTGAACTAAATTCTTAGATTTAATTGTTGGGTGAACAAAAGAGCAAAATACAAAGACATAACAAAAGAAGCAGGCATTTTACAAAGTAAAAGAAATGCTTAATATTGAAGAGATATAAATGAACGTCTAAAAAAAAACTGAATTAAATTTTATATCGAAAAATAAATTATATACCAAAAATCAATTCTGTACAAAAAATTAATTTTATATCAAAAATCAATTCAATGCCAAACATTTTATTTTATATTAAAAATTAATATTTACATCGATTTTAGAACAAAAATTAATTACATTTTATAACAAAAATTCAATTCAAAAAATTGTACATCAAAAATTTAATTTTAAAACAAAATTTCAATGTTATACCAAAATTTCAATTTTATAGCAAACATTCACTTTACTATCAAAAAGTCCAAACAATTTTATTTGTAGCCAAAAAATTCATTTTATATCATAATTTCAATTTTATACCAAAATTTCAATTTTATTGCAAAAATTTAATTTTGCGCAAAAATTAAAATTTTTGGCCATAAATTGAATTTTACACCAAATGTAAAATTAAATTTTTGGTATAAAAATAAAATTTTGGTATAAAATTGACTTTTTGGTATAAAATTGAACTTTTGGTAAAAAATGTACTTTTTGGTATAAAATTTAATTTTTGGTATAAAATTGGATTTTTGGTATAAAATTGGATTTTTGGTATAAAATTGGATTTTTGGTATAAAATTGAAATTTGATATAAAATGGAATTTTTGGTGTAAAATTTAATTTTTGGCATAAAATTGTAGTTTTGGTACAAAATTTAATTTTTGGTATAAAATTAACTTTCTGGTATAAAATTGAATTTTTGGTTTAAAATTAACATTTTGGTATAAAATTGAATTTTTGGTATAAAATTGAATTTTTGGTATAAAATTGTATTTTTTGTATAAAATTTAATTTTTGGTATAAAATTAAACTTTTGGTATAAAAATAGTTTTTTTTTTCAAATTGATATAAATTTAATTTTTTGGTATCAATTGAATTTTAGGTATACTTTTCAATTTTAATTAATTAAATTTAGAGTATAAAATTAAATTTTTACAATAAAATTGAATTTTATGTTTAAAGTTGAGGTTTTGGTGTAAAATTGAATTTTTGGTAGAAAATTAATTTTCTGGTATAAAATTGAATTTTTGGTATTAAATTGAATTTTTGGTATAAAATTGAATTTTTGGTATAAAATTGAATTTTTGGTATAAAATTAGATTTTTGGTATAAAATTTAATTTTTGGTATAAAATTGAATTTTTGGTATAAAATTGAATGTTTGGTATACAATTGAATTTTTGGCTTAAAAATGTTTTTTTTTCTTTTTGTATAAATTGGCTTTTTTGCTTTTAAATTTTTTTTTATATTTTAAGTATGCCTTAATCCGTTATTAATCCCTTTCTTCCTGTTTGCTATAAAACCGATTAACATATGGCCAATAAATGTCATTGACGGCCAGGCCACCACTTGTATCGTCTTCGGTTTAAATGAGTCTTAAACCTTTTTGTATCGCCTTCACCCTCATTTCACTTTTTATTTACAACAATTTTACATTTTTCTTTGTGCATTGAACGAGGTCAGTGTACGAGCGCTGCAAGTTGAAATAAGCCTTAATTTGAGTTGAACAACAAGCTGTTGTAATTTTTGTTGTTGTTGTTTTCGGGTGAAATTTATGAAATTTAGTCTAGAAACCAAAGAAGAAGCCGCCGCTAATGACATTTCTTGAGAAAGTTTTTAAACATTTTATAAAGATTTTTTTCGAGTTTTTTAAATTTCATTAAAACGAAAATTTAATATAAAAAAACAGATAAATGACATTCAACGGAAGCTGCAACCGCAGGCAACAGGATGCAGCGGTGGCGGCGACAACTGTCGCTGACCCCATGCAGCAATATGTAACAGCAACTGTTGTAGATATTTTATGTGCTGCACAATGCACAACATTTAGGTTAAAAGTGAAAGTGGCCAAAACGCAGTCAGTGCAAAAGGGCGGCAGGCGGCAGCAGTAGCAGCTTCAACAAGTTGAATAGCATAGAAATTGAATGCAAATCGAGTATGTAAATTGAATATGAATTAAATGTAAATATAAAATTAATGTAAATTTAATGTGTGATTTGAAAGCCCTGTCGTTGACCTCTTGAAATTTATTTGATTCGGCAACAACACAATTTTCAATGAAAAATTTAATTTTTGGTGTAAAATTCAAGTTTTAGTCTAAAAATTATATTTTGGTATAAAGTTTATTTTGTTTTTTGTAACAAAATTGATAAAAAAAGAAAAAATACTTTTATACCAAAATTTCAATTCAGTACCTAAAATCAATTATATACAAAAAATTCAATTTTATACCAAAAATTAAATTTTATTCCAAACATTTAAAACCAAAAATTCAATTATTAAAAATAATAATTAATATTTAATTTTATACCAAAAATTCAATTTATACCAAAAATTCAATTTGATACCAAAAACTCAATTTGATATCAGAAACTCAATTTTATAGAAAAAATTTAATTTTATACCAAAAATTCAATTTTATACCAAAAATTCAATTTTATACCAAACATTTAATTCTGTTCCAAAAATACAATTTTTTACCAAAAATACAATTTTATACGAAAAATTCAATTTTAGACCAAAAATTCAATTTTAGACCAAAAATTCAATTTTATACCAAAAATTAATTATCCCAAAAATTAAAATTCTTCAAATTTATACAACAAAATTTAATTAATACGACAAATTCAACATATAAAAATAAATTTTGTCACTAAAATTAAATTTTGCGCTAAATAAAATTGCTCAATAAAACTTAAAACTTTCATTAAAAATTAAATTTTTTCACAAACAAAAAAAAAAAAAAAACAGAAAATATTTGTCTTTCTGACACGATTTTCACCCTCAAATCGTGCTTGCATTTTTTTATGTTAAACTGAACAAATTTTCAACAAATACTCTGTAGAGATTTGAGTTCAATTAAAATTTTCGTTGCCATTGTAGGCAGCATCATCGTCATCATTATCGTGACCTCAAAACAGTTAAATTTACAAACTTAATAAATGATAAATGTTGCCTGAAAAATAAAACTAAAAACTACAACAGCTGCATACAACAAACTCTCACTTTTTCATACCTTAAATTACAAGCGTGACAGAGACATTTTTATTAATTATGTTGTTAAAATGAGTAGGAGAGCGCGAATGAGAGTGTATGACTGAAAGACTGCATGTGCGAGGGAGTAAAACAGCTAATGTTTCAAGGAAACCCCTATGATTGTGCGCAGTAAACATTCAATCAAAAACTGCTTTAGTCAATTGTTGAACAGCGTCGTCGCGCATCAGCAAAAGTTCAATAAACTGACATGAACTCAATTTCGTTAGTGTTGCGCTCTCTCACTCTTTCTCTTTCACTTTGTCTTCTCTTGCCGTGACACCTTTAGCTCTTGTGCTGTCTCTTTTACTCGCAGTGCTTGACGAAAAATGCGTATTTTAAGCAACTTTCTTTCATTCATGTCTCACTTTCTTTTGAACTGAATGGAATCAAATTTGAAATTTAATGTAAATAATATAAAAATATAAAAATATAAAAATATAAAAATATAAAAATATAAAAATATAAAAATATAAAAATATAAAAATATAAAAATATAAAAATATAAAAATATAAAAATATAAAAATATAAAAATATATAAATATAAAAATATAAAAATATAAAAATATAAAAATATAAAAATATAAAAATATAAAAATATAAAAATATAAAAATATAAAAATATAAAAATATAAAAATATAAAAATATAAAAATATAAAAATATAAAAATATAAAAATATAAAAATATAAAAATATAAAAATATAAAAATATAAAAATATAAAAATATAAAAATATAAAAATATAAAAATATAAAAATATAAAAATATAAAAATATAAAAATATAAAAATATAAAAATATAAAAATATAAAAATATAAAAATATAAAAATATAAAAATATAAAAATATAAAAATATAAAAATATAAAAATATAAAAATATAAAAATATAAAAATATAAAAATATAAAAATATAAAAATATAAAAATATAAAAATATAAAAATATAAAAATATAAAAATATAAAAATATAAAAATATAAAAATATAAAAATATAAAAAATATAAAAATACAAATATATAAAAAATGTAAATGAAAGAACTAAATTTTGTAAAAAATCAATTCAATGCCTTTCAAAGCAGACATATTGAAGAAAGTGAAAATTTTGAAAGATCGTTGCTGTCTTCTTTTTCTATTACTATTGTGGGTCTTTTTACTTTCATGCGCATGTGCGTAGAATATGAATGAAAATGAGCAGTGCTTTTATTATAAAAGTTATTTGTTGATTGAGTTTTTTTTTGAGACCCATTGAATGTGCTACTCGAGGTGACTTTAAGCGCTTCTTTGCATTGTATTTAGCTGAAGCAGCAAATAATTGCATTGATTTTGAAAGTGAAAATAAAAGCCAATATTATTGAAAGTAATTGAACTGTTTATAGAAATTGCAAATTAGATATTTTAAAAATATTTAATTTAGCTAATTGGTGTCCAAACGTGGTTTTTAGTGAAATTTCTTAAAATTACTTAAAATATTTTTGTGCAAATTTAGTATAATGACTTTTTGGCATAAGTATAATATGCATTTTATTATCTTAAACATTATTGTTTAAGATAATACCTTTCAATTAGATAATCTATTAAATACTAATTTATTAAAAATAATTTATAATTAGTTACAACTATGTTTAATGACTTTCAACCAGTTTCAACTAGTTTCAACTAATTTTCACACTTCTCCAGTTTCTATCATTTCTATCATTCAAATCCAACATTCAATCACTAACTTTTACATTCAATCATAATTAAGTATTTATTATTATAAATTTTAAACTAATTTTTAATCACTTTTAATAATATTTAATCATTTTCAATCACTTTTAAACAGTTTCAATCCTTTTCAACAAGTTTCAATCACTTCCAACTAGTTTCAATCACTTTCAACTAATGTTAACGATTTTCAACTACTCTCGATCACTTTCGATCACTTTCAACCACTCTTTACTTCCAATCACTTTCAACGACTTTCAATCACATTCAATTACTACAAGCGTTTTGAAATTAGTCATTAGTAGCAATTTAAATCACATTTAATCGCTATCGCTTACATTCAATCATTATTAAAAATTTTCTATCGTTGTGCATTTTACATTTACAGCCACTTAGATCGCTTTATTAGATATTTCAGATATGTTTTACCATTTTATAATGAGTTAAGAATAATTTATAATATCTTTGTATGACTTCCAATCAGTTTCAATTGTATTCAATCACTTTCATCCACTTTCAACCACATTCAGTTACTTCGTTTTTAAAATAATTAATCTTTAAAATGATTGAAATCATACTTAAGCACTTCTAAATATTATTCTGAGCTTCAACTACTTACAATGCAACTTATTTCAATGAGATTCAACTACTTTCAACCAATTTCAAGCACTTTCAATTTGTTTTACTTAACACTAATTCATTTAAGCCATTAAAAAAACCCTCTCAATATGGTTTACTTTCAAGTTTAATATGTAAACCATGCGGAAAACTAATTAAATTGAATATATTATTATTATTTTTAAAACACAACAAAAATTTTAACGCTCTCTTAAATTTCCAGGGCATTGACATGGCGTTCGCGCATAAATTTTACATTTTTGCTTTTATTTTGAAATTTTTGAAACTTTAAGCTCTTCAAGCCAACTATCCAACGATCGTACCTATCATTCATATCAATGCAACATCAGACATATGTTAAAAATCGTCCAAAAGAAAAGTGAAATTTCTTGCGTGCGAGGTTTTTGACTTTACTGCGTCGATAGTTAAATGGTGCTGGTTTTGTTTATTTTGTATTATTATTTTTTTTTTTGTACCATGAAGATTTCTTCACGGTGTCAGTGTGTGAGCGTGATGCATAGCTTCTATTCGTTGTATGTGCAAAAGAGATGACAATACTAAAGCTTGCAGCGTGCATTGTGGGTTGCGCAGTCGCACTTAGTATTTGGGGCGAAGCGAACAAACCAACCAAGCAGTCAACAAATAGACGGACGCGTTCACTTTCTTTGCCATTGAGTTAATTTTTTTAACGATTTTTTTGTATTCGTGCAGTTGAAATTATGATTTTTGTAGCGCATGATGATACTTGGCGTTACTCTATTGAAGTGTTTAATATTTTTCAAATGATAAATTTATATTTTTAAACTTATTTTCTTATCTTTTACTACTTTCAATCACTTCCAACCATTTTAAACCGCTTTCAATCACTTTCAACCACTTTTAACCACTTTCAACTACTTTCAATCACTTTGAAACACTTTCAACTACTTTAAATCACTTTCAAACACTTTGAAACACTTTCAATCACTTTCAACCACTTTCATTCACTTTCAACCACTTTAAACCACTTTCAATCACTTTCAACCACTTTCAGTCACTTTCAACTACTTTTAATCACTTTCAATCACTTTCAGTCACTTTCAATCACTTCAATCACTTTCAAACACTTTCAACCACTTTCATTCACTTTCAACCACTTTCAACCACTTTCAGTCACTTTCAACTACTTTTAATCACTTTCAATCACTTTCAGTCACTTTAAATCACTTTCAATCACTTTCAATCACTTTCAATTACTTTAAACCACTTTCAATCACTTTCAGACACTTTCATCCACTTTCAGTAACTTTCAACTAATTTCAACCACTTTCAATCATATTCAACCACTTTCAATTAGTAATTTTTATGATATAAATAAATATTTTCCAATTATTTTTCTCACTTTAAAACCACTTTCAACTACTTTCACCAATATAAATATATTCTAAATGCGATTTTTTTTGATTTTCATGATTTTTCAATTGATAAATAATATTTCTGTCTTTTAAGAACTTCAATCAACTTCTACTTTATAATGCCATAATATCTCCGACTTTAAAATGTTTAAGCTTATTCAACTTCTTTCATCTCCACGCGCTTAATATTTTCTAACTCTTAATTTAATATTTTATAATTTTTACTATTTTTCTACGTACAATTGAAATAAATTGACTGCCTTTTAACACTTTCAATCACTTTCAGTCACTTTCAACTACTTTCAAACGTTTTCAATCGCTTTCAATCGTTTCTTACAACTAATTAAATATTTTTAATAAAGAGTTTTAAATAATATTTCTGACTTTTTTTAATTTTTAGGCTCTTTGAGCATCTTTCACTTACAACTTTCAACCACTTTCTATCAGAATCAATTACTTTAAACAAAATTCAAGCACTTTCAACCATTTTCAGTTACTTTCAATCATTTCCAACCACTTTTAATCACTTTCAACCATTTAAAAGTAGATAATTTTAATCAGATTATGCAAATTTCAACAATTTTTAACAAGTTTTGAACCATTTTCAATTACTTTAAATAACTTGAAACTTTCAATCTCTTTCAAACACTTTCAACTATTTTAAAATCATTTTCAACTACTACATTAAATCACTTTCTATTAGAATGAATTACTTTAAACAAAATTCAACCACTTTCAACCACTTTCAACTACTTTCAACTACTTTCAACTACTTTTAATTACTTTCAACTACTTTCAATTACTTTGAACTACTTTCAACTACTTTCAACTGCTTTCAACTACTTTCAATTACTTTCAACTACTTTCAACTACTTTCAACTGCTTTCAACTACTTCAAACTACTTTCAACTACTTTCAATTACTTTCAACTATTTTTAGCCATTTTCAATCATATTAAATTTCTTTAAATTACTTTCAACTACTATCAACCACTTTCAACTACTTTCAATCATTATCATTTTTTTTTAGAAACTAAATTTTCATTAATTTCTTTATTTTTTTTTAACATTCACTACTTGAAAATCGTTTATTATTTATAAAACGTTTCACCGCATTATTACGACCGCGAGTAGCGTGCCAAAAAAAGTGTAAAATAAATGAAATGTGCTGCGGCTCGACTACCATTAAATCAGCCGTTGAAAATTTCTTTTTTTTTTTCATTTATATCGTTTTACAATGCAGCAGCCGTAGCCAGTAGTAGCTTCAAGTCAATGAACTCGGTGTTGAAACGAAAGTGATTTCAACGCGATTGACCTACTTTGTATGCGGCGGGCAATTGTAAAGCAGCAGCATTGACAGACACACTCAGCAAAAAATCCTAAATTGGTCAAAATAGTATACAAAAAATAAATATTTCTGTATATAAACACAAAAACAATTTAATAGTATTTAATAGTATTTTGTAATATTTAATGGTATTTAACCATTAAAATAATAATTTATTCTATTGACTAATTTTAGTAGTAAAAAAAAAATATTAAAATTAGTGATTTTATAGTATTTTTTCTGAGTGCAGCACTCCATCGTATGCTGTAGATTTTGTTCAGTATTTTTACAAATTACAAAATATTGAAAACTACTTTTGAAATAAAACTATATCAATTTTTGCACAAAATTTATTAACTATTTTTAGGCAAAAACTTGTGAATTATAATTAATTTTGCGCACATTATGCAAAAAACATACTTCATATTCAATTAACACGTCGATGCGAAAACAGTTCTCAAAGACTTCAAACGTTCGAACATATAACGTTCAATTAGCATTTTCAACGGCGATAACTACCGAGTCAAATGTACGGCGCTCTGTACACAACATAATCGCCGGCGAGGGTCTTTGCCATGAGGCCGTTGAAACCTTCCTTATTTAATTTCATTTTTTTCTTCGATGTATTTCATTCAGTCTCTCTATTCATTTTCAAACGTTTTTGAGTTTGAGGTCTTCGAGACAATAAGTTGAATGTACACAATGTATATGTTAGATTTTATCTAAGGGCAGGGCCACTCAGACAAATCGTCTGAACGCATATGTTTTTTTAATTAGAATGTCAGCGAAAAAAAATTAAAACATATTAAAAAAAAGTACTTGAAATATTTAATTGAGGAAGTTGAAAGTGTTCAAATTTAAATAAAGCGTGTAATAAATAACTCAATTTGAAAATGATTTTAAAGGTTTAAAATAAAATGTGTATGATTTGAACAAACCAGGAAAAGTATTAAATATAATGTTATTGAAGTTTTTTGTAGATATTTGTATATGGAATACTTTTAAATTCAATAATTTGTAATTTATGGTAAGGACATATGTTTTAAAGTGAAGAATTAACATAAAAATTGATAAAGTATTTTTTATATTAATAAAAAATGCTTTATTTTGTTAAATTGAAGCGAAATTATAAAAATAAAATTAGTTGAATGTGGTTGAAAGTGATTGAAAGTAATTAAAACTACTAGAAATTTGGTTTGAAAAAAAAATTATAATGGTTGAAAGTGATTGAATGTAGTTGAATGTAATTGAAACTGATTGGAAATGATTGGAAGTTATTAAATACAGTTGAAGACTACTAGAAATTATGTTTGAAAGTGATTCAATGAGGTTGAAAAAGGTTGAAAGTAACTAAAAGTATGTATGTAAACAGTTGAAAACTACTACAAATTATGTTTGAAATTAAATTAAAATGATTGAATGTAGTTGAAACTAATTGAAACTGATTGGAATTGATTAAAAGTTATCAAATACAGTTGAAAACTAATAGAAATTATGTGTAAAGTAAAATATAAATGGTTGAAAGTGTTTGGATGTGGTTGAAAGTAGTTAAAATTAATTGAAAATAATTGAAAATAATTGAAAATGATTAAAAACGATTGAAAGTAGTTAAAATAGATTTAAAGTGGTTTAGAAATCACTTTAAACCACCTTCAATACTAGAAATACTATAAATTTTGTTAAAAATAAAATTTAAATGGTTGAAAGTGCATAAAATTGAATATGTTTGAAACAGTTTAAAATTAAAGTAATGTTAAGCTTTTAGTTTTGTACTTATTATAAAATTAAATTTGAAGCTCATATATTTCAAATGAAAAGAGTTAAAAGATATTATATACAGTTGAATATAGTTGAATACATTGGACATTGATTGAATATAAGAAATAATAATTGAAATAAATAAAACTTAAATAGGTGAAAGTGACTGAAAATGATAAAATATGGTTAATTAACTTTGAATATGGTAGAAACAGGATAAATATACAATATTTTTAGGTTTACAGTTTTACATTCATATATTTCAACTGGTTTAATGCGGTTGAATGGAGTTTAAGTGCGTTGAAAGATTTTAAGTTTATTTAAAATATAAAATTAATTATTAAATTAAATGGTTATAGTTGGACACAAATGCAAGTGATTGTAGGTATTTAAAATTATTTAAAGAAATAAATAGAATACAAACTATATTAGTTGAAAGTGATTGAGTGTGGTTGAAAATGGTTGAATCCGATTAAAAGTTGTTGTATATCTTTAAAATATTAAACAAAACAAACATTAATTAGTTGAAAGTGGTTGAAAGTGATTGAAAGCATTTAAAATTATTTAAAATGTATAATTAAGACTAAAAATAAATTATTGAAAACGGTTGAATATGGTTGAAAGTAAAGGGTTTTTCAACAGGGACGCTACAATAGTAGAGCGACAGGGACAGCAAACGATGCCATATTTCTTGCCGCTCTTTTGACATTTCTCTTCAGTAAGGTTTTCCATTTCATGATGGAAAGATATACGAATTCGAATTTCGGTAGTAAATTTTAATAATTTTGACTCATTGTTGGCTCGTATATCTTTCCATCAGGAAATGGCAAACTTTACTAAAAAGAAATGTCAAAAGAGCGGCAAGAAATATGGCGTCGTTTGCTGTCCCTGTCGCTCTACTTTTGTAGCGTCCCTGTTGAAAAACCCTTGAAAAAAACTATTGTAGCGCTCTTATTGAAAAACCCTTTAGTTGAAAACGATTGAAATGATATAAATAAGTCAAAAATTTAAATAAGTTAGAAACCATGCAAAAAATTCAAAATGTCTAAATGATTTTAGCCATAGTTAGCCATTATTATAAAATACTCGAAAATTAAATACTTGGAAAAAGTGAAAATTTTGTAAAACCGAAAAAAGTAGAACAATAAAACATTCTTCAATTTACTTTTTACACCAATCAACAATGCATTCAATGCAGCTCATTATCTGCGCGCTACATCGTTCGAACAGCAATTTATGGCCAGTCACATGCTTTCAATTCGGACACATTTCTGACCTAAAAAAACATATAAACGAATAATAAAAATAAAAAACCAACTCGTTTCAAAGTAGCACCAGCAACAGCAGTTGCATATACACTTTCGCTCATGAAAACGAAAGTCAACGCACTCTGTGAAATGAAATTGAAAAAGAAAATAAAAAAATTAAGAAAAAAAAACAAAAAAATAATAATAAAAAAAAAGCTTAAAAAATAGCAATAAAAGAAATGAAAATGATTTGAAAAAAAAATCCTATAACAGTTGTACGTGTTTGCGAGCAAAACACGTCGTATGCGTAAAGTGACGCACGCGCATGCGCAGCCTACAAAATTAAGCTTTATTGAATTTGAAGCAGCTTTAAGCATAACTATTATGCTTCAATAGACCTTCCCCCAACTACCCTATGTCTAGCTGTCAATAATTTGAAAATCTTCAAATAATTATATGCCACAGATAAAACAACCTAATGGTTTTTAACGAGTTGAAAGAGTTGATTGACAGCTAAATGGTATTTGACACACTGCCGTGTGTATTTAATTCAATTAAGCCAACGTTCTATTAAGCGATCGTTTTGATTGAATTTAAACATTAGGCATGCAGCAAAAATGCGTGAGCCGATTATGAAAATATTTCAAGTTTTTATTCCATTTTCAACTTTGCTATTCAATGGAGGTCAATGAACAAAAAACGAAAGCGAGTCATAAAAAAAACTATGCCTACAAAAAACGTGACGCTGTTTGAGTTACAGTCATTAAGACTAGCTTATATTTGTGTTTAATAATTATTTGAGCACACATTGATAATTGTGTGAAATTTTTGTATAATTTAAAAATGATTGTAAAGCATAAAAAAATCATAGAAAATTATTTAAAATAATAAAATTAAGTGCGAACATTGAGATTGAAGGTGTTTGCATGCGGTTGAAAGCAATTGAACAATGTTGTATGTATTTAAAACTAATTTAATTTGACTAAAAATAGAAATTTAAATAAATATTTATGATAGTTTTTATTACTTAACTTAAAACACCTCGATTGAACATGGTTGTACGTAGTTGAAAGCAATTGAACAAAGAGGAATGTGTTTCAAACCAATTGAATATTTTAAAAAATGAAAGTCACGAATTCCTTGATAATTTACATGAAACACTGTAATTGAAGTTGGTTGAATGTAGTTGAAAACAATTGAACAATGAGGAATGTATTTAAAACTAATAAAATATGTTTAAAATTATGTTTTAAAGCATATTTATCGAATTCCTTGATAATTTACATTAAACCCTGGAATTGAAATTGGTTGAAAGCAATTGAACAATGTGCAATGTATTTAAAACTAATTGAATATGTTTAAAAATTAAAATATTAAAGCATCTTCCTCCAATTTCTGGTCAATTTACATTAAACATTTAAATTGAAATTGGTTGAACGTAGTTGAAAGTATTAAAATGGTGTAAAATTTATTTAAAATTGTTGCACTAAGTTTGAGTTATAATAGAAGTAACTAATACTTCGTAAATGTACTCTATATTAGTACAAAACACTGTAATTGAAAGCATTTTATACAGCTGAAAGTAGTTGAAAGCTTTTAAAATAAATTAAACTTATTTCTAATTAGTTCATTATTTTGAATTATAATATAAATAAGTATTATTATTATTCAAATTTATTTAAATTTAGCTAAAACATTATAATTCAATGCGTTTTAATGTAATTGAATACGTTTGAAAATGCTTAAAGTATTAAAAATTCATAATATGATAAAAATTAAATAAATTTCAAAATATGACAAAAATTCTATAAATACAAATATTTAAAACTATTTAAAACTATTGGAAGTGATTCAATTTAGTTGAAATTGGTTGAAGACGATTGAAAGTGATAAAAATTATTAAAAATTCAAAAAGTGATAAAAGTTCAATAAATGCATAAATATTAAAGTTGAAATAAATACGAAAATAAATTATTGAATGAACTGAAAGTGTTTAAATTAAAGTAATTGAAAGTAATTGAACACGATTAAAAATGCTTGAAAGTGTTAAAAATTCAAAATATGATAAAAAATTAAACAAAGCAAACATTTAAAAGTTAAAAATCTTTAAGAAAATAAAATATTGAAACTTTTGAAAGTGATTTAATTTAGCTGAAATTGGTTGAACCTGATTGAAAATTATATAAAGTGTAAAATTTTCAAAATATGACAAAAATTCAATAAATGCAAACACTTTAAAGTTAAAAATTAAAAAAAATATATATATATATTTTAAAATTATTGGACTGAAAGTGTTCGAATGTAGTTCAAAGTAATTGAACATTGCTGAAAATGCTTCAAAGTTTTAAAAATTCAAAACATGATAAAAATTCAATAAAGGCAAACATTTAAAAATTAAAAATAAACTATTGAAAGTGATTGACTTTAGTTGAAGTTGGTTGAACATGCTTGAAAGTGATATAAAGTATTAAAATCAAAATATGACAAAAATTCAATAAATTTAAACACATTAAAGTTGAAAATCTTTAAGAAAATTAAATATTAAAACTATTGGAAGTGATTCAATTTAGTTGAAATTGGTTGAACACGACTGAAAGTGATTAGATTTATTAAACATTTTAAATGTTTCTTTTTAATGTTATTTTTTTAAACATTAATTTAAATTATTTGTTTCTAAACTTTTTTCAAATAATAATTAGAGTTTCTGTTCAATCAGTTTCAACATTTTGACATTCATATTTGGCTTCTATTATAAAAATTTTAAATTCAATTCAAATTATATATTTCAAACTATTAATTAATGTTTAATTAACAACATCAAGCTGACAGCAACCTGTTAACAATATTTTGACCCTCTGCTACACCCACCCAAAAACATAATTATCAAATAAAAAACATATAAATCATTGTAAATTTTATCAAATTTTTTGTTTGTCATTATAACCATAACCTAAATGCTACAAAAAAGGCGTTCATACGTCGTTCGTTCAAAGTTTAAACCATGAGATCAAAATTTATATGTTTAATTTCGGCAATTTTGGTCGATCGTTGTTACTCAGTCAGTCACTGACCCAATTTGTATTACCATATATATAAATTCTACAACAACAATAACAATTGGTCTCTCTTTTTGCAATTAAATTTAACTTTGAATGTTGAGGCTACCGTCGCCACAAAGACATTGTTCGGTTAACCTTAAATCAAGGCAAATTTGAACCAAGTTTAATTTAACTCAACCAAATAAATACAAATAGTCTCAAGTTTATGGGTTGTGCTGTGACGAAAACAAAAGTAGGAAGCAAATATGTTAAATTTTGTAAAATTAATTTTTAGTGAATTTGTAGAAAAATAAAAATAGAATTTTTAGTGATAAATTGAATATTTAGTGAAAAATTCAAATTTTAATGAATTTTTTTGTAAATAATAGAATAGAATTTTTAGTGAAAAATTTAATTTTTAATGAAAATTTAATTTTTAATGAAAATATGAATTTTGAGTGAAAAATTGAATTTTTAGTGAAAAATTGAATTTTTAGTGAAAAATTGAATTTTTAGTGAAAAATTGAATTTTTAGTGAAAAATTGAATTTTTAGTGAAAAATTGAATTTTTAGTGAAAAATTGAATTTTTAGTGAAAAATTGAATTTTTAGTGAAAAATTGAATTTTTAGTGAAAAATTGAATTTTTAGTGAAAAATTGAATTTTTAGTGAAAAATTGAATTTTTAGTGAAAAATTGAAATTTTAGTGAAAAATTGAATTTTTAGTGAAAAATTGAATTTTTAGTGAAAAATTGAATTTTTAGTGAAAAATTGAATTTTTAGTGAAAAATTGAATTTTTAGTGAAAAATTGAATTTTTAGTGAAAAATAGATTTTTTAGTGAAAAATTGAATTTTTAGTGAAAAATTGAATTTTTAGTGAAAAATTGAATTTTTAGTGAAAAATTGAATTTTTAGTGAAAAATTGAATTTTTAGTGAAAAATTGAATTTTTAGTGAAAAATTGAAATTTTAGTGAAAAATTGAATTTTTAGTGAAAAATTGAATTTTTAGTGAAAAATTGAATTTTTAGTGAAAAATAGATTTTTTAGTGAAAAATTGAATTTTTAGTGAATAATTGTATTTTTTAATGAAAAATTGAATTTTTAGTGAAAAATTGAATTTTTAGTGAAAAATTGAATTTTTAGTGAAAAATTGAATTTTTAGTGAAAAATTGAATTTTTAGTGAAAAATGGAATTTTTAGTGAAAAATTGAATTTTTAGTGAAAAATTGAATTTTTAGTGAAAAATTGAATTTTTAGTGAAAAATAGATTTTTTAGTGAAAAATTGAATTTTTAGTGAAAAATTGAATTTTTAGTGAAAAATTGAATTTTTAGTGAAAAATTGAATTTTTAGTGAAAATTTGAATTTTTAGTGAAAACTTGAATTTTTAGTGAAAAATTGAATTTTTAGTGAAAATCTGAATTCTTAGTGAAAAATTTAATTTTTCACTAATAATTGAATTTATAATTGAATTTTTAGTGAAAAATTGAATTTTTAGTGAAAATTTTAATTTTTTAGTGAAAAATTAAATTTTTACTGAAAATCTGAATTCTTAGTGAAAAATTGAATTTTTCACTAATAATTGAATTTTTAGTGAACATTTTAATTTTTAGTGAAAAATTGAATTTTTAGTGAAAAATAGATTTTTTAGTGAAAAATTGAATTTTTAGTGAAAAATTGTATTTTTTAATGAAAAATTGAATTTTTAGTGAAAAATTGAATTTTTAGTGAAAAATTGAATTTTTAGTGAAAAATTGAATTTTTAGTGAAAAATGGAATTTTTAGTGAAAAATTGAATTCTTAGTGAAAAATTGAATTTTTAGTGAAAAATTGAATTTTTAGTGAAAAATAGATTTTTTAGTGAAAAATTGAATTTTTAGTGAAAAATTGAATTTTTAGTGAAAAATTGAATTTTTAGTGAAAAATTGAATTTTTAGTGAAAAATTGAATTTTTAGTGAAAAATTGAAATTTTAGTGAAAAATTGAATTTTTAGTGAAAAATTGAATTTTTAGTGAAAAATTGAATTTTTAGTGAAAAATAGATTTTTTAGTGAAAAATTGAATTTTTAGTGAAAAATTGTATTTTTTAATGAAAAATTGAATTTTTAGTGAAAAATTGAATTTTTAGTGAAAAATTGAATTTTTAGTGAAAAATTGAATTTTTAGTGAAAAATGGAATTTTAGTGAAATATCGCCGAACATTTCCGAGACCCCCATAGTGTTTTATATATGACGCGAAGGTGTGAACTTTCTAAAATGTCTCCAACACACATTTGCTCCAATTTACATTATTTTTAATTTACCAACAAAATTCAATTTTTAACTAAAAATTCAATTTTTAACTAAAAATTCAATTTTTAACTAAAAATTCAATTTTTAGTGAAAAATTGAATTTTTAGTGAAAAATTGAATTTTTAGTGAAAAATTGAATTTTTAGTGAAAAATTGAATTTCTAGTGAAAAATTTAATTTAAGTGAAAAATTTAACTTTTTAGTGAAAAATTTAATTTTTAGTGAAAAATTGAATTTTTAGTGAAAAATTGAATTTTTAGTGAAAAATTGAATTTTTAGTGAAAAATTGAATTTTTAGTGAAAAATTGAATTTTTAGTGAAAAATTGAATTTTTAGTGAAAAATAGATTTTTTTAGTGAAAAATTGAATTTTTAGTAAAAAATTGTATTTTTTAATGAAAAATTGAATTTTTAGTGAAAAATTGTATTTTTAGTGAAAAATTGAATTTTTAGTGAAAAATTGAATTTTTAGTGAAAAATTGAATTTTTAGTGAAAATTTGAATTTTTAGTGAAAAATTGAATTTTTAGTGAAAAATTTGGTTGAACATTTGAACATTTGATTTTTTAAAAAAATTTGAATTTTTAGTGAAAAATTGAATTTTTAGTGAAAAATTGAATTTTTAGTGAAAAATTTAATTTTTAGTGAAAAATTTGGTTGAACATTTGAACATTTGATTTTTTAATGAAAATTTAAATGTTTAGTGAAAAATTGCATTTGTGTGAAAAATCGCCGAACATTTTCGAGACACCCCATAGAGTTTTAACTATATGACGCGAAGGTGTGAACTTTCTAAAATGTCT
Source organism: Dryomyza anilis (assembly GCA_951804985.1). Lineage (NCBI taxonomy): Eukaryota > Metazoa > Arthropoda > Insecta > Diptera > Dryomyzidae > Dryomyza > Dryomyza anilis. The sequence goes on from OX638134.1 coordinate 4,183,702, forward strand.
CCAACACACATTTGCTCCAATTTGCATTATTAATAATTTACCAACAATAATAAAAATCGTGTCTGCTGCATATTTTCATTTTCACATTTATAACTATTACAAATTTCAAATGTAGCAACAGCAGCAGAAGAAAAATCTAAAGAAAAATTATAATAATAAAAATAATAAAAAGTAATAAATTTTCACTTTTACTCATCATAAATAAATAATTATTTCGTTTACGTCTGTCTGTGTCTCGTTGAGCATTTGCGCAGGCGCAACTGTCTTGCGTCTGCGTCGTCTTCTTCGTGACACGAACGCAACGCACCGACGTTAAATGCAGTCCAACTGCTGCTGCGGCTGTGACGTCTGTTCATAGTGGCAGCGCAGCAGCAGCAGCAGCTGTCTTCAAGCACAAAGCTTGACCCACTTTCCAGCAAATTCACTTTCTTTTCATGTCGTTGCTTTCGCTCGCACTTGCTGCCGATCGTGTCTACTGCTCACTCACTCTCTGCTGCTTTTTAATGATTTCTATGCGACGAAGTTCAATCAACTTTAGGCTGTCGTATTTTATTTTATTATTTTTTTTTTTTGGGTGACTCGAGTGAGTGTTGGTCTCAATGATTTCTTATTCAAATTTCTAATGTCAATAATATTATTTTTGATCTTTTGTGCTTGATGCAAGCTTTCTTTTAATTTTTGAAGAATTTTTAAGTATTGTTGAAGAATTTACAAAAATTTGTTTGAAGTATAAGAAAACTTTAAAAAAAGTATAAAAAACACTAAAAAGGTTAGGTCAATTTTGAAGAAATTTTAAATTAGGAACAGTTCCATGAATGATGGTGGTGAAGTTATTAGGAATTATTATGTCGGTCTAAGCCGCTGCATAGGTGAAAATATCAGTGAACAATGTGAATTAAATGCGGTTACCTTTTAAAGGGTTCCAGAGGTCACTAAGATTAACGAACTCTGAAAATTACTAAAACATTTTCATGGTGAGACAATTACCTTTCATTTGAGTACCCATATGCTAAAATGGTTAGGTGTATCGAATTTTGAATTTTGTAAAGGACACCTGGGATAAGTCGGTTCACACGGAAAATAATACTTTTATATGAAAAAATCACTTCGACCGGTAAAGTAAAGGCTTTGATTTCAGTATGATATGATATGAATATAGAAAAGTTGTGGTTCACAGGTCTCGTGTGCACCGATCCCGCCTATTTTTAAAAGCACGCAGCCTACTTATAGAAGTAATCTATGTTTTAAGTTTCATTGAGTTAGATCGTCTTGTTTTTTAGTAATCGTGAATTCAACAGATAGCTGGGACAGATAAACGGATACACATACAGATGGACACATACAGATGGATATGGATAGAAAGATGGCAAGAAATAAGAAGAGATGGACTCTTTAGGAGACGCTGATCTAGAATATATATATATACTTTGCCATACCGACGACGTCTCTTTCTAGTTGTTACAAACGGTGCAACATTATTTCATTTATTGTGTTGGTAAAAAGCGGCTTAGGAGTATCAAATTTAGTTGGCAGTACCGAATTACGATGTTTAAAGGAAACCATGAGTTGGATCACAAAAAATAAACAAAATTTTATATATTATACCAATAATAAAATCAATTCGGCCGTTAAAATAAAAGTCTTTAGTAAATTTTTATATAATGTGGCCGGTTCACAGGTCTCAAGACAACCGATCATGCTCAGTTTTAATAACAGATAGCCTCGATATTCAAGTAATTTAAATTCACAGTTTCATTGATGTAGCTCTGCTGCTTTTGCTTTTATCGTGATTTCAACAAACAGATAGACAGACGTACCAACGTTTGTTGATGTTTCATGATATGCAGTTAGAAGAATATATATATGGATACGCGTACATGGACTCATAAGGTGACACCGGCTATTTGGTATAACAAACGGTGACCATTAAGTGTTGGGTATGAAAAGGGGCAGACTAAACTTCTGAACCCTGTCCGTACAATAATTCTTCTATATACTCCGCTCTCTGCTTGTCGTCACAATCCAATTCTTTAGCTAATCTTATACAGTTTTATAATTTAATTCATTTTAATTACATCTTCTTCTTGTTATAACTTCTTTTCTTAAACATATTTTTTACCAAAAATAACCTTTTTTTCACAATATCTTTCTTTTTTTTTCAATTTTTTTTATTTTATTTCCTCACAACATATTTTTTCTGAAACATAATTCTTTTAAAACCTTTCTCTTCAACACCTTTTTGTTTCTACATCATTGTTTTTTTTCTCATTTCACTTTCTTCGTTGTGTCATTTTGGCCTTTGTTTCAATTGTTGCATTTTAAAATGTATTCGTTTTTTTCTGGGTCATTTTGGTAATGATTTTTAGAAATTTGTTTTTTTTTCCTTCTTTCTTGATCTTTAAGGTACTTAAGCTATAAGTTCTGCTCTGACTGTTTGAAGAAAGTAAATCTAATTTGTGAACTCTCTTTTTTTTTTCTTTCTTTTGATTTCTTGGTGCTGTTGAGGCAAACATCAAAGTCGTGTAGATCATGGGCCAGATTAAGACCTTTATTTGTACAGATTGTGGCCTAGATTGTTATTGTATAGTTTTATTTTTGTAATTTTTTTTTGAGAATGTGTGATCATGTAAAGATTTGCCCTAGTTTAGAGATTGATGTAGACTCAAATATTGGTGGCTTTTTAAAAAGCCATTTAACACTTTCGAAGAATAATAGGCTATCTTTAAGTAAAGCCTAACATTATTCCGTGAGTTCACAGTCAGTGTTACATTGACCCATATAGTTTTAACAGTTTTTTTAAATTATAGAAAATACTATTTTTGAAGAATGCACAATATTCCCATGGAAATTATTTATCCATTCTGAATTACAATTTTAATTCAATCAAAAATATTGATGTGGGTGTATAGTAAAATAAATTCGTGAGAAATGTATTTTCAAAAGGGTTGTATAGTATATTTTCTACCATATATTTGTATATAGGCGCTGGTATACATCACAATTTTTTGTTGTCCATCTGAACGTTTGTAAGTATATCTGTTTTTGATCTATAGGTACGTCCGTCTATCTTTTGAAATTACGATTACAGGAAAACAGAAAGAGCTAGATAAATGAAACTAATAACTTAGATTACTTGTCAATCCATGCTGTCTGCTATTAAGAATAGTCGTGATTGATCGATGTGTTTCTATGAACATACGTTGTTAGCCCCAGCCCAGATTTGAACATGGAACGCTTCGATTCGCAGTGAATCTTTTTTTATACATCCTCTGATCCTCTGATTTTTTAGGTGGATATTTTTGTTCATACATCCTCTTTTTGATAAATTATTTAATTTCCTTATTTTCACGAATCATCCAATGGTACTCTTAAATATCGAAATTTGGTAAACCTAACATTTCATTATTCTGGCTACTCCATTGTCTCACAATTTCATATATGCCGTAATTTTCAGAATTCAAAACCTCTATTGATATCTGTACTACTGCCCGTGTTAAATGAGAGAGCTGCGGCTCAGATGCGGCACCCTTATATACTGCATACATCAGTTCGACAAGTTTCAAACTCTTCGACATGTTTCGAGAACCTTCTAACTTTTCGTGAATGCTGCATGCTACTTGCATCTCATTCGAACACATGTGTTTTAATGCGCTGATCATCCATCCCTTTCTCGGACATTGCCTTAGTGCACTGAATGATCTTCCGTTTCTTTCTAACACACCAGAGCTACAAAAGTAATGACTACTTTTATAATGACTGACTACTGAACGATTACGATTCTTTGGTAGTCGTAATCAAAAATGTTGATACAATTAGATATAATCAAAAAATAATTTGATTTTAAAACATTTTATGATTGTTTTCATGACGACTTTAAAATGATCAAAAACTAGTAATATTTGATTATTTTCATCATCCAATGGTACTCTTAAATATCGAAATTTGGTAAACCTAACATTTCATTATTCTGGCTACTCAATTGTCTCACAATTTTATATATGCCGTAATTTTCAGAATTCAAAACCTCTATTGATATCTGTACTACTGCCCGTGTTAAATGAGAGAGCACACGACCTTGTGAAATCAGGTCATGTGTTTCCTTCGAACAGTTACCAATGTAAATAATACCTATAAAATCGGTTTCGACTCTTCGGTGTTCAAGAGGACCAATATAGGATGAACTATTTCCCTATCTTATTAAATATATAGCATTTTGTCGAATTCGAATCCAAAAACTCCAATGAGGATTTTGAAGCCCCTGCCCAAATGTGCGAATTTTCAAACAAAAAAACCTTATATATCGGTTTGATTAGAATCTTGAAGTCCATCGAAAAATCACACTAAGATTGTGTATAAATAAAAAATGACTACATTTGTTTTCTAGTGATTTAATAAAACGGGTTTGGTTTTAAAAATTAAACGATTCGAAAGATATCGATTTCGGTTAGGGTTTCAATCCCAGCATTACATATTACCACAATTTAGGCTATGTAGTTGGATTGGCCAATCAACTTAACCATCAAACGAAATTTAAAGTCGAAATTATTTCATTAAATGGATAGCTTTACAAGAAAAACAACATCTACTTCATAATGATTAATGTCGTTCTTAAAATCATGAGATATTGTATTCTCGATCAATTCATAATATTGATCACTACAAAACATCAATGCTACGAATTCATTATCAATTTCATAAATGACTGAAAATGTGTTCTTCAATTTGATGAAGAATATGTGGAAACCGTAGCAGAACACTTCCGCGAAATCCATTACCCCGAAAGACAATTTCCCCGCAGCTATTTCCCCGAAAGACATTTCCTCGAAAGAAATTTCTCCGAATGGACCTTTCCTCGAAATGTGGGTGGGTAAAAGTGGGCGAAAAATGAAAAAGACCGAAACAATGTTAAATGCAGAAATCGATAGCAGACTTTGTTGGAAATCGAACGGTATCATTTAGAGTAGTCCATGACCTCCAAGAGGGGTCAAAAACACTATTTTTTTTGTTTCTGAAATGGATATTTCACCGAAATGTGGGTGGGAAAAAGTGGGCGGAACGTAAAAAAAGACCGAAAAAAATTTGATTGCCGAAATCGATAGCAGACATCGTTCCAAATCGAATGGCGTGACCCTCAAATATGGGTCAAACCGTATTTATGATTCAATTTTTTTTATTATTGAAATCGATATAAAACATCATTAGAAGGTTAATCGTACCTTTCGGAGTGGTCCGTGATCCCCAAAAGGGGTTTCGAATAAAAATGTTTTTTTTGAAAATATTATTTTTTCGGAAATATTTTTTTCTTTTCAAAAATAGACTTTTTTTTAATTTTGAACAAAAATATTTTTATTTCGAACAATTTTTTTCATATTTTTATTAAAAAAAAAAAAACAATACTATTCAAAATCATAATATTTATTATTTTATTTATAAATACTAATATTAATTTTTTTCTATTTTTTGCAGTACAAAATTACGGTAAGTACCTTTAACTTTTTATGGTTTTTATAAAGTTTTAATCATATTATGCAACTTCTAATAAAAATATTTCTGCACAGCATATTTCTTAGACTATTTGTTTTATGTTGAGGGAGTTTTTTTTTCATTTATCCCAATATTTTCTGTTATTTCTTATACTATATACATTTCCACCCCAATTTTATGTGTATCTATTTGTCCTACCACCACTAACCACTTTCATTTCCGTAATGCTTTGTAATTCTAGCTGTTTCAAAGCGAGTTTCCGATTGTCTTTTACATATATTTGGTAAAGTATTTTGAAACCTGAGCATTTCTCATTCCATGCAATACACTTTACAAACTGGTTTTGTTTTAGAAGTCCTCCCCACCCCCTTTGTCATTAATTTTTATGAAATACATTTTCATTCTCTTTTTCCTTTTTCTACATTTTCTGCTATTGCCTTAGGCGGTTTTGTTGTTTTTTGTAACTCCCCCAACTTCAGAGGCTTTTATCGCCCCCCAACGCAAAACTTTGAATTGTCTCCCTCCTAAACCCAAGGCCTTTTTATGCACGTCTCGTCACCCTCACCCACGCGCTCACATTTATGTGGCTCGTGTAAAAGTTTTCACTGAATTAGTTATTTGCTCGTCGGCAGCCAGGCAACATTTTATTATTTGTTGTTAATAAATCATGTTGCCTTCGGGTCACATTTTCATGTTTACGCTTGTAACCGCTGCGTAATTCCAACCTATTTGCACAGTGTCTGTGTGGGTGGTATGTAGGGTGCAGCCAGGATTAACATAAAATGATGCGTATTATATTTAAGCATAAAAAAAGCATTATATATTTTTAGATTTAGAATATATGTAGAATGTTTGTACTTCTGAAAGAGGTTTTTTAGGTAAATTTTGTGCATTTAAACAATTTAATACATTGATGAATTATTTATTAATATAATAAAATTGTTCTACAGAACAAAAGGAACATCTAAATTTAACTTATTGTAAATAATTCATAATATTGACGAAGTTTTCATCGCATTTATGAATTTTTTCATAAATATAATGAATGTGCTCAACGATATTATTAATTTGTTTATTAATAATCTGATTTTTTTTAAACAAAATTATAATAAACATTATGAATTTCATCAATATCTAGAATTAGTTCATCAATGTTTTTGATTTATTCATCAATATTATGAATTTATTCATAAATATTATGAATATGTTCATATGCATTTTTGAACAATATTGTAATAAACATTATCATTTTTTTCAATATCTAGAATTTGTTCATTAATGCTGTTTGTTCATCAATGTTATGCATGTATTCATAAATATTATGAACGAGTTCATCGATATTACGAACTTTTTCATACAAATTATGTATTTTATTAATAGTAGTAACAACTTGTTCTTCAATATTATAAATTTGTTCATCAACATTATGAATTTGTTCATCAATATTATGTACAATTTCCTTAATTATATATATATGAATTTTTTTTCTTAAATTCTAAATATTATCTTCTTCAATAATAATCACATTATTCGGTCACTGAATTTATAATTTTCAGTATTATTGTTGTTTTTTTTCCTAATTATTTCCTTTTAGTAACTTAATTTCCTACTTCCAACATTTCAATTATGTTGCCTTTATTATTTATTGAAACGTGTTCTTTGAATGTCATTTCAATTAATTGTGAATTAATTGAGTTCTTCAGTAGTTGGCCAGCCTGGCCACCACCTGTCGCCCAGAAAAAAACGTTAGAAACTTTGTTAGTAAAACGAATAACGACCACGTTACAACCAAAGTACATTGTAACCATAATAAGTTTTTTTTTTTGTTCAATCAATGGAAATAAATTCAGCTCTAATTATTGACTAATAATTCGTGGAATAACCAAATTAATGTAGCTACAAAAAATGAAACCAATTAAAAGCAAGCAACTTCTTAATTATTAATATTTATATATTTTCTAAAAAAAAAAATTGTAAAAATTCACTTTTTCACTAAAATTTTTTTTTTCAGTAAAAATTAAATTTTCACTAAAAATTCTAATTTTCACTAAAAATTCTAATTCACAAATTCACAAAAAATTCAAATTTTCACTAAAAATTCAAATTTTCACTAAAAATTCTAATTTTCACTAAAATTTCAATTTTTCAGTAAAAATTCAACTTTTCACTGAAAACTCAATTTTTCACTAAAAATTTAATTTTTCACTAAAAATTTAATTTTTCACTATAAATTCAAAATATCACAAAATATTCAAATTTTCACTAAAAAAAATCTAATTTTCACTAAAATTCAAATTTTCACTAAAAATTGAATTTTTCAAATTCAATTTTTCCCTAAAAATTAAATTATCCCATTAAAAATTAAAATTTTCACTAAAAATTAAAATTTTCACTAAAAATTCAATTTTTCACTACAAATTCAATTTTTCACTAAAAATTCAATTTTTCACTAAAAATTAAATTTTTCACTAAAAATTAAATTTTTCACTAAAAATTAAATTTTTCACTAAAAATTCAATTTTTCACTAAAAATTAAATTTTCACTAAAAATTCAATTTTTCACTAAAAGTTCAATTTATCACTAAAAATTCAATTTTTAACTAAAAATTCAATTTTTCACTAAAAATTAAATTTTTCACTAAAAATTAAATTTTTCACTAAAAATTCAAATTTTCACTAAAAATTCAATTTTTCACTAAAAATTCAATTCTTCACTAAGAATTCAATTTTCACTAAGAATTCTTAACATTCAATTTTCACTTAAATTCCATTTTTCACTCAAAGTTAAATTTTTCACTAAAAATTCAATTTTAAAATTTTCACTAAAAATTAAATTTTTCACTAAAAATTAAATTTTTCACTAAATATTAAATTTGTCTCTAAAAATTTCATTTCTCACTAAAAATTCAATTTTTCACTAAAAGTTCAATTTTTCACTAAAAATTCAATTTTTCACTAAAAATTCAATTTTTCACTAAAAATTCAATTTTTCACTAAAAATTCAATTTTTCACTAAAAGTTCAATTTTTCACTAAAAATTCAATTTTTCACTAAAAATTCAATTTTTCACTAAAAATTCAATTTTTCACTAAAAATTAAATTTTTCACTAAAAATTCAATTTTTCACTAAAAATTCAATTTTTCACTAAAAATTCAATTTTTCACTAAAAATTCAATTTTTCACTAAAAATTCAATTTTTCACTAAAAATTCAATTTTTCACTAAAAATTCAATTTTTCACTAAAAATTCAATTTCAATTTCACTAAAAATTCAATTTTTCACTAAAAATTCAATTTCAATTTCACTAAAAATTCAATTTCAATTTCACTAAAAATTCAATTTTTCACTAAAAATTCAATTTATCACTAAAAATTCAATTTTTCACTAAAAATTCAATTTTTCACTAAAAATTAAATTTTTCACTAAAAATTAAATTTTTCAATGAAAATTCAATTTTTCATTAAAAATTCAATTTTTCATTAAAAATTCAATTTTTTACTAAAAATTCAATGTTTCACTAAAAATCCAATTTCACTAAGAATTAAATTTTTCATAAGATTCAACTTTCACTTAAATTCCATTTTTCCTTAAAAATTCAATTTTTTTACTAAAATTTAAATTTTTCACTGAAAATTTAATTTATCACTAAAAATTCCATTTTTCATTAAAATTCAATTTTTCACTAAAAATTCAATTTGTCACTAAAAATTCAATTTTTCACTAAAAAAAATCAAATTTTCACTAAAAATTCAATTTTTCACTAAAAATTTAATTTTTCCCCAAAAATTCAATTTTGCACTAAAAATTCAATTTGTCACTAAACAATCAAATTATCACTCAAAATTTATTTTTCACTTAAAATTAAATTTTTTAATTATTTAAAATTTTGTTTTTCAAAAACTAAGTTATCCAGTTGAAATATCCTGTAATAAACTTCCTTGCACAACACAAATCCAAGTATTCAAAGTTTCATTTTTGACGCGATGTTCTTTGTATTTCTTCATTTTTATTTGTTATCGATTTGTGGAAAGTATGCAGTGCAAAGTGCGTAGAGATAACAAAAGTAAAGGATGGGTTTGTCGGGTGTTAGCTAAGGTTCCTGGCAACTCTGTGTACAAAAATGGGGTTGGCCACCACAATGCGCAGGATGTGAGTGCGTGCGACAGGCTGTTGTACAGTGAGATAGGACTGTGCGTATTACTATATTCTTCTCCCTCGTCATCCCTTTGACAGACTATCGCTCTAACTCCCTCGCACTCTGCGGATTTGACACTTAACGCTACCGCTGTCATTGTGTGATAAATGTGCGTGTGTGTGTGTTTGAAATTCGGTTGTTAATACTGACCTTGAATCCAAAATAAATACATTTCATTTGATATTTGCTGTTTTTTTTTTGTATTAGTTGTACTCTAGTGGATGCGTCGTACATTGCCCCTACTCTCAGACATACAAACGCACAATTCAAACAAATTACGCACAATTTTTGGGGGCCTTTGAGAAATCTTCGATTCATTTGATTTTATAGCCCAGCATTTATGTGTTGGTTTGTGCGTCTTTTAAGATGCTTTGTTTGTGTTGGCCTTTGTTAACACAGTTCAGCAAATATATTTTTGCAAAAAGAGAAAAATTAAATATTGTAAAATCTATGTTTAAAAATTTGTGATTTAAAATTTTTCAAACGGGTTTCTCTCAATATGTGCTAAATTTCCAACTGAAGAAGAACAAAAATTATACTCGTTTTAAATAAATATAAATATCAACTACGATATAAAAATGATCTTAAATTCATTTCAAATTCATATGCACTACACAATCGCATTGCAATATACACTCAATATCAAGTCTATGTAAAATTACTCTCAAGATAATTCCGATTAATTCTCATGGTAATCTCAAGTCAATTTCCAATCAATTATAAGTCAATCGAATTACAAATTACGCGCAATCTCAAGTCAATGGTAAATTACTTACAAGTGAATTTCCAAAGAATCTCACGGCAATCTCATGTCAATCTCAAGCCCATTTTTAGTAAATTTTAAGCCAATCTTTGATCAATATCTTAAGTCCATCACAAGAAAATTTCAACACAATCTCGGGTCAATTGAAAGTTAATCTGAGGTTGATCAATTCAATCTCAGGTCAATCCTTAGTCATTCTTAACTAAATTTCAAATCATTCTTCAGACAATCTCTAGTCAAACCTTAATTAATATCAAGTCATCATCAAATCAATCTCAAGACAATCCCATCTTATTCTTAAGTCAATTACAAGTCAATCTAAATTCAATCTCAAGTCAGGCACCAAGTCAGTCTGAATTCTATTACAAGCCAAACTCATGTCAATCATAACACATTTTTTTAGTCAATCTCTTTAGTCAATTGCAAGACAATCTCCCGTATATCCCAATTCAATCTCAAGTCAATCCCAAATCAAATTTAAATCAAAGAAATCATAAGTGGATTTCAAATCAATCCTCAGTTTCTTTTGTAACTGTAACTGATACTATTAAAGATTTGAACTTAAGAGAATCAAACAAAATTTTCGAAAATGAGCAAACTAAAACAATAATCTAATCCGCAAGAATGATAAATCAAATAAAATCCTTATTGCAAACTTTTTTTGTAGCCCATAATTGGCCTCTGAATTTTAAGTACCTTCTGTGTATTGAGACCCTTTTTATATTTGATTCTGCTTCTTGAACTTTTTCTAAAAACTTTGTTTTATTAGCGCTCTTTTATTTTTGACTTGGGTTTGTTTATTTTTATTCTATATACGTTCTATTATTTGTTTTATCTCTGCTACTTTATTTCTCAACACCTACTACTTAACTACTTTGACCTGTGCCAATTTCGAAAACTTTGCGCGTAGCAGGAGTAAAGACGAGACAGTTTTATTTGCCTATTGTGGGTTATTTTTATGATTTTCCCTTTTTTTTATTGCACTGACTGTCATTGCATTGAATTAAGCTGTCGTTATAAGAAACCCATTTGATATCGAGACGAACATTGTTTGGAGGCGCTATTAAAAGTTGTTCAAATCTCTAAGGATTTTAGTGGTTTAGTTTTTAGCTTCAATTTTTCACTAAAAATTCAACTTTTCACTAAAAATTCAATTTTTGACTAAAAATTCAATTTTTGGCTTAAAATTCAAATTTTCATTAAAAAATCAATTTTCACTAGAAATTCAGTTTTTCATTAAAAAAAATCGATTTTTCACTAAAATTAAATTTTTCATTAAAAATTTTATTTTTCACTAAAAGTTCAATTATTCACTAAAAATTTAATTTTTCACTAAAAATTCAATTTTTCACTAAAAATTCAATTTTTCACTAAAAATTCAATTTTTCACTAAAAATTCAATTTTTCACTAAAAATTCAATTTTTCACTAAAAATTCAACTTTTCAGTAAAAAATCAATTGTTTCACTAAAAATTCAAATTTTCACTAAAAATTCAATTTTTCACTAAAAATTCAACTTTTCAGTAAAAAATCAATTGTTTCACTAAAAATTCAAATTTTCAATAAAAATTAAACTTTTCACTAAAAATTGGACTTTTCAGTAAAAATTTTATTTTTCACTAAATGTTCAATTATTCACTAAAAATTTAATTTTTCATTAAAAATTCAATATTTAAAAAAAAACAATATTTCACTAAAAATGCAATTTTTTCACTAAATTTTGTTTTTTTGTTTTTCATTTTATTTTTAATATATTAAGCATCTGTCTTTTATTGCAAATTAATGCTACGTATTAAGTTCACGAAACGCTCTGCATAAAAATTAAGTTTTAATTTTCTCCCCCATTTTAACAAAAACCAGGTTTTTTACACACGCACAGTTTACCTATAAAAACAGCAACATTCAAGGATTTCTGTATTGCGTGCATATTAAGGACGAAAAGTAAATACAGCCTAAAGAATGTAAAACATTTTTTACACCTTTGTGTCTATGGCCTTCGCAGCCAAATGTTGTTGATGGATGTGGATGCTGTTACTGATGCTGCTACCATTTAAGGACTACCTGCCATGTTGGCCATGTAGGCTTATTCTATAGTCCTGGTCAACGTGCGGCAAGTTTAACATACATCAAAAATACAACATAAAACCCACTGCATTTAAATATAATATTTGGCTAAATTGTGGCACGTGTGTTATTAGCCATGTTATACAAATCTCTAACCTTGTGTTCATTGAACAAGGTCAAAGTGCCTAAAATTAAGACGCAATTTATTTTTAGTATTAAGGATATATCAAATTTTAGTTTACAAAATTTAATGAAAAATTGAATTTTTAGTGAAAAATTGAATTTTTAGTGAAAAATTGAATTTTTAGTGAAAATTTGAATTTTTAGTGAAAATTTGAATTTTTAGTGAAAATTTGAATTTTTAGTGAAAATTTGAATTTTTAGTGAAAATTTGAATTTTTAGTGAAAATTTGAATTTTTAGTGAAAATTTAAATTTTTTAGTGAAAATTTGAATTTTTTTTAGTGAAAATTTGAATTTTTTTAGTGAAAATTTGAATTTTTTTAGTGAAAATTTGAATTTTTTTAGTGAAAAATGTAATTTTTCCACAGTGTTTCAAGTCCATTTCAAGCCCATTTCAAGCCCATTTTAAGTGCATTTCAAATCAATATCAAATCCATCTCAAGTTCGTTTTAGGAAATTTATAAATGCTGATAACAATGCAAACTGTAATAAAACCAAAATCAATCTAATGTTGATCACAAAGAGATCTCGTGTCGTTCTCACGTCTATTTCAGGTATATCTCAAAATTATTTGAGTTTCAAATTATTTCTAAATAAATGAAAATTCGATCTACTTCTAATAAAAATTTGAATTATTTGGTGATGTTCCGACTTTCCATCGAATTTTTCACCATATAATTTTTTTCAGACAAATAGTCTGTCACACACTGACAGCTGCTGATCACCAACCATCCTGAAATAAAGTGTCAAAATAAATGCATAAATATTCGCAGTGATTGTGAAAAATAATAAAAATCACAAAAAAATAAATACAGCACCAAACACTTCTAACTTTATTTGCATTACAAATGAGCAAAATGCTAAAAATCCAAATATTTTTATAAATTCAATATCAAGAGTAGAGCATCAGGCCAGCTACCATTTACCATTCCAGGAAGTATTCAATGGATTCAATATAAGGCTAATTTATGCAATGAATAGCACTATTTTTTCTGATTTATTTACATTGTTATATTGTGGAGGCTGCGTTGACGTCTTTAATGGATTTGAGAAAATACAAAAATAGAGATTTTTTTAAGAACAATACGTAGGTACTTTTGGCAAAGACGTCGTCTCAAGTTTGCGTAATTTCATGGTTCAAGAGTTTTTTTTTGCCAGCGACAGATTTAAGACAGATTCGATGAAATGTTTTTGATTTGACATTGAAAACAAGCAACAGCAGGCACTGAAGCAATAAGGCCCACCTACCGTTTGAATCGAAAACCTCAAACATTTCAAGCAGCTACTCAGAAAATCAGAAATACCACCTACAAAATCCAACAAAGAGCTATAAATTCAACCTACCAACCACCTACTAAACCATAGAACCTACCGTCTTGCATAGCATTCTGTCTGAAATATTACCCAGCCATCCATCCATCTATTCAAACTTCGAGAACCCAAGCATCCGAACCCGAAAGTATTGCGTAAAAGAAAAAGTCAAGTGAATTACGGAGGCGCATAAAGACGCAATCGCAAAACGCTGATGGGCCATAAAACAAAATGGCGGCAATGGGCGCAAAACTAAGGCAAAACTCCTCACGGCTGTTTTAGCGTCATCTTTTCGCTTCTCTCTGGGTGCTGCAGAGTACGAGATGCAGAGATAACAGGACACGTGGCAAAATTAAATTTGCAAGAGCACTGAATTGAATGCGTCGTAGTAGAACAAATAATAGCAAGCAGCATCAACACGAAAACCATCAACGTGGGCGACTGTTTAATATGTTCTGAATAAAAAAAAATTAAACAACACTTCAAAGACACCCTAACAAAAAGCAAAAAGGAAAATTATGGCAAACCAAAAAAATGTATTTATTAATGGCATAACATAAAAAAGTTTATACCAAAGTTAAAATTTATATTATCAAGAAAATAATCTTGATTTCGAGATTAGGTACATTTTTTTCATTTCTATATTAAAAAACACTTTAGAAAATTTGACCTTACTTCAAGGAAAATGGTATAAGAGCAGGTACAATGTGGGATGTTTTACCAAATTTTATAAATAAGGTGTCCACCACATACCGATCAGTGTTGAGACCTACTCTATTTTATTTCATGCAACTGATTCAGGGTACCGCAATGTACATTGCGAATTTCGGACAACTATCTCCAGAGGTACACACAGACAAATTCATCAATTTGATGAGTTCAGAGAAAAATCGTCTTTTGGCACGAGGTTGGTGGAACGAAAAAACCATTTTTAACCACCAACTGCGATTAATATTAAATTTCTACAAATTGATTTATTAAACTGCTACATATGATTGATATTTGAAATAATATAAATTACATACAGAAAAAAATCATGATCAAATTGATGAATTTCGTTCTTCAAACCATGATTCTCTGTGTCGAAGAATGATTCATAATATTGATAACTACTAAACTTCAAAGTAATGAATTCATCCTTTAATACGATCAAGTGTATGTGAAGAATAAGTTTCATCACAAAAACATAAAATACAGCATAAAATACATCATATTGATGAATACAGTTCATCAAATCAAATTTTAATCAAAATATTAATTTTTCGTCGTACTTCTCATACTGCTCGACATACATACTGCCCGACATTCATAAATTAGTAAAATGTTTAGAATTAATAATTTAGTAAAATGTATATCATTTTTATTTATATTAAAAAAAATATGTATTTATTTTTTTCAGACAAATTTTTGACTTCGAAAAAAATTTTTTTTTCGGATAATTTTTGTTCAAATATTTTTTTATATATTATATATTAACGACATTTTTTTTTCGAATGTTATTTCCTAAAAGCAATTTTATTTAGTGAAAAATTCGCACAAAAATTTCCATCAATTAAATTATTTTGAAAAAAACAAAATAAAACAACAAATTCATAAATATTAAGGACTGCGTCGAATAAAATTGTCCGTTACATATCTTCCCATAATGTGCTATTGCAAGATTCAAATTAAAAAAATTGGATCATAGTAGCTCTGAATTAAATGGCAGAAAATAATTTGTGTCAGTTATAGTCAATAAAAAATTTATTTAACGCGAAAATGGCAAACGAAGTGGAAGTGCGAGAAAATATAATTAAAATTTTTCAAAAACAACCTTTTAAAAAAATTGCCAAGGAGGTAGGGGTTAACCCTAAGACCATTTCTCGCGTTATCAACCGCTTTAAGGAAGACCTGAGTATTGATCGGAAGAAAGGTTCTGGTAAAAAAGGGCCCACATGATCGTAAAAATTCGAAGAAGGTTGTGAATATTTTAAAGAAAGATCTAAGCATATCCGGAAGGAAATTGGCGAGAAAGGCTGATTGCTCAGAATCTTTCGTGCACAGGACTAAGAAAGAAGCTGGGCTGAAGACGTACAAGGTCCAAAAAGTCCCGGATAGAAATGCCGTCAAGAATGAAACCTTAAAACAACGAGCTAAAAAGCTGAACCAAGATTTTTTTAAAAAATTCGATTGCTGCATAATGGACGACGAAACTTATGTTTTAGCAGACTTTTCTCAGCTACCTGGGCAGGAATTTTATACAGCCGATTCTCGAGGAAATGTCGCTGAAAAATTCAAATCAAAAAAAATGACAAAATTCCGAAAGAAATTCCTTGTTTGGCAGGCAATTTGCAGTTGTGGAAAAAGGAGCAGCTCATTCGTGACATCGGGTACAATTAATAGCGAAATATATGTGAAGGAATCCTTGCAAAAGAGATTGCTTCCATTTTTACGCCAACATGAAGTGTCCACATTTTTTTGGCCTGACCTCGCTTCATGTCACTACAGCAAAACGGCCTTAGAGTGGATCCAACAAAATGCAGTGATTTTGGTGCCTAGAGAAGCCAATCCACCAAACTGTCCAGAACTCAGGCGATTGAGAGATACTGGGCTTTAGTAAAAAGGGAGATGAAGACAACAAAAAAAGTGGCCAAAGACCTTCAAGACTTTAAAAGAAAGTGGTCTTCAGCAGCTGTGAGGGTGTCGGACACTACCATTACAACATTAATGGAAGGGGTTCCGGAAAAATTAAAACTTTTTATTAAAAACTATTAATTTCTGCTTTTTTATATTTTTTTAAAATCTAAAAATAATTTGCAAAATAAAATATTTTATTCTATAAAAATTCGATTACTAGATTTCTAGATTTTTTCATTTTTGTAGCGAACAATTTTATTCGACGCAGTCCTTATGAACAAAAAAAAATATATTTTAAATTATTCAAAGATATCAATGTGATTCATCAATTTGACGATTCAAATTCATTGTATTGAATATTTAGTTCTTTACTATGATGTTAGATAGTATGAATAAGATCAAATATATAATGAATGCATTCATCAATATGTCATTAATTAAATGATGGTATTAATATGATGAATCTGTTAGTTTTCATAAAAAAAATTCATCAATATGATGAATTTATTTATAATTCATCATATTGATGAATTTTTTTTATGTGCATACACTACATTGTTTTAAAACTATTTTAAATATGTTATAGTTAAAACTACAATCCTCATAGTTTTGGTTATAAGAACTGATTTAGCATTTTTGAGTGCCGAACAAGTTGGGCAATGATTTTTTTGGCACAAGAAAAGTTTTATTCTGTGTATAAATATTTTCATTACAAATACAAAAGTTGACATATTAAAAAATAATTGTGGATGCACTTTTTCGAAAAGATCACTTTGATTTACTGGACCTTGCTTCAAGCTCTATTGTTAAAAAATCTACTTAGAAATGTTCATGTAAATACAAAAAAAACCTAAGGTTTTTTTGAGATGAGAAATTATTTGTTTTTTTTTTTTAATTTTTTTTTCAAATAGCTCCAATTATTTTTAAGAACCTTCTAAGAAGTGCAATACATGAAACTTTCATCAAAACAAATTTTCAATTATAGTTCGTTTTTCAGTTTTCTTTTAGTTTTATTATTTTTTATTTTATATACATATTATTTTTATTTAATTTTTGTATTTTTTTTTTCAATTATAGAAAAACTCTTTTTCCTTTTAGTTTTATTATTTTTTTTATTATTTTTTTTATTATTTTTTTTTTTTCTATTTATTTTTCCTACTGTCACAAACATGTTGCTTGCATGACTTTTTCTCTCTTTCTTTCCAACTCAAATGGCATCATTTTCGCACAGTTATCCTCACTGTCATACATATTTTTCTTTATGTTTTGCTGCTCTTTGAAAAACAATTTTTTATTTTTTGATCCAACATGTGGCAACGCCAACGGCAGACACGTAGTATTGGCGCGTGTAGGCAATCAACAATCAAAACGAAGTTGTAAGAAGAGCACATGACAACAACAACGACAATAAAAACAACAACAACAAATGCTTGAGGGCTGCAACAAGAAACCAACACAACAACAATATAGAAAATTCTGAAGAACACAGCCGAATGACCTTGAATTATCCTCGAACTGTAGCCGAAAAGGATGAATATTAGCAACAGAAGTGCGCGTCATTAAAAAAGTTCTTTGATTTTTTTTATATATTTTTAACTAGAACTTCTACGTATTAAATTTATTTTTTTTATTTTTGCCGAGTGTCACATTTTTGCTTAGAATTTTGTATATAAAATGAATATAATTTTTTTTTTGTATTTTTTATATTATTTTGCGCATTTTTAGTTAGAATTTTTTTAATTTAATTTAAAATTAATTTTTTTTAATTGCACCGTACGACAAAATTCAACCTATACTATCCTATATATTCTTAAAGTACGCTAAAATAAATAAAAAAAAAACGTTTTTCTGTATCAATTCGTTAAATAGTATTATTTGCACCTGAAAAGCAAGTGAATATTAAATTTTTGTTCGAACATTTAAAAAAAGTTGGAAGTAATTTATAGCTGAAATGACATCCACTGAGTATAAATATGAAAATGGTTGTCCGATATCAAAGCGTTTACATTTAATAAATTTTAATTGATTTTAAAAATATCTCATAGTATCATTTCAAATGGGAATAAAATCTTTTAAATGAATTGATTTTGGAAAACCGTTCTTACATTCATACTCAAAGAGAACTCAGCTACATAATATTCAAAAAGATGAATGTGCAATTTCTGACATATGCATTTTTTTACATTTTTGAATGTAATTATTCCTCAAGTATTCTATTCCAAAATCGCGTGTCGTTTTATTGGATATTTCTAGCCACAAAAGACAAAACCAAAAGAGCGAATTTGAAAAATTGAAAATCTTGTCATGCCAAAAGGGCGAATCTTTTCGTTTTTTCGCCATAACTTTTTATTGGTATAAGATAAAATAGTGGTGTTTATGCATTTATTGTTCGTTTTTAGAACACCTATCGATCTGATCATTAATATTTTTCCAAATATTAAATTGTCACTTTGCATTTTATTTTAAGCAAATATACTGTGTCGCATTTTTGTAAAGAATTTATAATATAATATTTTCTTGCAAATAACAAAAATTGGAAAAATGGAAAAACTTGTCATGCCAAAAGGGCGAATCTTTTCATCTTTTCGTCATAACTTTTTATTGATACGAGATAAAATAGTGGTGTAAAGGCATTTATTGTTTGTTTTTAAAGCATCTATCAATCTGTATCATTAATATTTTGCCAAACATTAATTTGTTATTTGCAGGACAAAATTTTAAGCATATATCGACGCCCTTTACGAAAACTATTATATATTTTTTCCCTTACGATAATAAATACGTTATTTTTTGAAGTTCAGAATAAAAGTATGTTATTGTTTTTCTATGAGAAAAATAATACGTTTTTTATGGTTGTGCGAAAAAATTGGCGAGATCGGTCCATTGTGACCAGTGATCCGACCACTTATGTTCAAATACCTCATATAAAATGTACATATAAAAATCAATTTTTATGTATACGTGCTTAGGTAAACTTTTTTGGTCAAATATATATTGACATCATGCTCAAGTACGTGATAATAATGTTTTCCGTCGAAAAGACCTGTGGTTCATTAAAAAAAAAATCGAAATTCGGTACACCTACCCATTTGTAAATATGGGTATCAAATGAATGGAAATTCTTCAACGATTGAATGTTTGTAGTTATTTTCAGGATTCGTATACCCTGGTGACCTATATATCACTTTGAATGGTAACCACACATATGTGTAGGGTATTTATAGTCGGCTTAGACCGACTATAATTTTGATAATCCTAACTATCATAATTACACCTACTTTAAAATTTCCCATGTGATCTAACCTTCCCAACTGGTTTTATTTTTCTAATGGGGCATTCCATTGTGACGGGCGTTACATTCGTACGATTAAAAACCTTCTCATTTTCAAAAATAAGAAAGAATAGATATATTTTTAGGATGCAGAGGATATATCTTATGGTCCTCTATGCATGTATAAAAAAATGTTTGCAATAGGTCCTATACCTTTCTACAAATACCTCTCCACAAAGTATTAAATTTTTGCTAAAATAATCGGACTATGGAGAAGAAGTATATCTCAAATACTTCATTAATAATGGTAGTTCTCTCCTCTATAACAAAATTCTGCAATGGTTACTTTGATCACTGACTTATAAAGTATCAAAACTTGTGACGGGTGTTACACATTTTGTGACGGGCGTTACCTGTACGAATTCTATACAAATATACATGAAAATTCAAATTATGAATTGCAATTTTTTGATGAAAAAGAGCAAATTTTAGTGGTAGGAATGGTAAATTATTTTAAGGCACGTCGACATATAATTGATGTGGAAAACTAAACATTTCGTTTTGAAAAAAATATGTATTATATTACCATTCTTTTAAATAACTACTCTGTGTACATCATTAGCAATCCGTTTACTTCAAAGATTACTTACATATTTTTCGCATTTCGAAAATAATGATTTTTTTGCGGGGTTTTTTACGATTTTTTTGTGAGGTTTGGAGTTTAACTTTTTATCTTTACTTATTGAATATTTTGGAATACTTACTACTTTTTCTATGGTTAAATAACAATATATTTGATTATTGATGTATATATTAACAAATATATAATATTCCAGTTTTTTTGTTTTGCGGCGATTGTTATTTGTGACGGGTGTTACAGTAATTTGGATGGATACAGCAACCATATGGAATATCTATGTGACCTAAAAGTGTAATAAATGAATAGATACGACAAAATTCTTTACTTCTACAAAGTTTCCCAGTTGTAGGTTTGCAAAATAGTTCGCGAAATAACTTTTACTATTTTTTTTTTACCAAAAAAAAACAGTTTTTGTTTGATAATTGTCAGTACTTTGAACCACTTATCACCAATGCAATGTGTGGAATACGTTTGCAAAAAAATTACCTTTAAAATTGTACTATTCAATTTTCTTTCGGATTAAAAACAACGAAACTACAGTGTTTCATATATTGACTCAATTATACTTGAAACATATACTTCACTTTAATTGAGAAAAATCACATTACCATGCATTTTGGTAAATTCTGATCACAGGACATAAAATTAGAATCATTTCTTATCCTAAAAATCATTAATCCGAATCAATAGGCTTAACTTTAAAATATAACACCTCGGTAACGTTTTCTGTGGAATGCCCCTAATTTAATATATATTTTTTAAATTGTTCTTTTTTTTTAATATTATTTTTACTTCTTTTTAATTTTTTAAATTTTTTTCAAATATTTTATTTATTTTTTCTTTTTCATTTATACATTTTTTTCTTTTACTATTAATTTTTAATTGTTCATTTTATTTATTTTGAGGTGTGTAGCATTTTTGTTTACAATTTCTGTTTATATGCTTTTCATTATATCTAATCTAATTCATTAAAAAAGTCATATATTATAATTTTTTTTTATATTAGTATTTATTATTTTATTTTTTCTATTTATGTAATTTTTCATTTTTAATTTTCTATTTTGATGTGTGTCACATTATTGGTTTGATTTTTTTAAATTTACTCCTTTATACAATTTAAAATTTTTTATATTTTTTTTTTTAGTATTACTTTTTATTTTATTTGTGTCTCATGTTTGTTTAGAATTTCTGTGTATATAAAATTTCATATATTTTTTTATTTTTTGTTATATTTTAATTCTTTTTAATAATATATTTTTTATTGTTTTAATTTTTTTATTTTTGTGGTTTTCTTTTTATTTTAATTTAATGCACTTTCAACAAATTTTTATTGTTATTTTTCTATGTTGATGTGTGTCGCATATATAGTTAGAATTTCTTTGTATATACATTTTTTTCTAATTTTATTTAATTTAAAGTTTCAGTTAATTCAAAATTTTTTTTTTATTTTAATTTTTTTTTGTTTTTTTTTTTTAATTTTTTATACCCTACACCTATGAGGTACAGGGTATATTAACTTTGTGCATATATTGTAACGCCCCTTAGGAGGCGTGTCCGGTATGGAAAAGTATATATATTCTTGATCAGCATCACTACCCGAGTCCGTTTAGCCATGTCCGCCTGTCTGTCCGTCTTGCTGTCTTGCTGTCTTGCTGTCCGAATACAGAATAACTTGAGAAATATTGATCAGAATGCGATGAAATTTCGCCTCAATATATTTTAGCCAAAAGTAGGAACTGAAAAGTATTCAAGGTATAGTTATAAAATTTAAAACGTATTATTAGAATTCACCTAAGGATATGTGGTCCAAAAATGGGCGTGATCCGCCCACTTTTTTTTTCATTATTTCCCGGGGTTTCATAGTGGAAATTTGATCCGTAAATTATTAAAATCAAATCTATGAAATATTAGCCTTTCAAAATTTTAAATATAGGCGTGGTCCGCCCAATTTATTTTTAAAATTTTTTTTTTTTAGTTTTTTTATACTTTTATATCAATTTTTCAATTTATGGGGATATAAGACGTAAATTTCTGATATATGAATAATATTCTGAGGGTGGGGAGGTTCAGCATAATTAAAAACATTAAAATTAAGGTATGCAATTAAATATCCCACATTAATATCCCCACCAAAGGTTTAGGGTATTCCATAGTCGGGCCCGACCGACTTTAAAAATCCGCCCCATGTGACCGAACTTTCCCATGTGACCTAACTTTCCCAACTCGTTTTATATATTTTTTATTTGCTGTGTCGCATTTATAGTTAGAATTTCTTTGTATATATATATATTTTTTCTAATATTAGTTAATTTAATTTTTCAGTTAATTTAACTTTTTTTTTTATTTCAATTTTTTTTTTTGTTTTTTTTTTAATTTTTTATTATATATTTTTTATTTGCTTTGTGTATACTTTTTTTTATTATATTTCTATTTTGATTATTTGTTTATATTTTTTTAATTAATATTTTTCTAATTAAATATTTTTTTCATTTCTCTTTTGTATTTTATTTTAATTTCTATTTAATTTTTTAATTTTATGTCTTTTTTAATTTTTATTTTTATTTTTTGAAATATTTGTTTTAATTTTTTTTTTGTTAACCCGTGTAGCATTTCTTCGAAAATTATTACTTACGTCCGTTTTCATATTAAAATGAGACTCGTTTTTTTAAACGCTAAAAATATATATGAAAAGATAAATAAATATAAATAAAAAATATTAATAAATCTGAATTTCTCTAAAAATGTTTCATATTTCTGTCCACGATTCGTTGTAACTGGCTGCAGCTGCTGCTGCTCTTTGTCATCTCCAGTTTTCTTTCGAACTGTTTTTTTTTTTTTATAATTATTAAAAACTTTTTTCTCATTTATGCTACACGTGGCGCGTTAAAATTTGTCAATTTGACAGAAATAATTTGGAGTCTGGGAAATTACTTAATGAAGACGTTTTGCTTATTTGTTGAAGACAGCCAGTTTCAACTGGTAGACAAAACAAAAACGCAGATCTCTTGGTTTCGAATTCATTGTAATCAGAGAATGTTGAGAAGTAGCTTGAGAAGTAACTGATGTTTTAAGGCTTTTGCGAAGATGCTGAGTAAAAAAAACGAAGCTGCAGTTTGTAATGTTTAGTATACCTTTTAAACTTTAATTTTAAATTTATAAAATATCTAAGGTGTGCTAGTTAATTAATATATTTTAAAATTGTCGAATATCATACATTTTTAAAGATATTTTTTATTATCTAACGCACTTCATTTAGTTAAAAAATATGTAAAAATATACTGAGCAATTCTAAATAAATTCCCATTAATTATTACTTTTTTTTATTTTATTTTGTTATATTAGCTTTTTTATTTTTAAAAATTCAAAAATATTAAATGCAAAAACAAATTTATAATAAAAACACAAGAAAAAAACAAAAATATCAAAAACAATTGCAAAAACACAAAAACAAAAACAAAATCAGAAACACTAGAAGGAAAGTAAACACATAAAAAACAAAAGCGAAAACACAAAAAGAAAAAGTAAAAACACAAGAATAAAAGAAAAAGAAGAAACAAAACACAAAAGCCAAACCATAGAAGTAAGAACACAAAAAGAAGAACAGCATAAAAAAACAAAATAAAAACACACAAATCAAAAAACATAAGAAAAATTAAAAACATGAACAAAGGAAAACACACAAATTTAAAAGTGAAAAAACAGAAAAAAAAACAATATCACAAAATCAAAATCACAACAAAGGGAAAAAACAAAAATACAAGCAATATGAGGCAGCACTTGCTGATCCTACCCCGCCATGCAATACCTTATGGCAGTCCCGCGTAGTCGTGGATGATGAAGGAGGTGCTTTTAGTCGGTATGAATTGGACATAACTGGCTGAGCAGGAGCTCATCAGTATCTTTGGAAGATGTCCACCTCTCAACGTTGAAAAAAACAATATGTGGACGTTGTCTACAAAGGCGTGGCGCCTCTCATACAATCTAAACTTGCAAAATGAAATAACACGGCACTTACACCAGCTAAAAAGACGAAACAAAAAAATAAAAAAAAAAAATTACAAAAGCAAAATTGCAAAAACAAAAGCAAAAATATAAACACAAAATCAAAAGAACAAAACCAAAGCAAAAACACCAAAACAACAGCATAATAAAAAAAAAAAAAATAACAAAAGCAAATACACAGAAACAAAAGAAAAACACAAAAATAAAAGTAAAAACACAAAATACAACAACACGAACAAAGTCAAAAGCACAAGATCAAAAGGAAAATCAACAACAAAAGCTTAAATACAATAACAAAAGCAAAAGAAAAACACAAAAACAAAAGTAAAAATACAAAATACAACAACACGAACAAAATCAAAAGCACAAGATCAAAAGGAAAATCAACAAAAAAAGCAGAAATACAAGAACAAAAGCAAAAACAAAATCAAAGTAGCAAAACTCAAAAATCAAAAACAAAAGCAAAAACAAATTCAAAAGAAAAACACAATAATAAAACAAATAAATCAAAAACAAATGCAAAAACAGAAGAACAAAAGCAAAAACAAAATAAAAACAAAATCAAAAACACAAGAACGAAAGCAAAGACATTAAAGACATGAACAAAAGTAAACACACAAACTCAAAATTGTAAACACAAAAACAGAAGCAAAAAAAAAATGCAATAACAAAAATACAAAATCAAAAACACAAAAAAAAGAAAAAAAAAGAAGTAAAAAAACTTAAAATCACAAAAAAGACGCAAAACTTAAAAACAAAAGCATAAACACAAAAATACAAAAACACAAAACAATATCTAATATGCAAAAATAAAAGAAAAAAATACATAAACAAAAAATAAAAACAAAACACAAAGTCAATCTTATAAACAAAATAAGGGGAAACAGAGAACAAAAAAAAAAAATAGAAAAACCAAAACGGGAAAAAAATGGGAAAAAATACAAAAGGCTAAAACATAAATAAAAATTAAAGAAAATCCTAAACAAACAAAAACACAAGAACGAAAGCAATCACAATAAAGACATGAATAAAAGTAAACACACAAATTCAAAATTGTAAACACAAAAACAGAAGCAAAAAAAAAATGCAATAACAAAAACACAAAATCAAAAACACAAAAAAAAAAAAAAACAAAAGAAGTAAAAAAACTTAAAATCACAAAAAAAGACACACAACTTAAAAACAAAAGCATAAACACAAAAATACAAAAACACAAAACAATATCTAACATGCAAAAATAAAAGAAAAAATACATAAACAAAAAATAAACACAAAGTCAATCTCAAAAACAAAATAAAGGGAAACAGAAACAGAGAACAAAAAAAAAATAGAAAAACCAAAACGGGAAAAAACACAAAAGGCTAAAACATAAATAAAAATAAAAGAAAATCCTAAACAAAAAAAAACGAAAATAAAAATAAATTTAGCAAATCCAAAACACTCATACATTATAATTTGGTTTATATTTCACAAAATATGTTTGTTACAAATATTTATTTTATTCAGTATATTGTAGAAAATGAGTCGCTTTGCTTAAAAAAAAATTATTTATAAAAAAAAAAAAAAACCTTTCGCAGCCCGAGTACAAAATACTAATAAAAAAATTACTTGAATTCTTACATTGTTGATTTATATATAACATTATAAACAACCAACTCAATTCAGCTAATATGGATTTGCTGACTAATGCACGATTTGCCAGAACTTATAATGAAAGCATTTTGTATTTTGCTCATGAATGAATAATATTTATATTTTTAATATTTTCTAAATTATTTTTATACAATTTAGCTGATTACGGGCCACATTCAACGACATGCTGCAATTTAATTGAATGTACTGGCGCAAATGAAAGCAAAAATTAAACATTAGGAACTGAGGAATATTTGTTTATTTGATTAGCTCATTAAAAATAAAATGCAATAAATTGTGCAATAGTATTTTAAAATATGTATTTGTGGAATTTACTACTTACAGATTACAGACACACACACACAGCAACACCTAGAAAAAATAGCCACGGAAACACGTAGGCAAAAAGCTTCTGCTGCGCACTTGCAAAAAACAACAACAATCAGAACAACAATTACAACAAATACAATAACAACAACTACAACACTTGACATTGAACTTGAACTGCATTTTGCTGTGTTGTTTTTGCTTTTGTTTTTTTTTTTACTACTTGTATTGTTGTTTTTTTTTTCCTTTTATTACGTACACAAACAATGCGCTTGAATGACTTGAAAAACATTTAAAAAAAAATAATAATAATTAAAATTACAACAAACAATTGTAAAACAACTACGTGTTAACAAAACTCAAAATGATTTTTGTTTTAAACAAATAAAAATAAATTAAAGGAAAGGAAAAACAGCCAGAACATAAATAAAATTGTATCATAAAAATTCTACGAATCGCTGCTAGTCAAAATACATTTTTAAATAATTCCAAAATACTAAAAATTATGTGTTATTTTATTTCGAAATATATAATTAAAAAATTTTATACTAAATATTAAGTGTTATTGTATTTTGAAATACTGGGTTAGGCACAATTCTGATTCGACAATTCTTTCCCTGTGCACTTTTTATCTGAGACTATTCGACCTCGCTCAAATCTTCCCTAGGTAATTTCTTCTTTTACAATTTTTGTCTGATACACATTTTCGTTCCTAAGAGAATTTTTACCCGAAATCACTTTTTCCCAAAATATATTTTTCTCGAGTAAATTCTTCGCCTAGACAACTTTTTGCCGGACAATTCTTTCCATGACAATGTTTCCACGAGACTGTTCTACCTTTTCTAGGTGTTGCTTTCCCAGTTCACTTTTTATCTGAGACTATTCGCCCTCGAACAATTCTTTCCCAAGTAATTTCTTCATTTACAATTTATGTCTGATACACATTTTCGCTCCTTAGAGAATTTTTACCCGAAATCACTTTTTCCCAAAATATATTTTTCTCGAGTCAATTCTTAACCTAGACAACTTTTTGTCGGACAATTTTATCCATTCTACGAGACTGTTCTACCTTGAATCAGTTCTTCCCCTCATTGAAGCATTCATTGCAGAGGCAATACTCCTCGAGTAAATTTATACTTGGGAAATTCTACTCTCAATATTTTTTATCCAACGTGGAAAATATGTCTCAGAAAAGAATTATCCGGCGAAGGTTTGTTTTGAGTCAAAATTATGCTAGAAGGATTTGCATGGGAATGAAATATTCCTGGTACCATTTGACCAGGAATATTTTATTCCCATGCAAATCCTTTTAGCACAATTTTTACACAAAACAAACCTTCGCCGCATAATTCTTTTCTGAGACATATTTTCCCCGGACAATTCTTTCCATGACAAAGTTTCATCGAGTCAATTCTTTCCCTAACAATTCTCCCCTAGACAGGTTTTGACCAGACAAATCACTGCATGGCAATGTTTTCTAGAGATAGTTCTACTCCGAATCAGTTCTTTCCCTCCTTGAAGTATTCTTTGCATGGTCTATACTCCTCGAGGCAATTTATACTTGGACAATTCGACCCAAAATATTTTTTATCCAACACTATTTGACCTGGAATTCCTCATTCCCATGCAAATCCTTCTAGCATAATTTTTACTCGAAACACATCTTCACCGCTTAATACTTTTCTGAGGTGAATTTTCCCCGGACAATTCTTTCCATGAATGTGTTTCCCCGTGACATGACATTTCTACCTCGAATCAGTTCTTCCCCTTCCTAAACTATTTGCCGCAGTATCAATACTCCTCGAGACAATTAATCCATGAACAATTCTTTCACGAACATTTTTAGTCCAACGCTATTTGACCAGTAATAATACTTCATTTCCATGTAAATCACTCTACTAAAATATTTACTCAAAACACACCTTTGCCCGATCATTCTGAGACTAATTTTCTGAGACTAAAACACCGTACAATTTTTGCCCCCGACCAATTTTTATCCCTAAACATAATTTTTTGTCCTAAACATTTTTCTTTAGTTTATTCTTCCCATAACAATTCTTATCGAGACAATTCTTCTGCTGTCCATTCTACCCTGGGCAATTTTTTCCTGAACAATTTCGCCCCAAAACATTCTAATTCCCAATAAAAATTCTTTCCTGTACAAATGTTCAATGGAAAAATGTTTCCGAAAAAAATTCTATTCTCACCAAAATTTTTTACTGAAGCATTCATTCCTATACACATTTCCCATGGAAAAATTTTCCAGAAAAAATTCTTCTCCAGTCAATTCTCTCCTCGACAATTTTTCAGGCGACAATTCTTTCGCCAAAAAATTCTTCTATTTACCGGAAACTTTCAAACTCAGACTACAATTTTTCCGAGAAGCATTAATTCCAGTACCCTAGTAGATATTTTGGTAGGACCATGGTCAGGAAGTGATCATGTCATTATTTGAGATGATCGGGATATGACGAGGCCCATAGTGTCCTTGCAACGCAGTGTCTTGATCATGTACTGACCTCAGGCCATGATCATGTACTGATAGGGCAATTCCCCATTTTATTATTTACCCGACAATTTCCTTGTCAGAGCCCGAGAGCCCGATAATAGGGTTTCTCTCATTAAATCTCGATCATTGTCTGATGCTAATTTCGATATGAGGAACAAATATTGTAGCTGTGATCGGGAACATTGACTATTTAGATAATGTAAACCCTGGTATGGTAAGCATGATAAGGGCATGCAAAGGCAATGATCCTATTTACTCTAATTGGGCTTACCCAACAAAAACCCGATCATTTCCCGATGGCGCATCGGGCAAATTTCTACTAGGGTAAAAGTAAATTCTCTTTTCGACAACTTTTTCCGGAGACAATACTTTCGCCGCAAAATTCTTCAATTAACTCTTTTTTTCACCGATAAAATTCTTTAGTCTCTGATATTTTTTTTCCCGATGCAATTCATTCCTTAACCATTTTTTCACCGAAAACTTTTAAATTCACACTACAATTGTTCTGTGAACTGTTCTTTTCAGTACTATTTTGCCACTAGAAATAATTCCCCTCCGATCCATTCTCCGTTAAAAAATGTTCCTTGAGTTAATTTGTCTTTCGCGAGAACATTTTTCAGTCATACCACAATTGTTATAACTGCAACACCTCATACAGTAATATAATTTGTTATTAAAATTCAGTGCATTTAATTTTTTAATGACTACATTAAATTTTAAATTGCTTAAACCATTTAATTTTTGTTTGCTAACGTATTTATAAATATTTTAAATCACATACTTATTTTGTGCTACATGACGTATGCGCAATATCTACAAATCATTTTTATTAACTTTCAAATGGGTCTGTAGTAAAAATATAAAAGTCAAAGTAATTCAGTGTTTTCTATCTTACGTACTAAAAAGTATTAATTTGGAATACATGCCCGTCATTAGTGTCTTCAAATTTCAAAATGGTTATGTTCCACAACTCTATTCAATGTTTAAACTATTGATATTCATAAATATTATGTTAGAATTGGCTAGTATTACGTTTGAGAACTACTTTGTGCCACAACTATTTCATCTAAAAATTTACTTAAATTTCTTTTTGTTTTTGAGAATTTTTACGTTCCACAATATAGAATTATATTATAAAATTACTACATTAACCAAATATCGTTACAAAAATTCCCCTTCTTCTATATCTAACAAATAAGGATTTCTGTTTTTTTTTTATGTTTCACATTCATTATTTTTTCAATATCTTCTTTGTTTTTCAATTATTTTGTTTAATCTTTATTTTGTTTTAAAACTATTGAATTATGTATAACAACTAATTTGTTCCACAACATTTGTGTTCCTCCACTTTTAAGTTCCATAACTATTATATTTGAAATCTTTTATTGTTTTCGCATCATTAAGTTCCACAAATATTTCGTTCTACAAAAAAACATTTTCCACAACTGCAATGCTTAAAAATGTTATATTTTGTACACATATGTCCTCATTACCATTGTGTTTGACAACTACTATGTTCCACATCTATTATGTTGCAACTAAAGGGTTTTTCAATAAGAACGCTACAAAAGTTTTTTTCAAGGGTTTTTCAACAGGGATGCTACAAAAGTAGAGCGACAGGGACAGCAAACGACGCCATATTTCTTGCCGCTCTTTTGACATTTTTCTTCAGTAAGGTTTGCCATTTCATGATGGAAAGATATACGAACCAACAACGAGTCGAAATTATTAAAATTTACTACCGAAATTCGAATTCGTATATCTTTCCATCATGCAATGGCAAACCTTACTGAAGAGAAATGTCAAAAGAGCGGCAAGAAATATGGCGTCGTTTGCTGTCCCTGTCGCTCTACTTTTGTAGCGTCCCTGTTGAAAACCCTTTATTAAGTTACACAGCTATTATGTTCCACCTTTGTAATGTTGAACACTGTATAATTCAAAAAATTGATGTTCCACAGTTATTTTGTTTAATCGTTATCAGGTTTCATAACGATTATATTTAATAACAATTATGTTCCACAACTATTATGTTTCACATCTATGAAGTTAAACTACGAATAAGATACACAAATATTATGTTACACATTATCCGCAATTATTACGTCCCAAAAACATACGTTCCACAAAAAATGCGTTCCACAAAAATGCGTTACAAAATAATAAGTTCCACTACAATTATTTTGCACTACTAATAAGATCCACAAAGATTATGTACCACATTTTCCACAAATATTTTGTCCCACTATATTACGTTCAACAAAAATACATTACACAATATTACGTTCCACAAAAATATATTACACGATATTATGTTCCAAAAATACGTTCCACAAAAGTACGTCCACAAAAATACGTTCCACAAAAGTACGTCCACAAAAATACGTTCCACAAAAATACGTTCCACAAAATAACGTTCCACAACATTTTATTTTACTTTCACAATGTTGCTAAAATTTTACATTTCATGCCCCATAATATAACCAACTGGTACGTTATATATAAACTATATTTACTCTTATAAATTTCTAATATTTTTTTCTTCCAGATTATTCTACATTCCACATAAATATTTGGTGTTTTGTTTCCCAGAACATTGTACGTCGTTGTTACTGTCGTTGCTTGTTTTTTTTTTATCTTACACATTCCCCGATTTCGATCGTATCGCGTCGACGTCGTCTCCCCTTTTATTTGCTTTGTTCGCGCATTGCTCGCGTCGCTTTGCGCTATCAATTCTTATCGGCTTTCAATGTCGAATTAGAATTTCGCCCGTGACCTTGAGATATCAGCAACAATAGCAACAACTACTACATCTACATCTACAACTACAACAACCACATTATCTGCAATGAGGCGCGGAAGCACAACGGGTGCGAATTCGATGCTTTATGATTGTTGTGCCGTTGACGCCGCCGCTCTGCTCTGCCATTTTATTCTATTCTATTCAGATAGAATTCGTGCAAAAAATAATGAAATATTATTTTAACCAACAACAACAACAAAGTAATAGTAACAGCAACAACAACGGAACACTATCAATTGCTAGAACCACTACTAAACACAACAACAACAACTGAACTGCTGTGACGCTACTGCTTATCTTCAAAGTCAATGTCAAAGCCTACGATTGAAGTAATTGAAACAACAATTTATGCGGTTAGTTGTTGTAATTGAATTTATGAGATTAGTACGGTGGATTAGGCACACTACAGAGGGTTTATAAAACTGAGAATTTATAGTGAAAAAGTGACTTTTTAGTGAAAATTTGAAATTTGTTGAAAATTTTAATTTTTACTGAAAAATTGAATTTTTAGTGAAAACTTGAATTTTTAGTGAAAACTTGAATTTTTAGTGAAAAATTGAATTTTTAGTGAAAAATTGAATTTTTAGTGAACAATTGAATTTTAGTGAAAAATTAAATTTTTTGTGAAAATCTGAATTCTTAGTGAAAAATTGAATTTTTTGTGAAACTTTGATCTTTTATTGAAAAATTGAATTTTTAGTGAAAAATTGAATTTTTAGTGAAAAATTGAATTTGTAGTGAAAAATTGAATTTTCAGTGAAAAATTGAATTTTAAGTGCAAACTTGAATTTTTAGTGAAAAATTGAATTTTGAGTGAAAAATTTTATTTGAGTAAAAAATTTAATTTTGATTGAAAAATTGAAATTTTAATGAAAATTTGAATTGATAATAAAAAAAAACAAAAAATTGAATTTTTAGTGTAAAATTGAATTTTTAGTGAAAAATTGAATTTTTAGTGAAAAATTGAATTTTTAGTGAAAAATTGAATTTTTAGTGAAAAATTGAATTTTTAGTGAAAAATTGAATTTGTAGTGAAAAATTGAATTTATAGTGAAAAATTGAATTTTTAGTGAAAAATTGAATTTTTAGTGAAAAATTGAATTTTTAGTGAAAAATTGAATTTTTAGTGAAAAATTGAATTTTTAGTGAAAAATTGAATTTTTAGTGAAAAATTGATTTTTTAGTGAAAAATTGCATTTTTAGTGAAAAATTGAATTTTTAGTGAAAGAATTCAGATTCTTAGTGAAAAATTGAATTTTTAGTGAAAAATTGAATTTTTAGTGAAAAATTGAATTTTTAGTGAAAAATTGAATTTTTAGTGAAAAATTGAATTTTTAGTGAAAAATTGAATTTTTAGTGCAAAATTTTAGTTTGAGTAAAAAATTTAATTTTGATTGAAAAATTGAAATTTTAATGAAAATTTGAATTGATAATAAAAAAAAACAAAAAATTGAATTTTTAGTGTAAAATTGAATTTTAATGAAACATCGAATTTTTATTGAATAAAAAATTGAATTTTTAGTGAAAAATTGAATTTTTAGTGAAAAATTGAATTTTTAGTGAAAAATTGAATTTTTAGTGAAAAATTGAATTTTTAGCGAAAAATTGAATTTTTAGTGAAAAATTGAATTTTTAGTGAAAAATTGAATTTTTAGTGAAAAATTGAATTTTTAGTGAAAAATTGAATTTTTAGTGAAAAATTGAATTTTTAATGAAAAATTGAATTTTTAGTGAAAAATTGAATTTTTAGAGAAAAATTGAATTTTTAGTGAAAAATTTAATTTTTAGTGAAAAATTGAATTTTTAGTGATAAATTGAATTTAAAGTGAAAAATTGAATTGTTAGTGAAAAATTGAATTTTTAGTGGAAAATTGAATTGTTAGTGAAAAATTGAATTTTTTTAGTGAGAAATGGAATTTGTGAATTTTTATTGAAAAATTGAATTTTAAGTGAAAAATATAATTTGTTGTTATTTTTAATGCTGGTGACTGTTTTTACTGCTAAAAAGATGATTTATAAAATTTGTTAGTTTTGTGATTAGGTAGCTTATAAAATTGTAGATTGCTAAAAATCCCCTAAAAGATAATTTGTGACATTACCTCCCCTTAAAAACACCTTATATTCACCAAAAGCTTGAGCCTTTTTGTTTTAGGTATTTTTGCTATTTTTCTGTTTGCAAAAAAAAACACACCACAATCTTTGAACCGTATTTTCGCGCTTTCGTTCGCAAAATATTTTTATATATTTTTTACAGCCAAAAACAAACAATAAAAATAAAATAAAAAAATAAAAAATGATTTTCAAGGTTAGCTGATTAGACAAATTTAGCGCTGGTGCCTGCACGCGCTACAAAAACAACAAAATCATAAAAACAACAACAACAACACGATACATGTGCGCAACCAATTTTCGCAAAAAAAAAAAATATATATTCTAATCAAGCAACTTGCGTAAATTTTACGCATTTCCATGGTATAGACCCCCGCACACCTCTCTTTAGAGCCACCGAAGACCAGAGGCCTTTCAACAGCCACACAATGTTGTTTGAGGCGATAATGAAATTTTTGACGATTTTGCTTTGAGGAGTTGGTGGTGGAGGTGTGGCGGTTATGTTGCTGCCGCTGCTGTTGTGTGTGTGCACAGTCAACAACATATATTGTTGCTGGATATTTGACGTTGTTCGTAATTATGGTCCGAATGTCCTTGAAAATATTTTTTTTGCTATTTTTTTTCGCTGTTATTTAATGCCTTTTGTTGCTGTGCGTAGGTTTTGGTTGTTGTTGTAAATATTTTTCTTCTTTTTACCATTTTTCTATTTCGGTTCTAATTGCTTTAAATGACGACCGACGTCTGTTTACGCAGCATTATTTAACGATTTCGTAGAATTGTTGATTTGTTCAGGCAGTCAATTTTTTACTCAGCAATATTTTTTTAGTTCAGGTTATTCTATGCATTTGCTACTCTTCTTCTACAACATTTATAAATGTAATTCAGAAAAGATCAATTGAAATTCCGAAATTTACATTTGAAATTCAAAAGACTTCACTTGAAATTCAGAAATTCTATTTGAAATTCAAAAGACATCAATTCAAATTCAGAAATTCTATTTGAAATTCAAAAGACATCAATTGAAATTCAGAAATTTCCATTTAAATTTCAAATCAAAATTTCTGAATTTCAAATGTAAACCTCTAATTTTCAAATTGAAAATTCGGAATTGAAAATGGAAATTTTCTGAATTTGAAATGGAAATTTCTGAATTTGAAATGAAAATTTTATGAATTTTAAATGGACATTTTCTGAATTTTAAATGGACATTTTTGAATATCAAATGGAAATTTCTAAATATTAAATGGAAATTTCTAAATTTCAAATTGAAATTTTCTGAATTTAAAATGGAAATTTCCGAATATCAAATGAAATTTTCTGAATTTCAAATGTAAATCTCTGAATTTCAAATGAAGTTTTTGAATTTCAATAGATGTATTTTGATTTTCAAATGGAATTTCTGAATTTCAATTGATGTCTTTAGAATTTCAAATGTAAATTTCTAAATTTTAATTGATGTCTTTGGAATTTCAAATGTAATTTCTAAATTTAAATTGATTTCTTTGGAATTTCAAATGGAATTTCTCAATTTCAATTCATCTTTTCTGAATTACGTTTGTAAATGGTGTAGTTACACTTCTTCTAGTTACTCTTCGTATTCTCGTTACTTCATTTTACTTATTATCTCGTTACTTTTATTCTCGTCATAGTTCTTCTAGTTATAGGTCTTTTTTATACCCTACACTAAGAGTGAAAGGGTATATTCAGTTTGGTACGCCGTTTATAACACCCAGAAGGAGCACCTCCTTTATGGAAAAGTTTATATATTCTTGATCAGCATTATCTCCTGAGTCGATTTAGCGATGTCCGTCTGTCCGTCTATCTGTGTGTCTGTTGAAATCCCTACTAAAATTGAAGAGGTAGATGAATGAAACTGATAACTTAGATTACTTATATAACTATGCTGTATGTGTGATCGCTAGATCGGTTCATTGTGACCTGTGATCTGACCATTTATATTCAAATACCTCATATAAAATTTACATCTACAGTTCAGTTTTACTTTATACGTGCTTAGGTAAACTATATTGACTTCATGCTCTAATACATGGAAATAATGTTTTCCCACGAAACGACTTATGGTTCCCAAAAAAAAAATCGAAATACGGTACACCTACTCATTTGTAAATATGGGTATCAAATGAATGGAAATTCTTCAACGATTAAAAGTTTGTAGTTATTTTCAGGATTCGTATACCCTGGTGACCTATATACCACTTTGAATGGTAACCACACATATGTGTAGGGTATGTATAGTCGGCTTAGACCGACTATAATTTTGATAATCCTAACTATCATAAGAACACCAAATTTAAAATTTCCCATGTGATCTAACCTTCCCAACTGGTTTCTAGTTACTCTTATTCTTCTCGTTACTTCCATCTCGTTACTATTCTAGGATTTACTTCCTTCTAGTTACTGTTCTTCAAGTTGTTTTTCAGCTGGTTACTGTTCTTCTAGTTACTATTCTGTTTCTCCTTACTTTTCTCTTCTTACTATTCTTCTTCTTATATTCTTCTCGTTACTCTTCTTATTGTAACTTTTCTTTTTCTTATTACTTTCTAATCGTTACAGAGATATTCTCGTTGCTTTACTACTCGATACTGTTTTTCTAGTTTTTCTTGTAATTTTTGTTATTCTAGTTACTCCTCTTCTCGTTGCTGGTCTTCTGCTCGTTACTAATTTTCTCCTCGTTGTTCTTCTGGTTACTCTTCTTCTCGTAACCGATTCTCACGTTACTGTTACATTGCAGTTTTTTTGAATAATTTGTTTCTGGTTAATCATTTTCTCGTTACTGTTTTTCTAATTACTCTTGTTTTTCTAGTTAATGATATTCTCGAAACTCTTCACCTTGTCACTCTTCTACTCGTTGCTGTTCTACTAGTTATTAAACTTCTCGATACTATTCTCGTTACTGCACTCAGAAAATTAAATAGAATATAGAAAATAATATAAAATTATTAGTTTTTTTGCTATTAAAATTAGTCAATAGGATAAATTATTATTTTACTAGATAAATACCATTAAATACTACAAAATACAACAAAAAAAGGTTTTTGTGTTTATATGAAAATATTTATTTTTTGTATAGATACTATTGAATCAATAATAATAATAATATAATATTGACCAATTTTAATAGTATCTTTTTCTGAGTGTGTTCTTCTACTCATTAGAAAGATCTGTTCACACTTGAGTTCCAGCTTGAAAGACCCTGAATAACACTGAATTCTTGCTATCCATTTTCCATACAAATTTTAGCCAATCAGGCCTAAAACTTTATATGAATTGTAAAGTTGTATTCAGCCTTTCTTTACAAATATTCGCTTGTTCAGACCTCAATATCAAATATTCAAAAATATTCCCTTCAAATTTTATAAAGTTTTTGGGTTTTTCAAAGAATTTCACTGATTACATTGAAAGAAATTCCAAGCATATATTATCAACTGTGTAATTGGATATTTAGTTTGTTTGAGTTTGCTTCCAAATGAGTCATATTATTAGATTTAATTTCGGAGACTCATTAAAAATTAAATAAAAAATTCGAAAATACCATTTTTCATATAAAACGTGTATTACTTTGTCGTAGGCGTCTTGTTAGTTTCAGAACCTTCTTAAACACGTACAATAACTCATTAAAAATTAAATAAAAAATTCGAAAATACCATTTTTCATATAAAACGTGCATTACTTTGTCGTAGGTGTCTTGTTAGTTTTAGAACCTTCTTAAACACGTATAATAAATTCAAGGACAACCTTGAAAATTTAACAAAATCCAACCTACAATTATTTCTTAATTAAATATAATTGTCTAGAAAGAACATTGTGTTCTTTTCCATTCGGTTTTTTTTGGGTAGTATGAGTACATATAAAACTTTTAATAATAAATTGTCACTACTCAACAAAACGAGAAAAAAATGTTTTCCATGGACATCCCTTACATCAATTCTATATAATTCGCGACTGCTGATTTTGACTGCATACTCAATTTTTTTCTATTACGTAACGTTTTGAGGAATTTTACTCTCGAATTTTCAAGCACTTTTCAATCACTATTTTCAATTAAAAAATTACAGACCCTTACACAACCAGTTTTCAAAAAAAACTGTAAACGCAATTCTTTTTTTAATTGTCAAGACAAATTATAATATATCGATATATACTATTATTTCGATTGGTTTTTAAGATATTTGAATCTAAACTCGAACAAAAATATTTTTTTTACTATTTTTGAATGTTTTTTTTTTAGCATTGTGAATCTAATGATAAATAAGAAAATGATTTATGATTATGCGGAGCATAGTTCAAACTAATAATAAAAATTATTAGCTTTTTTGTATCAGTTCTCATTTTTAAAATATGTTCTATAAACGCTGTTTCCTTCAAAAACTTTTAAAATTTAAAATCCTTCTATATTTTACATACAAATTACTGAAAAATAACCATTTTTAACCGAATTTTTCTCTAAAACGCTACGTAATATAAAAAAACAGAGTATGCAGTCAAACTAAGCACCATCGAATTATATGGAATTGATGTATGGGATGTCCATGGCGAAAATCATGTTGGGTAGTGTAATTACGTTTCATAAATTATACAATTCTGTTTTGTTCTGATAGTTCTATGATGTTTAAATTTGCAGTGACGGATAAAAAAAAACTTCAATGTGATATTAATGCGACATTTTCGAACAAAAAAAAAAAAAAATCAAAAAAAAATATATATTTTTTTCGAAGAAAATACTAAAAATTTTCAGAAAAATATTTCAAAATAAAAAGTCCAACACATTAAAAAAAAACGAATAAAATTAAAAAAAAAATATGTTTACTTTTTTTTTTTATTAAATTTCCATTGACATTCTTTTTCCCAGTAATACCCGCACAATACTTACTCAATACTGTCATCAATTTTGCAAATTTCCAAACCCTATAACCTCCTTCTGCTCAACACAAAATAAGAAAAACCATTTTTGTATGTTTAAATATTTCATTCATTTTTTGGAAACAAAAAATGTCTGTTTTTTTATTGTTTTCATTTCTTTTTTTTTGTAATTTTCATGTATTTTTTTTTTTTTATAACTTAATTGTTGCATTTTAAACTGTCACAATTTTTTTTTGTTTGTCTTTTTTAAATATACTCAATAATCTTAATTTAAAGATATTACATGGCTGCCTTTTGTTTTTTTTTTTTTGGCGCTAGAAATACATCTCATGATCAACAGCATTCAATTTAAATTTACCTCACAATATCTGCCACAAAATACATCTTCAACATACCAAATACCAGCATTTAATAATTAATTGTCTTCATTGCAATTTTCACTTGTAGAATCTACAACATTAAAGTATCAGCAAAATATGTTTTTTTCGTCGTCGTCATCATCATCGTAATCAATATCTTCAATTTCATTGTAGCGTAATTTATACATTATATATTTTCTTTTTTTTTTAAATAATTTTACATTTTATTTTTTTTGTTTTTTTTTTCATTTTTAAAATTACGGACAAAATATGACACACACACATTCTATTAAATATATTTACCATTTAAAACTACTTAAGTGTTTGTTAAATTTAAACTTTTTACACTTTTGATTGGTTTCATTTTTCTTTTATTCAAATTCATACAATTTTCTTTATTTTTTCAGTGTAAATTTAGCTTAAAATTTCTTGCATTTTTCTGTTACACTATTTAAGCAAATGGAAAAGATAAACTCTGTATTTTGGTTTTGTTTCTCTTTTAACTACTTTTAAAATTTTTGAATTTATTTTTTTTTTTAATTTTTTTTTATATTTTTAGTGCGTAATTTTACATGTTTGCTAACATTAAATTTACAACAATTTTTTGCCAATTTTATTAGCATTTTAAACAATTTAAATAGTGTTTTATTTTATTTTACTATGCTATTATTTGAATTTCAATTAATTCGTTTCAAATTTAAATAGTTTTGTTTTAAACTATTTTTTTATATATTTCTCTCAAACTTTGTTTTTGTTTGTAATTCAAAATTTGAAACATTTACTAATACAAAAAATGTCAGCACGCAACTTCAAATGTCTAAAATATTTTTTTTGCAGTGTATAACAAAGTTTCAAGTTGAAGCAAATATTTTTTCATATATGTTGTATTTATTTAATTGGCTGTGATATTGCAATCTTATTGAATGGTTTGATATTTTGTTGCCATTTATTATTTTTTTGGTAATGAACTATTTTTGCAGTGTATTTAGTTTTGACTGAACGATGTGGTTTTATTTATGCAAATTAATTTTTGGGAAATTAATTTAGAAATAAATAAATATGTAAATAAAGACTTGCTTAAAGTTTTGATAGTAGCTTTAAAGCTACTTTTACATTTAACGTAAACAAACATTTGTGAGAAGCTTAAAAGATCAACAAAATTTTGCAAATATAAATAAATTGAACTACAAAAATTTAAGCTTTTTTTAAAAAAAGCTTTAAATGAAAATTACATAAAAAGCTTTTTACAAAACTTACAAAATAAAAATAAAATAATGTATTAAAGTAAATTAGTCAGAAAAAGAATAAAACTTTCAAAGCTTTTAAAAACTTTTATGCTTTTAAGGCAAAAATAATGTTTCCGAAATTATTTCGCAAAAACTTAAAAAGATTCTTTAAAATTAAAAATCGAAATCAAAAGCTTTTGCTCTTAAACATTTTTTATGACAGCTTTTTCAATCATAAAAAAAGGGAATAAATTAGTATAAGATGCTTTCAGAAACATCAACTTTATAAAACTTTCAAAGCTTTTGATTTTTTTTGTTAATAATAAAATTCAAAATCGTTCAATTAAAAATCAAAATACAAAGCTTTGAATGGAATTGCTTTTTAATAATGCTTTTTTGAAAGCTTAAATTTTTTTTTTAATGAAAACTTAAAAAGATTTTTTTTATAATGAAAATTTAAAAGCTTTTTTTAAATAAAAGCTTTCAAAATATTTTTTTTTAATGAAAACTTAAAGCTCTTTTTAAATGAAAACTTAAAAGAACATTTTTTTTAAATGAAAATTTAAGAGCTTTTTTTTTATTTTGTAATTTTTAGTTTTAAAAGTTTTTAAATTTACCGAAAATAGGCTTTTTTAAAGCTTTAATTTAAAGCTTTTTTTAATTTATTAAATTTTGCATAACTTTTTTAAAAAATAAAAGTTTTTTTTAATGAAAACTTAAAAAGGCTTTTTTAATGAAAATTTAATAGATTTTTTTAAATAAACGCTTTAAAAATATTTTTTTTTAAATGAAAACTTGAAGCTTTTTTTAAATGAAAACTTAAAAAGCTTTTTTTTTATTTTGTGATTTTTCTTTTAAAAGTTTTGAAATAACCTGAAAAAGGCGTTTTTAAAGCTTTAATTTAAAGAATTTTTTAATTTATTAAATTTTGAATAATTTTTTTAAAAAATTAAGTTATTTGAAAGCTTTTCCATTTTGAAAGCTTTATTTGTAACTTTAGCGCTTTCTTATATACCACCTTCAAATCGCTGAATATCATTGATGAAACAAAACCTCCAGTAAGTAAGAAGAAGAAACCAAAAATCTAAAAAACAAGAAGTCGGAAACAGCCAGAAACCAAAACAACGCAGTAACAAAAGAAGCAGAAAAACCAACTGAAAATGTGTAAAAAATAAACTGAGTAATAAATAAAAACAGAATGACGGTATTTTTTTTTTTCAATAAAATTTTTAACAAAATTTCATAATTTTTATTTGTGGGATTTTGTTTGTTGCTTTCGCAGGGTTTTTTTTGTGGTTTTTGTTTTTGATGCATGGCCACTCCTCTCGCTCGCACACATGCCGTTCATACATTCATCATATGTCATATCATATATCATAATCGTATCATATATAATTAATAATAATCATAATAAGTTGTTTTGTTTTTTTTATATAGATAA
This sequence comes from Dryomyza anilis, assembly GCA_951804985.1. NCBI lineage: Eukaryota > Metazoa > Arthropoda > Insecta > Diptera > Dryomyzidae > Dryomyza > Dryomyza anilis. The sequence goes on from OX638134.1 coordinate 4,225,515, forward strand.
TAATTAGCAATTAATTTTAAATTTAATTATAAGCATATAATATATATATTTAATAATCATAATAATAATAAATTTAATTATAATAATAATTAGCATAATAGTTTTCATTTCATTTTGTTTGTGTGTGTGTGTGTTTCTTACTTTTGTTGTTGTTGTAAACACAAATTTAATTAGATATGATGATAATATTATATAGTATGCAATCATATAATAATAATTAAATTTTTTGTTTGGATTTTTTTTATTTTTTGTAATTTTTTATGCACTTAAATTAACAACGTTTTTTTTTATTATTTTTTAATTTAAGTTTTTAAGTTTTACTTAGCTATTTACAAATTAAAATACTAAATTTTATAATATAATTTATACAATTGAATTATTTTTTTTTAATTTTTAATTAAATTAAATTTTCTTTTAAAAATAGAAAACAACAATAGTTTTTACGATGGTTTTTTCGGGTTTTTGTTGACAATTTTTTTTTGTTTTTCTTTGTTTTTTGTCAATTTGCGTAAAAATCTAAAAAATAATAATAACATAACTTTTATACAGCTTAAACTAAAAACAAACTATACAAAAACAGTGTTTCTTTTTTTAATAATAATAATAAAAATTTAAAATTTAAATTTTTTTAATAATAAATTTTAATAATAAAATTTTAAATTATATCTTTGCTTTAAAGAATAAAATTTTTAATAATAATAAAATTTCTAATAATAAAATAATTAAATGTTTCATTCAAAAATTTTGTTGTTGCTTTAATTAAAAAAAAGAGATCGCTGCAAACAGCAAATAAGTTTAAAAAAATGAAAAAAAACTTAATTATTATTAACACTAAATAGTTTTAAATTTTAGAATGTTTTTTTTTTATTAGAAAAAAAGTAGTTTTGATTTTGTTGAAACAAATGAAATTTTCAATTTTCGAACAAAGTATTTACAAAAAGCTTTAAAGCGTTAAAACTTTAAAAGCGACGAAACTGTGAAAAATGTTTTGAAAAAAAACAAAATCTTTAAAAATTAAATAAATCAAAGCGGAGAATATTAAAAAGTCAACAGAAACTATTCAAATGTGTGCTAAGTTTAATTAAAAAATTAAATTTAAAACTTTAAAATTATTTTTTTATTTTATATTTTTTTTTTTTATTTAATTTTATTAAAAATTATTTGTATTTTTAAGTTTAACATTAAATTTAATTGCATGCAGTTTGTACAGTTTTATTTTTTATATTTCAATTAAAATTTTTTGTTTTATTTTTTTTAACTTTAATTTAAGCAATAATTTAATATTTGTTTTTTTTTTTCTTGCGGCTGCTTTTCTCTACTACACTTAAAAACCTTTGAATGAAACAGCGAAAAATTGAATTTTCAAATAATTTCAGTTGTTGTTGTGTGTGTCTATGTTGTTGTAATTAATTTTAATTATAATTTAAGGAAAATGTTTTTTTTTTTGTTTTATCTTTTAAAAGGTGCCATGTCAACACGCAAAAAAGTTTTTTTTTTTAATTTTTACTTTTTACATTTTTTATTTTTTTTTACTTTTTGTTTCAGTCTCGCGCTTTTTTTATTTTGTTGTTATTTTTGTAAACATTTTCACAAGTAGTTGTTGTTGTTGTTGTTGCACTTCGTTGCCTTCACACTATGTACGCGCTCGCGCGCTATTCTGCGCTCTCAACTGCCGCGCTCAACTGTCAAATATCAGCTGTATTCTCAATCAGCTGTTCACAAAATCAGCTGTTCACAGTCAGCTGTCAACTGTCAGCGGCGGCGCGCGTCAAATGTCCAAATGTCGCACACTTTTACTGCCCTTCAGTTTCTTTGCTTCTTCTTCAGCTTCGTCTTCCTCTACTTCGGCTGCTTTCGCTGCACCACTTACGCCTCTAGCATCACTTTCTGTGCTGTCGCCGCCGCTGGTGGCGTCGATGCCGTCACCGTTACATCGGCCGATAGTGTCGGTTGATATTTGTGCGCCGCTGCGGCAGTCGCAGCTGCTACCAACGCCTGCAGTTTGCTGGATGTTGGCGGCGGCGTTGGCGTCGGTGTTGGCGACTTCTTGGACAGATTCAGCGGTTGTTGCGTATCGGCAATCTCAACCTGTAGCTCCAACAGACGCGGCGAATGCAGCGCCGATGGTGAAGGACGCGGCGGTGACACAGACGTCGAGTGCGGCGACTGAAAATAGAGTCCATTTGACGTCGCCGATGCCGATGAAGAGTTGGTGGATGAGTTGGAGGAGGAAGAGGAGCCATTGCTGCTGGGCGACACTGATTGTTGACGCTGATTAATGCAGGTTGTTGTTATGACCGAATGGCCTTGCCAGCGCACGTTTGACGCCGTTGTTGGTGGTGGCGGCGGTGAGGACAACGTCACACTTGTCGTAGTCGTTGGCGAAGCGCAGTTGGAATGCGTCGAAGTAGCCGCCGTTGCGGGCGGCGAACAGCTAGCGGCTACATAAAGCAGTTGCTGCTGCTGTTGTTGGTGGGATGTATGCTGTGGTGCTGGGCTACGACTGCCCATGTGGTTGGGTGAACAGACACCCAACAGCCCGGAGGTGGAGGAAGAGGCGCTCGCAACAGCGGCGGGTGTTGGCTCGCGCATCAAATAATTTTGTATAATGTCGGAGCGCTTCATCTGTTCGGGTGTCATGCGCGGCTCGGCCATGAGGCTCTTGGCGAGCACCGAGTGCGTACTCGAGAGTGACGATTGTTGCTGCTGCTGCGGCGGTGACTGACGCGTCAAATGCATGTGCAGCTGACTTTGATGTTGCGGCATCGACGGCTGCTGCTGCTGAGTGTGGTTATTGACGCTTTGTGGCATTGACGTCGTCGGTGGCGGCGTCGTTGATGACGTTTGCGCGGGGCTGCTGCTGCTGCTAGCGGCGGACTGCTGACACGACGGACTCGATGAGCTGCTTGCGTCTGCCTCCGCGCTTTCAAACTCGCGATGACGCAGAGCGCGAAACTTCTTGTGTGGCTTGTAGGCTTCATCCATAAGCGAATTGGTGTCATACAGAGGCGGCGCCTGCAAAACGCGTTTTAGCACCGGCATGTCTTCGACTATTTGACGCTTGAGGGCGCTGCCAGCGGCGGCGGTAGCTGCATTAGACGTAGTCGTTGTTGAAGTTGAGCTAGCGTGCGGCGAACGCAGCGGCGAAACACTTACAGTCAATGAAGAGGAGGAGGCAACGCCAGCCGCTGATGCCTCGCTGCAGTCAAGCGCATCGTCGACGCTCGAGCGCGGACTCGAGCAGCTAGAGCTGCCACCTGAGCTGACCGCTTTGCTGCTGCAATCGTTCTTCTCGTTGCCCGATTCGATGCCCGAGTCGGTTGGCGAGTCCAATTTGCGATAGCGATGATGTGGCAGCTGTGCGGCGCCGCTTAAATGATGCTGCAGCTGCTGCTGTTGCTGATGATGATGCGCGTGGGAGCGTCCAATAGGTGTGATTGTCAAACCATTCTGCGTCAGATGCGCATGCGAGCCGACGATATCTAAATCGGCGGCGGAGTCACCCGAAGAACCGGAATTGGCGCGATGACGTAACGGGCAGCCGCCCGAGAGTGTGGCGGCGAGCAAGGGCGCTGTAGCGGCCAACGATGATGATGACGTATACTGATGATGGTGATTATTGTGGTGGGTGTTTAAATTGTTGTTGTTGTTGTTGTTGCTATTGGTGGTGCTGATGGACGATGTATTATAGTCCAAGTCGCCAGACTCGGTGCTCGAAACAGAGCCCAACGGACTCTTAGCGTCCACATCCATGCGCGCATCATCCCACGAACCAGTGGGACTCTTGGAGCAAGGAGGCGCACCCGCGGCGGATACCACATCATCATCCATGGTCCACATCTGCTGACGCAGCAGCTCCTTGTGTTCGGTACGGAACACGACCAATTTCTCGGTGTGCAGCGTGCTCAGCGTACGCAAATCGGGCATGGTCTCGAGGAGTTTGCACAGAAAATCTGGCTGATCGGGACGGTTTTGATTGATGATCGACTGGAGACAACCCTTAAGACGTGAATACATCTTCTCAATAAGTTCGATGTTGCGCAGACCAGGGCGATCGGGCGTTATGAGTACAATGGCGCAGAACAGACCAATCTCCGCGTCCGTTAGATTCATCGAGTTCATGCGTTCGGCAAAATTGAATGTTGAATCGACGAGGAAACGCGCATTGGCGCCATTTTGTATGGCATCGCGACGCATCACCTGTCCGTTGAGACAGATAATGCTATTGATGGACGAGTCAAACATGCAGATGAGACGCACGAAGAGCGCATCAAAGAGACCCGCTTTCAGCAGGGTGAATTTGTCGTCTTGCGTCAGCAGCTGGAAGCCGGGTATCATGCCGGCAAAATCGATGACGCCGCGTATAACGTGCGCGAAACGCTGTGAGAACTCCTGCTCGGACTGAAGCTCTGGGGCGGGATTTAGAGGACAAGCCTGCAAAGAAGAAAGAATAGAATAGATGAGTACACTGAGTTGCTAAAGTTTTTTTTTATTTTTTTTTTTAAAGTATCACAAAATGTTTTTAGAACTTTCTAGATATTGATTTAGAAATTGCTCAGACTACATTATACGAAAAGTTCAAAAGGTAACACATTGCACTTTGTCTGGAAATGTAGAAAAATACCGCGCAATATCAACAACCACAACAACAATAGAGCTATTTAAGTTCACATCAAGGTTATTGTAATTGCTCGCTAACAGCACCAATCAATACTTTCGCCACCCTTCTAAAGAGCTTCCGCATAAAGCTTTCGCTCTCTTCTATACTTCCTCCATCTGTAACCCATGACTTAGAGAAAAGCTTCCTGGTGTGAGAAAAACTACAACGACATGAAATGAAATGCGGAAAACTACATCGCGAGTGTGAGTAGTGTCATTCACTTTATCTCTCTCTATCTCATATATCCATCGTAGCGCCCTCGGCTACCTCCCAGGAAATGAAATGGCGTGCAGAGCGTCGTCAGTCGCATGACATTCTAGCCAAGGTCGACGAACTAGAGTTCAAGGTGCTCTCTGTGTGCAAATATATAATATGCAGCAACAAAAACTATTTTAGTATAGGTAGTTGTGTAGTAGTTGTAGGGGCAGCTGGCATGAGGCCACATCAGACAATGGCGACGACTACGACAACACAAATTTTATTTAAGCGCGCATTTATACAAAATGTTCATGTTTTATTTATAAAGTAGTACATTTTTTGCAATTTTACAACGTTTGGCATCAATATAAAAGTTTCGTTAAGTTTTTAAAAACTTTCGTTAAGTTGCTAAAATGAAAATAGCTTCTTACAGATATCTAAAATTAGAATTCACAACATGCTACTATGGCTGGGTGTCAAATAACGCTTTCGTTAAGTTGCTTTTATGCACACAAATGCATAGAAATACTAAGAAAATGCATTAAATTAATAATAAATTTATGCAAGTGCTTATTTTATTGCTGCACTCACTACAAACGGTTGCTATGCTAGCAATTGCCGCTACTCGGATTACAACAAGTGGGGCGTGTATGCCACGCGCTATTAACGAAACAATTACAATTACAGCTAAATTCGTGCCAAAAGTTGGTTGCAATAAAATTCTTTAGTTCGAAAAAAGACTGCGACTGAAATTTCGCCGCCACCCCCTATGTACACTCCTGACGAAATGCGCGCCAACCTTGATATAAATTTTGTTTTGTCTAAAGTGCAAAATATAGCCGGCGTCGTTGTATGCCGGCGGAAATAGCATTAGTATTTATTGATTTTTCTTAATACATATTGGTTTTTCTTTAATATTTTAATAATTTTGTAAGTCTTTCGTTAAGTTGATTCTGCGAGACGACTATGGCGACCTTCAATTTTGTTTAGAACTCAATTTGATTAACGATAAGATAAACAAATCAGTTTGCTTTTGCTGCTGCTACATTTTGGAAGCACAAGTAAACTTAACGAAAGCAGCCGCGTAAATGTTGGCATTGAAAATTTGCAATAAATGCGTCTTAAATTAGAATTAAAAGATTAATGTGTAGGCACAAACGCAAAAAGGTAATATTTGCAGTAAAAAAGGTACCTTCGTTAATTTTTTGAAAAGTTTCTTTAAGTTACAAAAAGCTATAAAATATGAAATTTTATAGAATTTAAAATATACATTACAAACAATTATAGTTTTACTTCTAACAGCTGCGATTTTAGGCTTTCGTTAAGTAGTAAATTTTGTTGTTAAGCTGTGTTTAGTATAAGAAAAGTTTTAAATATGACTTTATATGGTTATTTGAAGTGAAAACAGACTTTCGTTAAGTTTTTAAAAGTTTCGTTAAGTTCCAGAAAACTATAAAATATCTAATTTTAACATGTTTCGTATAATAAAAGCACATGAAATAAGTTTTGACACTGACACTCTCAATTTTAGACTTTCGTTAAGTTGCTTAATTAGTTACTGAGCGCTTAAATTGTTGCAATTTAGATATTTTAATAAAAATTCTATGCAAACTAACAATTTCAAACACTATTAAATTAAATGAAAAAAAAAATCACAATTGCAAATGTGATTTCCTCAAGCACAAGGTCGTCTACGCGAATTGTTGCTGTTGCTGCTGCTGATGACTGGCTTTCTAGCTGAATGATTGGCTGTCTGGCCGGTTGTCTATCTATCAGTCTGTCTGTCTGTTTGTATAGCATTTACGTCTTCACTCAACAATTGCAGTCGTGTTATAAATTATTTGCGCCCGCACTAATATTCATAATATTAATAATTGTTGTTGCTGCTGTTAGTGCAATTGTTGTTGCTGTCGACACGTGTGTTTACACAACGGCATTTAAATATGGCGGCATTTCCGTGTATTGGCGCGTTGCAATAAAATTTAACTGCTGCATTGCTGCGCGCTTATCGCAGTAGCAGCAGCAACAACATTAAGTAACACAACTTACAATGTTGCAGGATATTTGTGTGTGTCTTTTTTTTATACAATCGCTGTGACTGTGTTGTTGGCTGGCTGGCAACAATGGCGCCAACAACGACTCAAGTTTCTAACGATTGTTTTTGCATTTGCGACTGTGTGCAGTCAGCAATATTTGTATTTGTTTGTATATTTATTATTAGCATTTAATACGGCAACAACAATCGCAATAACAGCAGCAGCAGCAACAATCACACACGATATTCAAGGTTAAAAAATAACTCGATACAAGGTCGCATTTGCGTTCTTATTCTACGCTGTAGACGTAGCGCGACACACGAGCCGTCGTTGATGTTGTTGCGGCTATTGCTATGCAAACATTGCAATTTTTTGTTTTAATAAAAATTTGAAATTTTTGCAACTTAACACAATTTCGTTGAGTTTTTAAAATGCCATAAACTAAAATGCAATAGTGCAGCTTTAGTCACTATTAGATGTTATTAAATTTAATATAAATTGTTGCATCAAAAGCCATTTAGGTTGGCTAAACAAGTTTCGTTAAGTATAAAAAATGCTTTAAATTTACCGTAATTATTTTTTTCGATTAGCTGCTATATAGTGCTTTTAATTTTTGGTAATTTTAAACTTTCGTTAAGTTTTCAACAGTTTCGTTAAGTTTTGTAAAGTTTAAAATAATGCTACTCCATGCTTTTTTAAACCAAAACTGTTGTCAAAATGTTTTTAACTATAGCAGTTTTTGTAAAAGGCGTTCGTTAAGTTTAAAAAATGCTCAACATTTTATATAAATATTTGTTTATATTAGCTATCATAAAGTGCTTTCCTTTTAAGGCATTTTTAAAGTTTCGTTAAGTTTTCAAAAGTTTCGTTACGTAGCAAAACATGAATGCGCTATGCTTTTGTATACAAAATTATAGACAAAATTGTTAAAATCATTTGTTAAATTTATTTTAACGTTTTATTGACAACCCTGACATTCGCATTTGGTTATTTTTTCGTTGACAGCTTGTTTTGCGACATGCACTTGACTTTGAATTTTTACTGCGCCGTCTTTTTTGTATTTATTGACTCAACTGTGATTGTAGTTGTTGCTGCTGACAATTAGAACTAATGCAAACTTTGCCCAAGCGCTGCTGCTACAGCTTCTGCTTTGATAATAACGTTGTGAACGACCTTGATTTTTTTTTGCACATTTTTTTATTTGCAAATTTTGTTTATAACACGTTTTTTTAGCGCTTAACATAATAAAAATCAAATGCAAATAAAAAATAGAATAAAAATTTAAAAAAATAATAATAAAAATTAAAAAAAAATAAATAGAACTGATAGCAAATAAAGAAGCGTAAATATTTTCCGGCATATATTTTTTAAATTTATATTTAAAACATGACAGGTAAAACAGCAGCAGCAACATTTACAGCAGAGCAACATGACTCAAGTCCAGCAATAATTTTGCCAATTTGACATTGAAGCACAGTTAAGAACACGCGTCGGCAATTTTTTTTTTTTGTTTTTATTATATTTATAATAGTCAGCATTCGTAGAAATATTTGATAATTTTTATTTTAGGCATGACATTGAAAATTAATACATACAACCAAAAGAAGCAGCAAACAAGAAAAAAATTGACTAATTGATTTGTGATAACAACAACAACAACAAAAATATTTGCTAAAAGATAATTAATTTTTAAATTTCTACAGAATGTACTCAACCGAGACAAAATGTACTAAAGAGACAGACGTTAATGAGTAAGCGCCATGTAAAATATTTACTCATTAACATATTTGCATCCGCAATGCTTTGTTCTCTCTCTCTCTACATTGCACTATTTTGCTCTTTGCTATTTTACCCACTGGGTGTGAGTTGTAGTTAATGTGTGCGAGAGCGAGTCATGAGCTAGCGCAAGCAAGTGATCGCATGCTAACCTCGCGCTCAATGTACACTTGAAACGTCATGCAAATAATAGCACCTTCAATGTAAACGTCATGCCTTAAACGTCATTGTAAACGTCATTTAGATTTGTTTTATGTTGTTTTTAGTTTGCTCTAGCAATTTTCAAATATTAATTTTTTTTACATTTTACTTTCAAATGTTTTTGCCCTGCCTTTGACGCGGCGTCTACTGTTTATTGCTGCTGTTTTTCCACCTTGTCAAATTTCAATGACAGCTGTTTGGTTTTAACCTCTAAATTGAAATTGAAACGAGGTTTTCCGTGCCGACGTTGTCGTCATAGTCGTTTTTTTTATATTGTTTCCTGGTTGAAAGACATTCGTTTTGCTTTGCTTGTTCTGTTTGTTGCTATTGCTCTTGCTATTGCTGTGTTGTCAAACTACTGTCAAAGCATAGCAATCAATGTTGTTCACCTTGTTCTTGACTGCTCTGTTGGTTATGCGAGCCCATTTAAGGTGCTGGTGGCTCCCACTCTTTGAGCTTAGCCTTTGGGCTGGCTTTCGTTTGGTCTCTTTTTGGACAGTTTTTCTAGATTTTTAAACAGCTGTCAAAGTGACGTTTCAACGCGTTTTATTATCACGAACAAAGGGATTATATTGAAGATCATATAGATCATAAAACACAACAACTCTAAATTGAAGAATTTTTTTTACACAAGCTTTACTACATCTTTTACTACATATATTACAAGAACTTTTACTACATCTTTCAGTACATCTTTTACTTCATCTTTTACTACATATTTTACTACATCTTTTACTACATCTTTTACTACATCTTTAACTACATCTATTACAAGATCGCTTACTACATCTTTTACTACATTTTTTACTACATATTTTACTATATCTTTTACTACATCTTTAACTACATCTATTACAAGATCTTTTACTACATCTATTACTACATCTATTACAAGATCTTTTACAACATATTTTACTACATCTGTTACTACATATTTAGCTACATCTATAACTATTTTTAGACATCTATTCTAACATCTATTTCTAACATCTATAAATACTTCCGTAACTATTTCGATAACTTCATCTATATCTTAATCTATAACTACATTTAAAACTTAATCTATACGTTCATCTAAAACTTCATCACTCTCCAAATCATCAACATCATTATCACCATCATCATCAAGAGCAACCCAAGAGCCTAACCAAAAAAAAAAAAAACGGTCTCACACCGGAAATCGTTGACTCGTTTGTTTTATGTTTTACGTTCGTCTGGTTACTCTATACACTACAACAACAAAAACAACATGAATGGCGTCTGCTTGACAGCTCATTACAACAACAACAAGAGCAAACCCAAACGTAGCAGCAGCACCAACAACAAAGAGTTGCGAGGGCATCACAGCAACATTTGCCCCTCGCTTTCAATGTTGAGGTTAAATGCATGTTTTAAATATTGTTTTTATTGCTTTTGGTTTATGATAGTTGTTGTTGCTTTTTGTTTAATATAGTTGTTGTTGCTTTTAGTTATTTTTCTTGTTGCTTTTAGTTATTTTTGTTTTTGTTGTTCCGCTTGAGAAGGCGTGTTTATTGTGACGCGCGCAAAACTCTCGCACTTTGAGGCTGTGTTTAATTTGTTTATACAATTTTTTTACACATTTTCATAATTTTTTTTTTTTCTGTAATTTCAACCTTAGTTGAGGTTGTCGTTTATTATATATATATTTTTTGTTATTTAGACGGTCGTCTATTTAATTAGGTTTCAACGCGTTGTCATTTAATTGTGCGTTGCGTGAGGCCCTTGAAGTTGAATGAATGGCAATTGTGGTTGTAGTAGTTGTTGCGGAGTACTTAAAATTTGTTGATGACTTAACAAATTTTTAATTTTTTGTAAGAAATTGAAAAAAATTTTGTTAAGACATGGTTAATTGTACTAAATTTGTTTTTTTTTGTACTAATTTATGTAATAAATTTTTTTATACAAAATGTTTTTGTACTAAATATTTTTTTACTTAATATTTTTTACTAATTACTAAAATTTGAATACTAAATGTTAGTACTAAATTTTGGTACTAAATTTTAGTACTAAATTTTAGAATTCAATTTTATTATTAAATTTGAGTACTACATTTTAGTACTCAATTTTAGTATTAAGTTTTAATACTAAATTTTAGTACTCAATTTTAGTACCTAATTTTAGTACTAAATTTTAGTCGTATATTTTAGTACTTAATTTTAAAAATAATATTTTAGTACTAAATGTTAGTACAAAATTTGAATACTAATTTTGAGTTTTAAATTTGAGTACTAAATTTTAATTTTGTTTTAATATTAAAATTTAAGTATTTCTACTTCTTCTCTATTTTACCACTTAATATTTATAAAAATTCTAAAAAAATCCAACTCACCAATAGCGTTGGCATCGAGTACGAGGGGCACTCACGCGCCCGCTGCCTCATCGCCGCCACCTTCTCCTTGGTGAACTCGCACGTGTCCATGTGCGCGCGCAACACAGCCGCCAGCAGGCGTGGCTGATCGTCCAGCTCGGTGGCGAGTGCACGTTGCTGGCCGCGATTTTGTGTGCTCTGCTGCATGGCGGCCAAAATGCGCGCCTTCTCACGCTTCGGCACGCGTCCAAAACGAACCGCTGCAATGAAAAAGAAGAAACAAAAATATTAATAAAAGGAAAATTAAAAATATCCAAAAAATATACATTTTAAATGCTGTTGTAAAAGACATGAATGTTTAATTTTTCATAAATAAATTTTTTAAAATATTTATAATTAAGTTGAACATGGGGCGTGTTTAATAATGATGATGACGAAGCAGCAGCAACAACTACAACAAATGAGGACAGCATAACGAGTGGCAGGTGGTTGGGCAGCTGTTGTTGTTGTTGCTCATAATAAAGTTGCTGCAACCAACGCCAGGTGCTAAAATATTTTTTATATTTAATTTTTTTTTAATAATTTTTTATTATTAAAAAAGAGGGTGCTCTTGTTGTTGTTGCTGTAACGGAAGGACATTTTTTATGTTCTGCCGCTGCTGCTGCTTTTGACCTTATTTTGTTGTTGCTGTTTGTAACACAGACAGGTTAACGCGCAGTCATGCAAAACGTTTTATTTTATACCATTGAAGCTTAAGCTTATACAGGAAGAGGATAATGACAACAACAACAATAATGCAGTATACAACCATGGCAACAATGACAACGGCAACAACAACTGGCGACAAAATGCAAAGCAAGTCATCATCATCAACAACATCAGCCACATGGAGGGCTCTTCAAAGTGGGTCATTGCCTTCAATGTTGCGCAGTATGGTGGCGGCTGCATCTGTTGGGTTTAACTTTATGACTGTCTGTTCGTTTGTTTGACGCTTTGTCTGTCGTTTGTCTGCCTGGTTGACAGTGTCAATTTTTCGCTGCGTCGTCGCAGTTTTGCGTGTTACACTTTCTCCTTTTTTTTGTGTTAAGCATTTGTTTTAGCTGCTGTTAGTAACTGCTATTTTGATTCAAATGGAGCAAACAATGGCATGGCACAAAATAAGTAAAGAATTTAAAAGTAAAAAAAGTAATGTACAAAATAGTAGCAAAAAAAGTAGTAGAAAAAGTACTTAAAATAGTATAAGAAAAGGTAGTAGAAAAGTAGTAGAAATAGTAGTAGAAATAGTAGTAGAAATAGTTTTAGAAATAGTTGTAGAAAAAAGTAGTAGAAAATGAAAAGAGTTGCAGAATTAGTAACATTTGTAATTGGTAAAAAATTCATTTTTGAAGTGAGTTCATGACCTATATAGTCTTTTAGTAAAGCTTTAAGAATGTAGTTTTTTTTTTTGTAATTTTGAGACCCAATTTTTGTTGTATTTAACAATAATAAAAAGAAAGCGTCGTCATTCATCGTACTGACGCTAAATAAAATAAGAAAGTGCTAATAAAAGTGGGTGAAATAAAGTGTTAAACATTTTAAGCACCAAGATTAAAATTCTAAAAGAGCGAAAGCAGAGCTTTGGTGGAGAGCTGGAAGCCAAAAGCATTTAGAGCAGCTGTGCTAAATAAAATTTAGCGCCATCTGTTTCAGCAGAAAGTGAAAGAAATTCAAAAGCAAATCAAGTTAATTAAAAATGATGATTTTGAAAGAATTTATGCAGGTAACAAAAAAAATTATAATTAAAAAATATAATACAAATATGAAATAAAATATTATAAATCGAATATATTTGAAAATATATATTTGATTTAGAGATACTTTGGCTGTAAGAAACACTTTTGCAATATATATATATATTTGCAACAAAAGATACTTTTGGAATAATAGATACTTTTCCTATAAAAGATACTTTTGCAATAAAAGATACTTTTGCCAAAAAATATAATTTTATTTTAAAGATACTTGCAATAAAAGATACTTTTGGAATAAAAGATACTTTTCCTATAATAGATACTTTTGCAATAAAAGATACTTTTCCAATAAAAGATACATTTTTCAATAAAATTTACTTCTCAATCCAATTTAATTAAAATAAAAGCAAACCAAAAATAGCGCATCAAATTCCAAACACAAAAATCTTAAAATGAAGCCAATCTTTTATAACTCCAATCTGGCCCAATTTAGAAAAGTGAAATGCTAACCAAAAATGAAAAAAGTTGACACCAATCGACAGAGGAGGAGGAGAAGCAAGCACAATAACTCAGAAACCTAAATAACAAACGGCGAATAAGTAAAAGTTTCAAACAACAACAAACAGACAACAAAAAAAAAGTAGGCAAGAAAGTAGTTGGTAACACACTTTTCCAGCAACAAATTGGTAACAAAAGTGAAACAACATACAGCAGCAGCAACATAAGTGAGCGGGAAAAATCGCTGATGCTAGAAAAAATGCCAAATACAACAAACAAACACGATATATTAGACATGCCGACAGACAGAGAGATAGTTTTTTTTTTTTTAGACAAGAGTTAGTCAGAGCCAATGCTGCAAACATGGCCCAGAAATGAAGCTGAAGAAATCGCGTTGCTATTGCTGCTACTACTGCTTTTGACACAGATTCTGCGCGGCGAAATTCAGGTCAAATGAAAATGAAAATTCGAAAATATATAGAAAAATTAGAGCGACGCATAGACGATGCGTTAAACATGTTGCTGGTGATGTTGTTGCGGTTGTTTGGTCTGTAATGTTGTTGTTGTCACCGCTGACAGGCAGCAGCAGCAATGTTTAAAGTGCCAGAAAGTTGGTCACTACTGGCTGCCGGCAAAGAAAGAGTCACCGTCGTCATCGTCATTTTATTTGCCATTCAATTCAATTTTAATTGAAAAGAAAGACGCAAGATAGAAGCAGGTTTTGTTGTGTGGCCAGTCGAAACTGTTGGCTATAACGAACGAATGAATGAAGACAGAAAGAAAAAGAGTTGGTCTAACGAGGTCGTCGAAAATACAATAAAAAAAAAATAACACAAAGTAGTAGTAGATGTAAACAAAACCAAAACAAATTGTAGGTGATAAAGTAAAAAATTGAAAAGTAAAAAATGCTACAAGAAAAAAAGTAGCTCGATGGCGTAGAAATTGAAGAATAAAAATGTGAAATGCGAGAAACGATATAAAATGATCATAAAAAGTGTGTCTCGCACTAGATTCGAAATTGAAAGAGGCGCAAATATTTTATGTGCTGAACTTTTTACTATTTTAATTTAAAATTTTTATATATATATTTTTTACTATTATAAATAACGTTTTTGGTATTAGTTTTTTTTACTATAAAATTGTTTATTATATTTTCTTTTTTATATTTTTTTACTTCATTTATTTACATTATTGTATATTTTAATATTTAAGTAGTATTTATTTGCTTTATTATATTTAACAATTATTTTATATATATTGTTTTATATTTTTATTTAATAATTTAATTTTTTATATTTTTGTTTTTATTTATTTTTTAGTTATAATTCTTTTTTAAGTACTCTAAACAATGCACTTAAAAGTGGCTTTAAAAGAAATTTGAAATTGTGTTTTAAAACTTCTTAAAAGCTACTTTTTAAAGTACTTTGAGTTTTTGCGCTGTTGTCAAATTTCAGCGGCATTTAAAATTAATTATTTCATAAAAAAATATGTCTTAAAGTATTTAAATGTTATTTTTTCTTGTGTTGTAAATATATATATTTTATAAAATACAATTTATATATTTGAAGATTATGCGACTTTAAGCAATGAAGCGTTGAAGCGCCAAATTACAAAGCTTTTCTATTATTAAAATTTAATAAATTATACAAATTTATTTAAATGCAAATTTTAGTTCATAAAATATATAATTTTGTTAATATATTTTAATATTTAAAAGATTTTAAATTGCTTCAATTTTAAATAAATATGCGCAGTTGCCAAATTTCATTATATTCATTATATTCAATATATTTAACATAAGTAAATGTTACTTGCTAATTCAAGTGTGTTTTTTTTATATAAATATTTAAAAATTTTATATTTTAGTATATTAATTTTAGACTTTTAAGCATTTACTCTGTTTTGGAAAAATGTGCCGTTGCCAAATTTCAGAGTATTCAATATATTAAAAATAAAAAGTGTTTTTCTAATACAAATGTTAAATTATACATTTTAGAGTATACAAATTGTATTTATTAAGCATTTTCTATGTTTTATACAAATGCGCTGTTGTCAAATTTCAGCGCTTTGTTGCATATTATTATTTCAACTAATAGTTATACTTATTTTATTTATAAATTTTTATATTTTACAATTAAGAAAACATTTCTTGAAATTTAATTTTTAATATTTTTGTAATTTTTCAAATTTTAACCCTTCGCTGCGTTGCCAAACTTACGTGCATTGTGATAGTTGACATTGCCTTTTAAGATGCCCTTTAATATCGGCAGTTCTTCGGCCATTTTTTGTGTGTGTGTTTTTTTAGTTGTTTTTATAAATTAAAATAATTTATTTAAAACATGTAAAATGTTTAAAAACTTTTGAGCTTTTATTTGTTTAATAATATTTTGCGTTGTCCAGCCAAGTTTGCGTTAATCCAAAAAATCACTTGGCCTTCGAAATGCAATATATTTTTATTTTATTTTCTTTAATAATATTTTCAAAAATAGTCTTTTTTTAATACACTTTTTTCACATTTCTTGCGCTCAGGTACACTTTTTTCAAGCTGTGCTGCATTATTTGCGTTGAAATTTATTTTCTGTAAAATTTACACTTGAAATTTTTACACTAAAATTTGTGTTTTTCTTTATATAAATATTTCTTCTTTTGTTAAGAGATTTTTTGTATTAATAATTTTAAGCTTGAGGAACTTTTGTTAACAATTTTCACTTTATTTTTGTGTTGTTTTGTAAATTTCTAAATATTTTTGGTTTAAAATTTTTGCTGAATGGGCGCGTAATCCTTTTTGTTGTTGTCGACTTCTTTTCACGTTATTAGCTTTTGTTGTTTATAACTTTGGGGAGCTCAGTTCAGAGCTTGATAGTAGCATAGACACTTTTTTGTAAAAAAATTTTGTAGTTGAATTTTTTTTTCTTAAATTTCTTTTTATTAAAATTTTTTTCTTAAAATTTATTTTCAAGTTTTTATTTATTTTAAAATTTTTTATTTAAACTTTTTTATTTTGTGAACTGCACGACTCTGACGTTACTAGCGTATTGTGTGTCTGTTTGTTATGATTCTGCTGATTTGTTGTAATTATTATTTTTTTTTTTCATATATATTTGGTTTATGTTGTTGTAGCAGTAGCAATGTGCTCTAACATGACAAAACTCGACAAGGTCTCGAACGCGACTAACTGTAAAATCAGCCGCACGTTACGAATATAGTCAAGAAACAGACAGCACGAGAAAAACCGCGTTCAAAGCAAACGAGCCGACCGACCGACCGACCGTCTGAAAGCAACACAGACAACAACGACGACGACGACCAAAAACAAAAATACGAATTAAAAGCAGTAGCTCGCCGTTGAGTGAGAAGGCAGTCGAACGGGTCGGGTCGGTGTTCGAACAACCAGTCGTTGTTTCAGTTGTGGGTTTCTCTCCCTCCATTAGCCTTTGTTTTGGTGGGGCGTTCGCTCTTATTCTTTATTTGCTCTCCAACACCCACTTTTTTATGCTCTCTCTCGCACTCTCTTCAGAAAAGCTCTTTTCCATATAGCGTAAGATACAAAAGTATCTGCGCTTTACTTTTGTATCTCAGTTTTTGGTGTAGGTCTAATTTTGTTCGCTCTGGCTCTCGTAGTTTCTACTTCTCGTAGTTTGTTATCAACTGCTGCCTGCGCACAAATAGGCTCTTCAAAGTTCTTAAACCTTCTTTGTCTTTACTTTCCCAGCGTATTCGTCAGATACAAAGCTCTATTTGTATATTTGCGCTCAGTGCTGCGCGTTCATGCTCATTGCTCTTTTTGTTGGTTGCTCTTTATTTGTTACTCTTTCTTTATAGTGGCAGAGCTTTTCAACACATTTAAGAGCACAAATGTGCTTTCAATAGTGTGTGGTAAAGTTTTTGCAAAAGCTTTTTGTAAGCTCTTTGATACGATGCAGTTGCTTTGCATGTTGAAAGCTTTGTTGTTTGATGATTTATTTTTTGTATTATAATTGATGTAAAATGGGTTCAAAGCAAATACATTATATTGAATAAAATCGAGCATTTGCTGTATTAATTTTATTTTATTTATTCTTTACATTTTTGTATTTTTTATATATATTATATATATTATTTTTTTTGTATTTTTTACAGTTTTTATATTTTTTATGTTTCTTTATATTTTTTATTTATTTATTTTTATTTTTTTATTTCCTTTTTTCATTTTTTTCAACATTCAATATTAATTCATTTTATAATTTTTTAATTACTTTTTATTATTTTATTTTTTTTGTTTTAATTTTT
The DNA here is from genome assembly GCA_951804985.1 of Dryomyza anilis. NCBI lineage: Eukaryota > Metazoa > Arthropoda > Insecta > Diptera > Dryomyzidae > Dryomyza > Dryomyza anilis. The sequence goes on from OX638134.1 coordinate 4,243,212, forward strand.
TTTAATTTTTTTTTTCAATTTTTTATTTTTAATTTATATATTGCATATTGTTCTGCTGTCTGTTTTGCTGTTGACAACCTTAAAATTATGTGCAACGACAACAACAACAATACCAACAGTAACAATAACAACAAATTACAATAAACACACAGAAAACCAGGCGAATGCACGCAGTTTGATGTCAAGGACGACAACGAGCGACGTGCGCTGTACGTTGACATTAACGAGTAGAGGGAGTGGTGGGGTGGCTGATGTGTTTGCTGATGATATTGATGATAATGTTGGTTGTGGTAATTACAATGTTGCTGACAGTAATGGGGGGAAGCGCATGATGGCAGTTTTGCGTAACAAAATGATAAACGTATTAGACAAATTTGAGGAATGTGTAATTTAAAGTCTAAAAATTTAAACAAAATTATGTTCTTCGGATTTTTTTTTATTATTTTTTTTTTAATTTTATTATTTTTGCAATATTTAATTATTTTTGTAAATTTAAATATGTTTATTTTTTACTTTTTTTTGTTATTTTTTTTTGTGTGTAATTCAATATTTTTTAATTTATTTTTTTTAATTTAATTTTTTTTATTATTTTAATTTTTTGTTTTTTTTTCAATTAATTTTTTTATTTTACTTATTTATTTTTTTTTTATATGTTTTTTCTTTTTATTATTATTTTTTTAATTTTGTTTAATTATTTTTAATTTTTAATATAACTTTTTTTTTAAATTAATTTTACATTTTTAACTCGTCGCCGGTCACTGACCTAAGCCCTTCAGAACAACGAGTAACTTATATAAACGAGTAGAACTTACAAACGAGTAGCACTTACAAACGAGTAGCACTTACAAACGAGTAACTCTCACAACGAGTAGTTTATGCAAACGAATATATTTTACAACGAGTGTTTATAACAGTGACATAATTGCAATGGTTCAAATGAATAAAATTTCATAAAAAAAAAATTAAATTAAAAAACAAACTAAAATTGAAATTTCATTAGTTTTGTTTTGTCAATTAATTGATGTTGTTTTTTTATTATTGTCATGTGCGTACCTACAACTACTATCAGAAAGAAAGTCGTCGTATATATTTTGTACATGTTGTTGTAGTTGTTGGCGCTGGCATTGGAGCAGAGTAAAGAAAAAAGTGAAAGTTACAAAATTTATAAAAAAAAAAAAAAAAATTGTTGTTCGCACTGCTGTTATTGTTTGTTGGCTGACTTTTAAAATTTGACGTTGATTCAATTTATTTTAAAAAACTACTTTACTTAAATTTATTTATATAAATATTTTATACAATTATATTTTAAATAAATATTTTATTTTTTTATTTTTAATATTTTGGTATTTTTAATTTTTATTTTTATTACTTTTTTCAAAATCTTTTTTGGCATATCTTCAATTTCATTAAAATAGAATTTTTTAGTTTTTTGGATTATTAAAAAATTCTAATTTAATAAAATTGAAGAAAATTTAAAAATTTTACAACATTTACTATATTTTAATATAAATTCTATATTAATTTTTATTACAATATTTTTTTAATTTAAAAAAATAATTTTTTTTTAATTTTTTATTTTTGTAATTTTTAGAAATTGTTTTTAATTTCAAAAAAAGTCCCAAAAAATAACGCTTAATACTTGCTGCTTGTAGTCAACAATTTATACACTCGAAACCAAACACTTTCACTGAAAGTTAACCTCATTTGCAGGCATTGCACTCTGCTATGCTCCATACGCCACTCCACTCTGAGCTCTCACTATCTCTGTTGCGCTCACTCAACGACCGCCTAAATAGCTTTAGCTCTTTTCAAGCCTCATCATTACTACTTAGCCACACTTGTTGACCAAGTTTAACAAAATTTTTGGAAGCTACCGTTTTTGCAAAAATACAAAAAAAAAACAGATCTTTTTCTTATTTTTCAGTCTCATTTCTCACGTTTCTCGTTTTGCATAATTAATTGCGACGACGTCGTCGTTGAGCAAATTTAAGCTAACGCGCTCGTGTACGTACGTTAGCCTTAGGTAAAGTTTATTGAACTCCAGACAATAAAACGTAACAATTTACGTGTGCTTTAAATTGTTTTTGCGGCTACTTGCTGTCTCTCTTGACCATTGATTGAGAAGGGGGTGGAGGGGATTTTTAGTATCTGAGGCAGCGGTGGGAGTGGTACATACAAAAAAGCAGGAAGCAGCTCAAGAAATGGGACACAACGCGACGACGACGTCAACGGAAATACCAATGAGTAACAGGCCCACTGTGCGTATTGCATAAGTGGCTTGTTTACGTTTTAGTGACAACAACAACAAAAAAATATAATAAAAAAAAACTACAACAACAATAATAACTATAGCAGTGTTTACGAAAATATAATACAAATTTAACAAACAATTTCGTGGAATTCATAATGAGGCGTTGAGCAGGAGTAACAACACTTGAAAGTTAAAGCGCGAAGTTTGTAGAAATTTGGAGAATATTTAATGTTTTTTTCTTTTAATTTTTATATTTTTACAATTTCTATATATTTTTTATATATTTTTGTATTTTTTTTTAATGTTTTTTATGTAATTTTATATTTGTTTATTTTTTATTTATTTATTATGTATTTTTTTTAATATTATAAATTGGTTTAAAATGTTTATATTATGTTATTTTTATTATTTTATATATTTATTTTATATATATTTTTTTATATTTATTTTATATATTTTCATAAATATTTTATATTTTTTTTTACATTTCGTTTTTTAAATATTTTTTTTTTGACTTTTTTATAATTTTTAATTTTTTTTATTTTTTATTTTTTTTATTTTGCATTTATTTTTTAATATTCTTAATATTTTTTAATTTTTCTACATATTTAATTTAAATTTTGAATTTTTTTAATATTTAAATTTTCTAAATTCCCTAATTTTATTTGCAACGCCTCTGTACTGCATTCCACCCCCAACCACTTCTCCTACTCGTTGTCACCATCTTTTTTTTTTGCACACACACAATGTAACGAGTGCGGTAACAAAAGACGATTGACGACGATTTCGTTTAATTTAAATATGCGCGCAAATATTCCAAGGAGACACACACGAGGAGCACGATGTCGAGCACACGATTCAGCTCGAGTGCATATCGAAACGAACGAATTGCACGCAGGCAGCAGCATTCGTTTGTATATGTGTTGCTGTGCATGCCGAGTGAACGACCGAGCATGACCCACATAAATGTCGCTGCACTCGCAATGACGACGACGACGCCGTTGACAAGGAGCAAGCTGCACAAACAACAACGAATTGCAAAAGCAAAAATAAAAGACAGACAGACAACAACAAAACGATGAATGCATAAATTTAAACGAGGCTGCAGCGAGTAATGCAAAGTTTTTCGTAGAAACGAGTGCGACGAGTGCATTGAACGGCATTCGGCGCAGCGCTTACGTTGACGAGTCACGTTGTGTGGTATGAGAAGTGCGAAAAAAAGGCATGCAAATACTGCGACAACTGTTAGCAATGAGTAACGAGTAAAATTTTATTTAAAATGTAGTGAAAATGTAAAAAGCAACGAATTATATTTCAAAAAGCAACGAGTTGTATTTTAAAGTAACGAAAAATTTAAAAATTAACTATAAAAATATAAATAAAATAAATTTTAAGAAAAATTAAAATTTTTAGAGATACTAAAGAAAATTATTTTAAAGTTAGTATTTACAAAAAATGTTAAATGTTATGCACAAAATTAAAAAGAAATATTGAATTGAATTCTTTTTAAATTTTTAAAAATACTAAATATAAATATTTGAAAGTTGGTATAAAAAAAAATATTAAATGCTATGCACAAAATTAAAAATATGTACAATTGAATAAGTAAATAAAATGCAAATTTATTTTAAGGTTCTTCGAAAAAACAATTTCGAAATTTGCGTCTGCATGTGATATTACAAAAATAACAACTACAATAAAGTCACAAATATGCTCCAAATGTAAATTATATGTGTGAGTATACGAAGTGCAGCACAACCACAATCGCACCAACAACCACATACATCAGAAAAAAAAACCTTCGAGAAATTTTCTAAAGTCGTTGAACTCGCAGACGGACTATAGACGGACAGCTGGACGACTAACTGTTTGTATGCAGAAACTTGAAAACTCGTGCGCACGTTGTTGTCTTCATCGTTGTCGCTGTCGCTTGTAATGTTCGGGTAGGCTCTGTGTGCAGGCGCGCTCTTTTTGGATCTCTCTTTTTTTCAACTCAAACTTGGCGCAGCTCACTGGGCGCCCAAGTAGCTGTCATTGAAAAACGAAAGTACATTTTTCACTCAAAAGTACGCTCACGGAGTGAGTGTAAAATTTAAAACTCACTCAAAAGCGACTTTTATAATAAACATGAATTGAGTGTTTTAAGTTTAAATAGAAAAAAGTGATTCGCTGCATTGAGTGTAAATTTTTCAGAGTGCTCTTTTAATCTTACGCTCACTCTCTTGCTCTTTCCCTCACTCATTTAATTGTTTTTGCGTATTACTTGTATTTTTTCTGTTTTAGCTGCTGCTGCTTTTGGGGTAAATGAACCTTTTGAAGGTTCACGTCGTCGTCGTTTTTGTTGTAGTTGTTTAACGAACTCCAACAACATACGAGAGCTTCGCACACGCGTATCTTTTGGATACATTTTGAGTAGCTGCTGAGTATTCCTGCGTTGTTTTTTGTGTAACGCGTTAACTTTAGTGCGTTACGTATTAATATAATTTGTTATTGGTTTTTTTTTTGTTGTATTTTTACTACTTTTTCTTGTTGTTGTCATTATTGTAAAATTTTTATTTATTTTTATTTTTTTATTTTGTTTACTTTTGCTACTTCGAACTGAATAGTTATTTACAATATAAATAACAAACAAAACAAAAAAGCTCGTTAACAACATTATTACGTTAACAATAATTTCTCTTTAATAACAACAAGAAAAGCCCTAAATAAAGCGCAATTTTTTTTAAATGCAAAATAATACGTGTTTCAATAGGCAATTTTTTTTGAGGATATTTTAGTGTAATTTAAATTTTTAATTTTAATATTTTGTGATATAAATACGAATTTATGTTAGATATTGTGCAATGCATTCAATTTATATAGTGACTCGTTGTCGCTACACGTTATTTCTACACGTTGATTTTACTCGTTGTCTTAATACGTTGTCTGTGGTCGTTGTTTTTAATCGTTGGTTCTACTCGCTGTCTCTACTCGTTGTCTTAATACGTTGTCACTATTCGTTGTCTCTACTTGCTGTATCTATTCGTTGTATTCACTCGTTGTCTCTACTCTTTGACATTACTCGTTAATTTTAATCGTTTTATTTATTTATTGAAAATTTTTAAAGTTATTTAAATTTAAATAAAATATTAAATTTTGAATTTTTTCAAAAAAATCTTAAAATCTCAAATTGCCTCAAATGTTTTACCTGCCTTACCCAACAACTATGTTGCTGCCTCTTTTACAAACTTTCCTTGAAAATTTTCCAAAATAATATAAATAAAAATTCGAACAATCAACGCCTCATTGAAAACACTTGAAAAACTAAAAAAAAAAAACTTTGTTCGCTTCGATGCCGACCCTGTACGCGTTGCCTCGTCGTTGTTGTTGTGACGTTTTGTTTAAAATTAGGGAGGCCAGCGTCATGTTTATTTTGTTGTTGTTGTTGGTTGCTCGCGTAATGTTGCTGTTGCTGCTGTGCCCGCAGCAGCACAAACATCACTGAAAATAATGTATTTGTAATTGACCTGAATCGAGTTCAAACACATCGAACGAACCGAACAACAAATGTAAATTGAACCTAGAAATTATAAAAACAACTAGCCATAATAATGGCAGCAGTGAAAATACAGCAGCAGCAGCAACAATAATATTGCGTGTAGGGGACAATTTTTACATTGAGTATGATTTTTTTTTTATAAAATATTTTTTTTTTTATTTTTAAAAATATTTAATATAAGTGCCTCACGACCCTCAATATAATTTTAATATTTTTAATTTATAGCTTTTGTTGATTGTTTTGCCATTAATCATGTTGGCGGCATACGTAACGCCTACATGGCGCGTGCAAATTCAGCTGCATTTGAATTTTTTTACCTTTATAGTTTAAGCAGTTTTGCAAAGTTTAAAGTTTTGTGAATTTTTGAAAATTTACCGCATGTCACTAGCTTTGTGCTGCGCGAAGCTAGCGCTTGTCAAAGTTAGATGCAACTAAAAAATTGAGTTTCAAATTTAAGCGATTTTTATTTAAATAACGAAGCTGCAGTAAAACATACAATTTTTATAATTTTTTAACAAAACACAGCGCTATAATTGTATATTATAAAAATGCATAGGCTAGTGCAAAACATTGTCGAAAAAAATGACTAAAGTTTAACATTTTCTAATTTATGTTATATGTCTATATAACTGTCAAACTGTCAGCTCCGCTATATATATACTATATATATATATAGTATTTAGGTTTATGACCGTCTGTCAATCACACTCTTGGTATTTAGCCTCTATTTGTCGCTCACACACCGACTGCCAAACGTAAGACCACATTACAACAAACCGTGCATAAAAAATACAAAATAAAATAAATTTACTTTCAATTCATTTTTAACCTCGTCCTAATTCGAGTTCATTTTAATTAAAGGCGCACAAAGACAACAACAAAAATTCAGTCGTCGTGCAATACAAGCGCTTTTTTTTACTTTACAAGATACAAGATACAAATGTATCTGCGCGGCATATAGTACGCTGTCAGTTGCATAATCTTGTGCGCAGGCGACTTTGATAATTTTTTTCTAATTTCAAAAAATATCCAAGTTAATAATTTTGCACGTGTTGTTGCTACTATTTTGAACAACATACTCATAGATACTTCTAGAAGCGCGCACGACGACAGCCAGCTAACAAAAAAACAAAAACGAACGCCAAGCGTCGATCGCCGCCGAGTTAAATGCACTCTATTGGGAGCAAGCAATGCACTCGACGTCAATGTAGTCGCTATTGCAGTTGGCAACCCTGTATCCAGGGTTGTTGTGCTGTCGCAGCGATAACAGCATCAAAGGCTATGATTTTGCATATGGAAAAATAATTCAAACTAAAAAAAAATAATGAAATAATAAAAAATAAAATAAAAAATAAAAAAAAAATTAAATAAAAAAAAAAATTAAAAAAATTAAATAATAAATATAATAACAAAAAAGGGAAAAGATTAAATTATAAATAATAAATATAAAAAAGTAAAAAAAAAATAGATAAATAATTATTATAAAAAAATAAAAAAAGATAAAGTAAAAAAAAAATAAAGAAGATACATAATAAATATAAAAAAAGATAAATTAAAAAATATAATAAAATATATAAGTAAAAAATATGTTAAAATATTAGTAAAAAAAAAATAATTTAAAAAGTAAAAAAAAAAATAAAAAAAAAATAAAAGAAATAATAAAAAAAAAATTAAAATATGTATATAAAAAAATAAAAATGTATGCATTCAAATAATTAACTCAGTCAGTCGTCATCTTCGACGTTTCAATTAAACATGCAAAGAGGCCAACAGCCAACCTCACTCTCATGTATTTGTCACTAAAGTCAATGTGCAGCGGTTTATACGTCTGTTAGTCATTGTGCCAAATCGTCAAAAAATTTTATTTGTTCTATGCGTTTTTAATTATTCATCATCATAGTTATTATTTAATTAATGCATTTTTTTGTTAATTCTTGAATGTACCAATTCTTTTTTAAATCAATTCGTCATTTAATCGCTGCGTCACTAATTAATTCGTCATTTAATAAATTCGTTATTAAATTTATTCGTTATTAAAATTATTCGTTGTTTAATCAATTCGTTCTTAAAGCAATTCGTTATTTAATCTATGCGGCACTAATGAATTCGTTACTCAATTAATTCGTTATTTACTTAATTCGCTGTTTAGTCAATTCGGTATTTACTCAATTTGCTGTTTCACCAATTCTTTATTTAATTAATTTACTATTTTATCTATTCTTTAGTTATTCAATCTGTACTTTAATCAATTCTTTTAAATCAATTTACAATTTATTCCATTCGTTATTTAAACAATTCGCTATTTGTTTAATTCGTTATTTAATTACTTAGTTTGAACAACTCGTTATTAAATCAATTTCTTACTCGTTAAAATAAGTACACGTTAGTACCTACTCGTTACTTAATTCATGCGCTCATTTGATCAAATATCTTTGCTTAATTAATTATGAAATAAAAACAAAATTTATTCAGTTCTTTTCTAAGCAATATTAAGTATGTTCTAATCATTATGTTTGCTCGTTATTAAATCAATCAAAGATTATTAAATCTATTCGTTATTATATTAATTCGTTCTTGTATCATTTACTCGTCCGCAAATCTACTCGTCAGGATTTTGTGATAAGTTCGTTTGAACCACACATTCTTAATTCAACTCATTTTGAATTCAACTCGTTATTAAGTAACTAATTGAATTCAAAGTTTGAACAACTCGTTATTAAATCAATTGATTACTCGTTAAAATTATTCGTTACTTAATCGACTGCGCTTAAACTAGTCACACACAATAGTTCGTCACTCGTATGCAAAGCATTGTCGCGGCTAACTCTTCGTCCCCTTCACTGTGCTACCGCGCACAACTACTCGCACTCGTCGTCGCGGTCTTACAAACGGCCGCCATGTTTTTGTTGTTGCTTATTTTGTTTTTCATTATTATTTTTATTTTATTTTCTTTTTTTTTCTCTGGTTTTTTTTTGTACATTAAATGGCTGACCCAGTTTAGCTGTTACGAACGTCAGACGCGGTCAATGAACTGAGCTCGCTCGTTCGCTCTTTGCTGGTATGTGTGGGTATTTGGGGCGCGCGGGCCCACTTGAACATGTGCGCGCGGAGAGCAGCGCAGCAAGCAAGATAGCATGTACGCTCGCTCGCACTAACCAGATGCATGCAGTGGCTGCACTGCTCTCGCGCATGGTTTTTTCGAGATATATATGAAATAATTTCATTGCTGCTGCTGTGTCTAAGGCGGTTGGGTTTAGGTGGAACGAGGGGCGGTGAAGTGTGATGAGGTGAGGCGCGGCAAAGATTACGTTTCAATTTCGATTTCATTTAAGTTTTGTTAATAGCAACTGTCGGTTTTAGTGTCTGTGTGTGTGTCCGTGTGTAATGCGTGCACACTAAAATAGCGGCAGCAATTTAAGTTTTTTTTTCTTTCGATTTTTTGGTTTTAGCTAAAAGAAAGCCAACGGAAAAAAGAAAGTAAAACTTTTTTGATTTTAACCAAAAAAAAAAAAAGAAAAGTGAAAGTAAAGTCAAGCACTTGGCTTAAAAATAGGTTTTTTAGTTGAGGAAATTAAGCTGCAACACTTGCTGCCGTCTCTTTGTAAATTTTTAAAGATTTTATGAGATTTTTAAAAATGTTGGATTTTTTAGTTTTACGTTAAACTTAAAGCACTAGTAAAATAAATAGAATTTTGTAGTTTTGGGAATTTGAATAAATCTTTTATTTTATTTGTAATTATTATTTTTTTTTAATTAATTGTAAATGAATGTTTTATTATAATTTTTTTTTTATAATTATAAATTATTTTTTTTAGGTAGTTTTTGGTATTTTTTTATTTTTTAATTTTTATATTTTTTTATTTAAATTTTTTTTTTGTAGTTTTTTAATTGAATTTTGTATTTTTAAACATTTTGACGAACTTTTTATTTTAAGTGAATTTTTTAATTTTTTTTTATTTATTTTTTTATTTAGCCAAAAAAAAATATTTGTAATCGCTTTTTTTAAATTTTTCTAGGTCAGCCAACGTATGCGCTGCCTACTGTTGTTGTTGCCACAAATAATAATAAAAACAACAACAACTGAAAGCCGTTGGCTTTATTTTCCTTGAAAGATAATGAAAAAAAGAGCACACGGCCATATTTTTTTTATAAACTTTTTTGGCTTACGTGGGGGAATGCATTGCACGATTTTTTAGTGTAATTTTCAAAAATAAATCTTCATTTTTCATTGTAGAAATTTTGAAATAAAAAAAATTATTCAAAAAAAAAAAAATGTTTTTAAATAAATAATAAAATATTCAAATTTATTTGAAAATATGCAATTTGTCATTTGCTAAACTTTTTTGCATTTTATATCACAATCTGTATTGTGCCGCAAAGAATTGGTTCAAGGCTGTCGTCCGTTGTCTTCACCTCGACGCCAACGCAGTGTTTTTTAAATAACATTTTGTTGATTTTTGAAAAAGCTATCAAAATGTAGACACTATGCTGCAAAAAATGCTATTTTTAGTTTTTCTATAACTTTTAAAATAAAAATTAGAAAAATCTTTAAATTTTGGGTTACAAAACACTCATACGTCATGCGGTACCTGTTGATTGTGACAATCAATATACCATAAACATTGTCTAAAAACTATCAATTGATATAAAGTTGGAATTTTTATAAGTTTTACATTTTATTGTTGTTGTTTTTAAGTTTCAATAAATATAATAAAAAGCAACAACCAACTAACAGCGAAAGCAACGCGCCGCACATAAATGTTGAACACCACTTTCGTTTTCGACGTCGATTTATTTCTTTTTTTTGTTGTTGTTGTATTTGCTGTACGACGTCGTTGAAGTCAATGAACGCAGTCGCACACGACGAGTTTATTTTATTTTTTCTTTTTTTTCTATCTTCGCCCCATCAAAAAGCAGCAGCAACAGCAACAACTCAATAAAGTAAGAAACAGAAAAAAAGTCATATAAAAAAAAACACACATAAAATGTTGTTGCTTGCTTTCATAACAATTTGTTGTTCGTTATGTCGTTGTTATGTAGCTTTTGTTGTCTGTCTGTTGTTGTTATTCAGTTGCATTTCCTGTTGCGTGTTGTCTGCAATGTCTTCAAACAACAATAAATAACAATAATTGCTATAAATGCATTTTTCACTATTGCTTCGACTAATTTGTGATGCTCCTGGTACTTTTGAGTATTGGTATTTTTAGCTATTGTAATTTTAACAAATTTTTCTATCAATCTGATTTATTTTTTAGTAGTATTTTTTTTTTAATTTTTAAAAGATATTAATTCGGCCAATTATTTGACTAATATTTGGTCTCTAGAACTAGTTAAATGCCATCAATCACACGTCAAGCATGTGCTTGTTCATAGAAAATAAAAATGTTCATAATTTTTTGAATAAATATTCGAATTTTACTATTATTTTCATTACTATTATTATTTTAATGCCATCAAGCATGCATTCAAGCATGTATGCTTGTCGACACAAATTTTTATTTATATATTTTTGATATACTATTCAAATTTGACTACTATTTTCACTACTATTATTATTTTAATGCCATCAAGCATACGTTCAAGCAAGGGCTTGTCGACAGAAAATGTAAATTTTTCATAACTTTTAAGTTATATTTGAATTTGACTACTTTATCTACAACTATTATTATTTAGTTGTCATCAAGCACACGTTCAAGCATGTGCTTGTCGCCGTAAATTGTAAATTTACATATTTTTTCAAATACTATTTGAATTTTACTACAATTGTGACTACTCTTACTATTTACGTACCATCAAGCACGCGTTCAAGCATGTGCTTGATAACGAAAAATTACCAATTTAGCTATTTTTTTCACCTGCTATTGAAAAATTTTATTTTATTTTATAAAAACAACGCACGCTTGAAACAATGCTTGACTAGCACGTTTAGCATTTAATCGATTTACAGAGTTTTCTTATGCAATATTTTAGATATTGCTACAAGCTGTCTAATTTTAATTAATTCCATATTATCCCCTTAATTCCCACCTTTCTAGACAGCAAATTATATAGTTTTATTTAACGCTAGCATGTTCAAGCAGCAAATAACGCAAATGTGCTACGGCGGTGGTGGCGACATGGGGGAGCAAAGTGTAGGCCATAGCAGACAATGATAAAGTATTTGTGGTTTGGGGAGGGAGGGCAATGCGAGACGCATATGAGGGTAAAAAATTTTGTGAAGCACGAGTGCGAGTATATCTCGTTGTTGTTGCTACTGTATATTTGTTATTGTGCTATATGTTGTTGTATAAAGTGTTGTTGTTGCTGCCAATGCTGTTGTTGTTGTTATTGCTGCCTGCAAAAATTTAGGTTAAGTGCGGTCGTTCAACTTTTAGCACAATTTCAAAAGCGAGAGCAAGCTCGGCGACTGACTAACTGACAGAAAAACAGACGTACAGATAAATAGATGGATGGGTGGACGGACATACAAACAGACAGACAGCGGAGCAAGGCAACAGATACACAATACACAGATACATTTATTTGAGCAAAGCTACTTACATAAGGGAGTCAAAAAATAAAATTAAATAATGCAGTTTATGAGAAAAAAGTAATAAAACAGACATTTATATATTTTTTATTTAAAAAAAGACAAAGTTAGTGAAAAACTATTTTTTTTTTAATTTAAAAATTTTTGAAAATATTTTTTTTTATTTAAATTTTTTTTTTAATTTTTTCAATCTTTATTTTATAGAAAAAAGCACTAAATAACTCTTCGCACTGCAAAAAGCTCTGCTCAAAGCTTTGACATTCAGCTGAGCAACGCTTTCTGCATAGTCGGTTGGTCGGTAGGTCGTTCGGTTTTTCAGTGTGCAGTGACGGAATGGGGGGTCTGTTGCAGCCGACGACTAACTATCGTCGTCGTTGCAATGCACAGAATTTCGTTCATGGCTGGTCGTTGAACTCGTCTCGTTGGTGTTATGGCGCAAGCAGCACAACAACCTTAGTCACCCCCTACTACTACTACTATGCACCACGGTTTGCTATACCCTCGATTCAGAATACTTCAACTAATACTACGTACTACTCGTCGCATGCATTTCAAACAGTTTGAGTGGCTTTTAGTCACATGTTCTATGATTTTTTTGTAATCTTATCTGTTTGACTCAGATTTTATTATATTTTATTATTATTTTATACGTTGATTTTTCGAGTCAGATTTTATTATATTTTATAATATTTTGTACGTTGATTTTTTTCAAAGTATACTCAAAATTACAATAAATAAAAATGCTGGCAAGTTTGACGGCACAAAATGTTGTAGTTTTTATAATTTTCGACAACTTTTATTTAAATTTTGATTTTTTTGTACTCAAATTTTGATATTTTACATCTTGCCTCAGTTCGATAGCACAAAATGTTGTAGATTTTATAATTTTCAACAACATTTATTTAAATTATATATTTTTGTACAGAAATTTTGATATTTTACATTTTGCTCAGTGCGCTATTATTGTAAAATTGCTTTAATGATTTTTTGAAGGTTTTTGATTTTTTGTAATTTTTGAGTAATAGCTGAGTGCTTAATTTTATCTTAATAATGTACATAAAAGTGATCTTAACCATTTGCAATTAAAACTTTGCGCTAAAAGTGCGTAAAAACGTAAACAAGCATGTGTTCAAGCATATGTTTGATAATAGAAAATTGTCAATTTATGTAATTTTTGTTAAGTATCAATGGAAAATTTGATTTTTCATAAAATTAGTGCATGCTTGAAACAATGCTTGACAAGCATTTTTTGCATTTTTTAAAAATTTTAAGGTTTTGTTTATCGCATCTTTTAGCTATTGCTTTAAACTTTATTTTCAATTAATTTTTGTTGGTTTTATTGCATGCTTGACAAGCAAGATAAAATGTAATATGCATTTGAATGCATTTTTATTGAAATCAATTACGAAAAAATTAGTTTTATTTATAAAAAAATTATAATTTTTACTCACCATCGCGACTCATGCCGACGGCTATGCATTTTTTCAGCCGACAATACTGACAGCGATTGCGATTGATGCGCAAAATGCTGCACTGTTGATTTTTGGTGCAGGGACGATACTGAATCTTCTGCTGAATGGAGCGACGGAAGAAGCCCTGTGGGAAAAGACAGAAAAAAAAATATTAATTAATGAATAAAATTATTGTTTTAATAGTTGCTGATACTATTAAATGCAACATTTATAGGTTTTAATGAATAAAAAGTTGTTATACTATTAAATTTATACTATTAAATCTATAGTATTTATACCATTCATTTAATAGTATTTATACTATTAACATTATAGTATTTATACTATTAAAATTATAGTATTTATACTATTATATGTATACTATTATACCATTATATTTATACTATTAGAAAAAAAAAAATAAAAAATTTAAATAACTTGAACTTTATAAAAAAAACTTAGAATTTAACGTTTTTCTTAAAAACTAAAATATGTCGGCTCTAAACCTACATCAGCGGCCGCCGCTGTTGCCGCCTCTGCTGCTGACACTTTGTCCTCCTGCTCATCCAACGCCTTAATCTCATTTGTATTATTGTTGCTGTTACTGCTGCTATTGCTCGCCGTTGTCTCCAGATTCTCATCGAATTTCTGGCACAAATAGTTGAGCGTCGTCGGCTCCAACTGCTGATGTTCGCACAACTCATCGTCGCAGCCCGAGTCCAGCTCCAGCTGACAGTCGTTGCACTGGCAGGCGGCAGCATGTTGCTGACTTAGACGCCGTTGTTGCTGCTGTTGTTGTGCGGTGCAAGTGCAACCGCTGCTCAGCGACAATTGCGACTGCGTGCTAGAATTGCTCAGCAATGAAGAGTTGCTGTCGGAACTGTCGCGACGCTGCTGCTGTTGTTGCTGCTGTTGGTGTTGCTGTTGCTGCTGTTGTTGTTGCTGCTGCTGTTGCAACAGCAATGAAATCTCTTTGTGCGTTTGCTGCATCACAGATTGTTGCACGTTATCATTATTATTATTAATATTGGATGTTGCTGCATCCAAAGCAACAGCAGCATCTGTTGTTGCTGCTGCTGTTGAAATATCACATGTTTGACTGTTGTTGTTGGGCAGCAACTCTTGCTGTTGCTCACTTTGTTTGCGTTGCTTCCACTCGCGCGCAAAACGTATTTTTTTCCACGGACATTGATATTGCTCGTAGTTGCTGTTACTGCTGCTGCCGTTGTTGTCATTGGCAGCAATAGTTGCTGTCTTTTGTTGCTGCTCATGATCGCTGACATCTTCATCGATGCCCGACTCGTTGTCTGCCTTTAAATTAATACTAGAATTTGTCTTTTTGAGCTCGGCAACAGCAACTGTTGCTGGCGCAGCAATGCTAATATTACTGCTGGCATCAAGCGTTTTCAGTCTTTTACGTTGTAGCTGATTATTTGTTGCTATTGCTATTGCGGCGGTGGACTTTTGTTGCTGTTGCTCTGGTTGTTGCTGCTGTTGCACATAAACAATTTGGCATTGTTGCTGCTGCTGTGGTTGTTGCTGCTGCTTCAACGCCGGACTAGCTATGTTGCTGACTTGCTTGGCAGCAGCTGTTGTCAGCGGCGCTGATTCGAGCAACTTTACCAGCGCCGAATGTTGCTGCTTGAGCTGCTGACTTTTGGCGGCGGGCAAACGTTGCTGTTGCGACTGCTGCAGTTGCACTGTTGCTTGGGCGGGCATGTTGCTGTTGCTGGTGGTCAGCAGCACAATGGTGGTCATTTGTGTTTGCTGTGAAAACAATTGCTGCTGTTGTTGATTGTGTTGCTGTTGCTGCTGTTGATGTTGCTGCTGCTGTTGTTGTTGCTGCTGATAAATTTGCTGTTGCTGCGCGCTGCTCAACTCTTGGACTGCACACACCATGTTGTTTGAGTTATATGCAACAACAAATTGTATTTTTTTTTTAAATTTTGCACTTTTTTCAAATTTGAAAAAATTTGAATTAATTTTTTAAGAAATTTTTAAAATTTCAAAATTTTCTAACAAAATTGCAGCATTTTTGAATTTTGCCAAATTTTTTATATTTTCCAGCACTACTGACAAATAAAAACTTGGCGCTTAAAATGCGCGTTTTTATTTTTATATTTTTATTAAATATTTTTAACTTTAAAACTATTTTAATTTTTCACACAATTTATTATTTGTTTATTTTGTCTTTGCAAACTTTTGTTTTTTTTTTCAGTTGCTGTTATTTTCTTTTTTATTTTTCTTATTTAAACTTGCCACTTTCAAAATGTTTAACTCTCAGCACGTACAACGCGTTTAGCGTAAATAAAACACGAACCGTTTCGTCTGACGAGCGTTTTGCGAATGATTGTTCGGCGCAACGACGAATTGTTTATTCGTCTTCGTTGTGGCTAAACGACGACGACAACGACGTTGTACAAAACAAACGGCGTGAGCGAATGAGTGCGCACTCATTTGGTTTTCACTCAATTTTGGTAACGCGCGCTCAATGTTGTTTTATATGATTTGAGTGTAAAATATTTGTTTTTTTTTTTTTGTGTTCGTATTTTTTTTTTTTTTCATTTAGTCTGTCTTTTGTGGCCGCCAACCTCGCGCTACATCCATCCAGCCAGCCTGCCACAGCTCGTTCGCTTGTGGGGTAATCGAAGTCATTCACACTGGGGCCACCGACCATTCGTTGCAACGCGCCAAATACTACTTTGTTTTAGAATTCTTTTTACACTGCTGCTACTACTCGCCCCTCTTCCACGCTTTTGACTTCTCCACCCACAATCAGCTACCTCTAACACCCTCCAGCTGCTCTGCCGCATTCATTGCTCGTACGCCCGCAAATCCACCTGCACGACGTCGCGCTTATCTGACGACCTATCTTTGGCCATGTATCTGTTAGATATATTGCGCCCAATTTAGCTGCTTTTATAGTTTGTTTTTTTTTTTTTTTTGTATTTTTAATTTATTTATTTGTTTGATTAATTGCTGAAATATGTTGCTACAACAGTCGAGCAGTCGAGATTAATTGATTGATTTCGAAGCAACCAACGAAGTGAATGACATTTCATGTTGCTTGTTTGTGTAGTCGACAGATAGATTTGTATCTGCTGCTTTATATTTGACTAGGGCAGCTGTATTTCTTGTTGTTTCTAATAATTTTTGTTATTTTTGGGCGCAACAGTAGCTGCTGCTATCGCGCCATAAAGATTTTTTTTTGTTTTTGCTTTAAGTGTTTTTCCATAAAATACAAAAATAAATAAAAAAAAAATCGACAAATTGCTTAATTAATTTTTGTTGTCTTTGTTTGTTTTTTTATTTTTTTTTTTATTAAAATTACTTTAAAAATAAATCACTGCTTGCCACCCCTGCCCCACACTGACAACGAGTAGTAGCAACGAAAACTGCAACTCGTTATTATTTTAGTTAAACAACGAGTAGCGCACGCACGTCGCAGCGAGTCGGACGCGCAACTTTAGTAAAACAAAAACAAAATAATAAAAATGAACGAAGCAACGACTGTGCGAATAAAACGTAGTATATTAAAATAAATAAATAAATAAATAAATAAATAAATAAATAAAAAAAACAAAAGAACTTCAGCAGAAAGAAAAAAAAAACAAACAAACGATCGAACTCCAAAAAACCCAACTTATAAAACAAACGAACGAACGTATAAAACAAACGAATGAACCAACGAACGTACATAGTACCTTCTCGTTGCATAGCATACAACGAGACGACAACGACAGCGACGACGAACGACAACAACGACTACGTCGAGTTTTAGTTCAACGAACCCGCCATTGTCGTGACCCAGTTTTCGGTCAGCAACCTCGAAACGAATGAAACGAATGTGGAGCTCGCCGCCGCCGCAGCAGCAAAGGCAGCAGCGCAGCAGGCAAGCACAACGATGACGAAGGCGCTGCTTCGGTTGCTGTTGCCGTTGCTGCTATGGATGGCGCGCTGCTGCCAATGCATATGAACGAACGAGTGCAAATAAACGAGCGCCAAATAACGAGTGTAAGAGCAACGTGCTGTATTAGTTGGTTAAAGAGGATCAACATTAGAGCGAGAGAGCGCGCTAGCGACTGCTGCATTTCGAGCGCAATTTTAGCTGATAACAAGGTGGCCATATTTTTTTTTCTATTTTTTTTTTGCAAAATGAGTGCAAAATGCAACTGCAACTGCAGTTGTTGTTTTTGGTTTTTCTTTTTGTTGCAGTCAACGGCTGCAACGACGACGGCGGCGAGTTCATGCGAGCTGACGGTCGGTCAACGGCACAGAAACTCGAGCATATTACGAGCAGTAGAAGCAGCATGACGAATACAACAACAACAACAAAAAAAATTCAAATAAATATAAATTGACTGCTAGCGATTGTAAATGAGTTGAGAGAATTTCAAGGAAAATGCAATGATTGCAAAAGTTCAGTCAGCGAATGGAAGGAAGCTTTTTTTTGTTGACTTTTTGACATTTTGACAAAGTGCGGCAAACCTTGAAGTTTGTATGAGAGACGTTTTTGTAAAAAAGCAAAAATCATAAAATGAAAATTTTTAAATAAAGCCTAAAAGCGCAAAGTTCAAAAGAAAAGTTCATTTCTGACAGCTGTCAGTGTAGCACATTTTGGAAATGTCATTAAAAAGTCTCTACTTTGGTTGCTTAATTAGCACGCTGATTATTCGTAAGATTTACATATTCCAAATTTATGGAAAAAACTTATGCTGTGCTGTCAACGCCTCGTTGAGCGTGCGTCGCGTGTTGACAGCTGTCAAAAATTATTGACATTTTATGCAAAAACACACAGCATTCAAGTCGAGGCCTGCTCGAGTGCTAGGCGACCATTAAATTTGAAATATGCTAAAATCCCAGCTACTTTCTAGCGCCATCGTCATTTGCTCTACTCAACCCCGCGCTTTTTTACATCCACTTCTTCTTCTTCACTCTACTTCAATTTTTTGATGCTCTCCCTGTTAATTTTATGCTTGATGCTCTCTTTTTGCACTGGCGCATAGAAATGTATGCTCAAACCTCTTGTTTTTGTTTTTCTTTTTTTTCAAATTACTCGCAAAAAGTGCGGTGAATGAACTGCGCCCGCTGCGCTGCTTGACTCCATTTTATAACGCGTTGCCGCTGCTGCGTCAATGGCTGCTGTTGCTGCTGCGGAACATGTTTCAAAGGAAAGTGAGAGCAATTGAAATGTTGATGCTGCTGCTTTTTCTTAGTCGCAGCAGCAGCATCATTCAGTGTTGTTGTAGATCATGATTGAATGTTGTTGTTGTTGGTAATAATGATGATGATGCTGTGACTGCTACTGCTGAAGACGTAGTAAATATTGGCTGCGCTTGATTTGCTGCGGTCGCTTGGCCTGCTTAATGTTGCCGCCATCGCCGCCGTTGCCATATTTGATGCATTTTTAGAATATGGCGACGACGGCGGCGCGCATCAATTGCTGCTGAAGTTATGCGTGCGTTAATTAAAGGCAGCCAATGCATTCATTCATGCAGCATTTATTTCGTTTTAATTGGTTTTATTTTATAATTTTTTGTTTTAATTTTTGTACATTTTTTATATATTTATTTTTTTAATTATTATATTTTTTATATTTTTATATTTTTATATTTTTATATTTTTATATTTTTATATTTTTATATTTTTATATTTTTATATTTTTATATTTTTATATTTTTATATTTTTATATTTTTATATTTTTATATTTTTATATTTTTATATTTTTATATTTTTATATTTTTATATTTTTATATTTTTATATTTTTATATTTTTATATTTTTATATTTTTATATTTTTATATTTTTATATTTTTATATTTTTATATTTTTATATTTTTATATTTTTATATTTTTATATTTTTATATTTTTATATTTTTATATTTTTATATTTTTATATTTTTATATTTTTATATTTTTATATTTTTATATTTTTATATTTTTATATTTTTATATTTTTATATTTTTATATTTTTATATTTTTATATTTTTATATTTTTATATTTTTATATTTTTATATTTTTATATTTTTATATTTTTATATTTTTATATTTTTATATTTTTATATTTTTATATTTTTATATTTTTATATTTTTATATTTTCAATTGTTTTTGTTTTATTTATCTTGCGTAGTCTTGAAAAGATACAAAAACCGCGTTATTTTTACCTTTTCGTTGTGTATTAAAAATTACCCGAATGTTTAAAAGCACTACAACGAGTAGAGAGTGCCGCTCAACGTGTAACGAGTCAGCGAAAGTGTCGCCTATGAGCTTAAAGCTTTTGTTACGCATGAACCAAAGAGGAATTATAAATGCTTGTTTCAAAAAATTACGCTACGTATAGCAAGCAACAGTTAAAGTATCAAAAACTGACAAAAAATGTCACAACTAAAGCATTTAAGACTTTTATGCGCGGATATAATGGGCGGACAAGGGTTAATGCTGTACTTAAGTCTCCCACAAAAAAGCTTATTTTCATTTTAGCAACAATTCTTTTAATAAAACAACAATTCAATGTGTCATCAATTAGCACGTGCGGCTTGTTTTGATAAATACAAAAATATTGAAAAAAAAAAAATAAATAAAAAAAAAATTTAAAAAAATAAAATAAAAAAAAAAACTAAAAAAAATAAAAATAAAAAAGGTAATACACAAAAGTAGCCCATAGTAGAATGCTGTCGCCTGTTATAATGGTCAACAGCAGGCGCTAAATTGTTGTTTATTTGGCTTAATCATCGTTTGTTTGCTGCTCGGTTGATTGTTGTTATTACCAGTAACAACAAAATCACTGTAGCTGTAATAATTGTCATTGTATAGCTGAATTTATGACTTAATTTTAGAGTTTTTTTTTCATTTTCTTTTGTCACAAGTGTAACATAATTTTGTCGCGCTGATAATATCAATAAATTGTCAAATTCGGCGTCTATTTTTCACGCGGGTGTCATTTTAGTTATTTTGAAATTTAGCTATTCAAATCTCCCACCTAACTACTTCAATAATTGAACAGCAGTTCGTAGTTCATTCGACAAGCAGGTCATAGTTCAATGTACTCTCCGCATGCTGTTGCACGTATGCGTATTAATTGCTGTGCTCAGTCCTCAGTTCTTCCCCTCTTTTACAGCACCAACATATGTTGGAACAACAACATGTTGGCATTACATCCCAACAACACCCTCGCACAAGACGAGGTCAGCAGCACGTAACACAGGAGCACAAATAGCTTTCGTGTCTTCGTGCACGCATTGCTTGTACTCTCTATCTCTCTCAATTGCATCAATTTCAGTGCCACCCCCAACCACATGCAACGCATCAACATTCACCCACTCTCAGCCCACTTTATCATCAACACACGAAATAAACGAGGCAACCCCGCCATCGTCGCTTGTTTTGCTCGTCCCAATTCGTGCAATTGACGTCATTTGCAGGCAGTTCATAGTGTTTGTCGAGGCTGCTGTGTCTGAGTTCGTTGAACTCGATGCAGTTGGCTGTTCGTGGCGATTAAGGTAGTCGGTGCCGTCGTCGAGGTGAGTCGACGAGAAGAGATAACGAACGAGTAACCACTTAAGCTATTTTGCAACGAGTAAATAAACCAACGAAGCGCAAATCTTGTTGCTATTAGAGGACGAGTGTTGGAAAATTTGCGAGTCGAAGGTAGATGACGAGTTGAAAGAAGTTGGCGAGTTGAAGAAAGATGACGAGTCGAAGGAAGTTAACGAGTTAAGAGACATAGCGAGATGGCGATTAGAAGATGGCGAGTCGCAGGAAGATAACGAATCGAAGGAAAATGGCGACATGAAGAAAGTTTACAAGTTGAAGGAAGATGACGCTTCGAAGAAAGAAAGAAGACGAACTGAAGGAAGGTGTTGAGTCGAAGGAAGTTAACGAATTGATGGACATAGCGATTCATTTGAAGATGGCGAATCGAAGGATGATATCGAGTCGAAGATGACAAGAAGATCACAAGTCGAAGAAAAATGGCGAGTTGAAGAAAGTTGAAAGATGATGAAAAGTTGAAGAAGGATGTCGATTTGAAGGAAGATAACGAATTAACGGAAGCTAATGAGACGAAAGAAGCGGACGAGTCGAAGAAAGTTGACGGATTGAAGGAAGAAGAAGAGTCGAAGGAAGATGTCGATTCGAAAGAAGATAGCGAATTAACAGAAGCTAATGAGACGAAAGAAGTGAACGAGTCGGATTGAAGGAAGATGAAGAGTCGAAGAAAGATGTCGATTCGAAAGAATATAACGAATTAACAGTGGCTAATGAGAGGAAGGAAGCTAACGAGTCGAAGGAAGATGACAAGTTAAAGGAAGATTACGCGTCGAAGGAAGATGACAAGTCGAAGAAAGATGTCAGTTCCAAGGAATTAACTGAAGCTAAGGAGTCGAAAGAAGTTGACAAGTCAAAAGAAGATGACGGGTTGAAGGAAGAGTCGAAGAAAGATGACAAGCCGAAAAAAGCTGACGAGTTCAAGGAAGATGACAAATCAAAGAAAGAGAACAAAATAAATGAAGAAGACAAAGCCGATGAATCGAAGTTGATGAGTTGAACAAAGCTGACAAATCGAAGGAATATAATGAGCTGAAGGAAGATGAAGAGTCAAAGAAAGATGACAATCCGAAGGAAGATACCATTTCGAAGGAGTTAACGGAAGCTAATGAGTCGCGGAAATATGTCGAGTTAAAAGAAGATGAAGTGTCGAAAAAATGTGTCCAAGGAAGATAACAGACCAAAGAAAGAGAACAAAATAAATCAAGATGACAAAGCCGATGAATCGAACAAAATTAACGAATCGAAGAATGATGACGACGAGACTTTTTGAATAAAACGAGTCTAGAAAGCTGGAGAGTGCAAGAAACGAGTACCAAAAAAAAAAAAAAAACGACTACCAGAAATGAGTACTACAAATCTAGTGATAGACACGAGTGAAAGCAACGAGCTAAACGAACGAATGCAAACAGGGCTAGTAAGTATCAACAGGATCTCAAATGACAAGAAATTAGAATAGCAAAATTACCCTCAATGATTACATATTTGCTTACTCAGCAATTAATCGTGTGCTTAGTTTAACTATCGTCATTTCCAAATACCAACGAACATAAGAACGAAACAGCAAACAATCATTAATCAGTATTAAACGATCAAACGACTGTCAATCAAACTGTCAGAGGCTAAATATTACAAAAGCCATTATAAAAAAGGACGAAATTTATATATTGAAACGGAAATGCTTGTCTTTGTTAAAGCCAATTCAAATGAAAGACAATACATTGGAAACAGGAGTGAGAAAAAGATAAACAACAACCACAACCACAAAAATTAACGATAGTTATTTGAGCAACGACAAACAACACAAGGAACACGAGGCAATTGAGGACATTGAACGCGAGTAACCTTAAGGCGATGGCGAATGTGTGTGAAACACAGGCAGAACGTTAACGACTGACGCATGGATGAACGGACAGACGAATGGACATATGGATGACTGAGTAACTGAAAAATTGACTAAATTACTGAGAAACTGACTGATGGACTGATTGACAAGACGAAGGATGAAGCGGTGTAGAAAATGAAAACTTTCTAATTGAGACAGAATTTGAGACAAGTATCAAATGTCGACAGAAGAACGAATTTAAAGGATCAAAAATATGTGTAAAGAGAAGATTTATATGGTAGAAATTGATGGATATAGAGAATACAGAAACTGGAAGGCAAGCTAAAATGCTATAGTCAAAGGGAATTGCAAGATTGAGCAGGGAAGAATAAACAAATGGAGGCTTTTACAGAAATAGACGACTGAAGGAATAAACTAATCTAAGAGTATGCTTGTCAAAGAAAGAGTTATTAGAACTTCGAACTATTCGAATACCTACTGGAGTCTTGGGAAATTCAAGTACTCGAACGTTAGATAAGGAAAGAAGTAATGATTGTTCGACTAATGAAAAGTAGTCTAATTGTAGAACTCACTTTAATTAATTAAAAAGAATGAGGTGGAAAAACTGTTAGGACAAAACGAGGTGGAAAGAGTTCAGGAAATATATTATATGACTAAAAACATATTAAGCTCACAAAAAAAAGTCGTAAAATGATAAATTATAATGCTTTATATCTAATACACATTTGAGCCAAAACAAATACATAAACATTTGAATAGTAGAAGAAAAATAAGCAGTCCTTTTTCTGTGGAAAAGTAAAACGTGCTAATGTCCTTCAAATAGAGCACCGTCCCGGGGTTCACACGAGCACACAAAAGCAAAAGCGATGAGTAACAAGGCAAGAGTTGTAGTCGGGGGGGAGGGGGGGTCGAAAGGCTATCATTTGGGTGGCCCAGAGATAAAGAACATTGCAATAACGAACGATGAGGAGATGTAGAAACTTTTGCTTGCTGTGAGGGGGTTGATTGGGCGCGCGTTAGGGTTGCCTGGGCACAGACAAGTCAACCAACTCACAGAACATAGCGAGGCCAATGCGCCGAGAAAGCAAAACGACGTCGACGACGTTAATAATGTTGATTGTACGACGTACGGTGCACGTTCTATGCCCGCTTCGTACGCTTGGGAGTCAACAGCGGACAATGTGCTGAATTTCGCTTTTCAGCCCAGGGGTTGCCATTTGCTTTGACCCAGTTGGCGGACAATGAACTGTGTGTCGATGATGGGACGTTGTATGTAAAACGGGGTATGCTACTGACTTAGCTATTGGTGTGAATTGGTATAAGTGTGACATAGTACGAGTCGGGTCTCTGTATGTGTTAAAATTTGTGACTGTCTTGATGCAGGAAAAAACATGCAACAGCAGCAGTCAACTGGGTTGGCAGCACTGACAGCAGCAGGATTTCGTTTCGGTTGCTCAGCGCAGAATTCTACAGAGCTGTAAATTGTGTATTAAATGTTTTTGTTGTTCTTGCCATAGTTATATGCCTCATGTTTTTGTTGTACGTTACCAAATGCCACTTGATATTAATTCACTTTTCTGGCATTTTAAGCTTTTCTGAGGCGTTCAGTTCTGCAACTGCAAGTGTTTCTCTACTACGTAAGTTCTTCTATATTTTTTGCTTTACATCATTTATGCTTTTTATTCTGCTGCTACGTTTTATTTTGAAGCCCTTTGTGCATAAATTATTGCAGCAACCTCAAAAACCTTGCCGACGACGACAACAACAGCATTGCTGCAGCAACAGCAAAAGCAGAGTGCAATGAACTCAGCTGCTGTGGCTGCAGCAAACCACAGAGTTGAAGGATAATTTGCACGAATTTCGGTTACGAAATGTGCGACATTTTGTGTTTTGCAAGTTTATTAAATATGGACAAAAAGAAGATATGGAATTGGGCATAACATGAGAAAAATACAAAAGATTGAACTTAATAAATGAATTGAAAAATAAAATAAGAATTAAAAAATATAAAAAGAATTTAAAATAAAATAACTTAAATAAAGTACTGAAAGAATGATCAAGGGAAGGGAAGAAATAATAGGAAGAAAAGATGGATGTGATGGATGGTAAGAATTTTAGGCGGTGATGAAACAAGAAATTGAAGGAATCAATCAACGAATCAAATCAACGAAACAATTGAACGAAGGAAAGCATACAAGGTAAGACTTAAAGGAAAGAATTGGAGGAAACAGTTGAAAGAACGAATTGGAGGAAATACGTGAAGAAAAGAATGGAAGGATGGATTGAAGGAGAGAATTGGAGGAAAGAATTGAAGGTTGGAATTGATAGAAAGAATTGAATGTATGAATTAATGGAAGGAATTGAAGAATTGAAGGAAAGAATTGGAGGAAAGAATTGAAGGAATGAATTGAGGGAGAGAATTGGAGGAATGAATTGAAGGTTGGAATTAATGGAAGAAATTGAAGGAAATAATTGAAGGAAACAATTAAAGGAAATATGTTAAGTAAACAGTTGAAGGAAAGAATTGGAGGAAAGAATTGTAGGAATGAATTGGAGGAATGATTTGAGGGAAAAAATTTGAGGACATAATGGAAGATTGGTATTGATGGTAGAAATTGAAGGAAAGAATTGAAGGAGTGAATTGAAGGAAACCATTGAAGGAAAGAATTGAAGGAAAGAATAGAAGGAAAGAATTGAAGGAAATACCTAAGGGGCAGTCTTGAATGAAATACATGAAGAAACAAATTGGAGAAATGAATTGAGGAAATGAATTGATGGAGAGAATTAGAGGAATAATTATTCCTCTAAATTGAAGGAAATACTTGAAGTAAAGAATGGAAGGAAAGAATTGAAGGAAAGAATTGAAGGAAAAAATTGGAGTAAAGAAATGATGAAAGGAATTTAGGCAAAGAATTGAAGGAAAGAATTGAAGGAAGTACTTGAAGGAAAGAATTGATGGAAAGAATTTGAGTAAAGAATTGAATGAATGAATTGATGGAGAGAATCGGAGGAATGAATTGAAGGTTGGAATTGATGTAAGGAATTGAGGGAAAGAATTGTAAGAAAGGGATTGAAGAAAAGACTTGAAAGAATAAATTAACGAAAATAAGTAAAGATAATAATTGATGGCAGGGATTGATAGAATCAATTGATGGAAGGAGTTAAAGGAATAACATGAAAAAAGGAAAAAGTTGAAGGGTAGAATTGAAAAATTAAAGTAAACAATATAAATTTCTCAACTGTAGTAACTAAGAATAGAAGGCTATCCACATTTACTAGTTTTGATTCTAACAAAATAAAAAAAAAAATATTGCCGAAAAAAGCTATTTTATTTATTCACTCGTTATTCGTTCACTCTTTACGTTACATTCGTTCGTTAGTTCATTCGTTCATTTTGAGTTGGCACAAAAACGAAAAACCGAAAAACGTTGTGCAATCCGCGCGCAATGCAACCTCGAAAGTACGAGAATAAAAATTGCAGCAGTAGCAGCAGCAGCAACAAACAGCAATAGCAATAAAGCCAACGCTACCGTCACAACGCCAACGTTGGCTGCAGCTATTGCTCTGTGCAGTCAGTGTTGCTAGGCTGCATGCAATTTATTGCAATTGCTCGACGCCTCAACTGCCTGCCTCTTCTCTTGTGTATCCTATGAATTTGAGTATCTCTGTTTGTATCTATGCTTGTTCGTTGTCCGTCGTTGCAGTCGTAGTCGTTATGTATCTATGTCGTCTATAGTGTATATGTTGCTCTGTGTGTTTTTGTTGTTGAGGTTATTGAACGGCACCGACCCAACAATATTTTGTTGTAGTTGTTTGGTGTTTTTTGTTTTAGAATTTTTAGTTGATTTTTTTTTATTCTTGTTGCATTTTCGTTGCTATTTTTGAGTTTAGTTAGTTGGTTAGCTGTTGTTGTTGTTGT
This sequence comes from Dryomyza anilis, assembly GCA_951804985.1. Taxonomy (NCBI): domain Eukaryota; kingdom Metazoa; phylum Arthropoda; class Insecta; order Diptera; family Dryomyzidae; genus Dryomyza; species Dryomyza anilis. The sequence continues at coordinate 4,270,296 of OX638134.1, forward strand.
TGCTCTAGAGTGCTCTAGTAAAAGCCTCCTCTAGAAATTGTCAAGTAGTTGCTGCTACCCATGTTGTTGTTGTTGCATTAAGTGCGCATTTTGTGGGCTCATTAGTAATAATAGAATGTACGAGAGAATGCATAAATGTCACAAGTTCCAAAAATTATGAAATTGATTTAAATTTAATATACAAAAATTCTTGAGAATTGTTAAAATAATTTATTTATTTAAATATTAAAAAAATATATAATCAAAATTTAAAAGAATATTAAATATTATGATTTGGATGAAATTTAAATATAAATATCGAAAATTGAATTGCTTAATAAGCTTTACAAACAGTTTAACAAAAAGCATATGTATAATTTGTCCTATTTAAAACATTCCACAGTTGTTAGTGGAGTTTAAATACGAATATTTAAGAATTGAAGTAGTAACAATAAGCGCCAAACAGGAAACGCTTGATTTGCTGAGATAATAAGCTTTGTGTATGAGTTATGTTGAAAGCTTACAGTTTTTAAGCATATTTGAGCGAAAATTTGAATTTTTAGACCAAAAAAACTTAAAAGCTTTTATTAATAAAAAAAGCTCAGTAAAAGCTTTTTGTTGAAAAATCGTGGAAATAACTAAAATTTGTCAGATTTACAACAAATCAACAAATTTACTTCTTTAAAAGTCTCTACTAAGCAGTTATGCAAAAAGCTTTTGTATAAATTAGTAAAAATAAAAAAATATTAATTTACCAAATTTTAGAAATTAAAAAAATTATTTTATTATTCAAAATGTTTACCTAATATAATTCTAATTTTTATTTTTAAATATCAGCAAAATTTTATATATAATAAATTATAAATATAAAAAAAAAAAATATAAAAAAAAATAAAATTAATAAATCTTTTAATGTAAGTTATCAATTTTAAAAACATTTCAAAGGCAAATTTATTTCATTTCTATATATCTAGAATTCTGGAATTTTCTTGTCTCCGCCGACGACGTCATCATCACGAGTCGTCGCTGCATTTATGCGAAACTCAGCAAAATGCAGTAGCAGGCAACGCTAAAAATAAACTGCAGCAACAACGAGTAAATGAGCGCATAATTCGTTGTGCTCTCGCTCATTCTGCTTCAGTCGTAGTGCTCTCGCTCACTCGTTATTGTCAGAGTTCGCTCGCATTTGCACTTATTCGCTGCACTGCGAATTGATGTTGCAGAAAATAAAAACAACAAAAAAAAATAAAAACTGTGGCAAAAACAGGGCCAACAAAGGGCAATGAACTGAGACAACGTAGTCGTCGTCGTTGTCTTCTTCTTTGTTGTATCCTCTTTCGCCGCACTCACTTGGTCGCAGTCACTACCACTGCCGCTGCACTCTAGGCCGCTGCTAACCTGGCTGCCTGACTGCCTGTTTGCCTGGCCTGCCTACGGTCAACTTATGCAAAGTGCAAAAATAACTGCTGCTCTTCGGGCCAACCGACCGCCCGTCCGTCCGCCCCCTCCCCAACGTTTTAACAAAACGCCATCGTCGTATTAACCATGGTAACAAAATATTGCACATTTTGTGTAGGTTTTTGTGTTCTTAACCAACTCTTATGGTTGGTTGGTAGGTACGTTATTTGCTGCTGGTCATCATCACATTCGTTGCGATTCCGTTCTTTTTTATTGCACCAAATAAAGGGGGTCTTTGATCGTAGGCGCTTTCAAGTGGTTCTAAAATTTAGCGCAGTGCTTGAAATGCTGATTTTTTTTGTATATAGTATGCGGTCATCGAAAAATTTTATAGGATTTTTGATAAATTAAAGTATGAGTTCTGCATGAGATTTTTATACTACATAAAATAAAATATTAAATATTACACAAAAAGATTTTTTCTACAAACATCTTTTTCTACAAAAGCTTTTTCTAGAAAAGCTTTTTCTATAAACACTTTTCTATAAACGCTTTTTCTATACGCGCGTTTTGTACGTAAGCTTTTTCTATATAAAGCTTTTTCTATGAACACTTTTTTTTATTAAAGCTTTTTATAAAACCTTTTTTTCTATAAAAGCTTTTTTATAAAAAGCTTTTTCTATTAAAGCTTTTTCTATAAAAGCTTATTTTCTATAAAAGCTTTTTTTCTATAAAAGCTTTTTTTTCTATAAAAGCTTTTTTCTATAAAAGCTTTTTCTACATAAATCTTTTCTATAGAAAGCTTTTTAAAAAATAGCATTTTCTACAAAAAAAAGAAAAATAATAGCTTTTTAACATAAACTTGCTCTAGACTTTTTAACAAAAGCTTTATGCATTTTCAAAATTTATAGAATTGTTTATACATTTATTAAAAATACAGTTTTAAAGATAAAAAAGCTTTTAAACTTTTGTAAGTATCGAAAGGTTTGTTTAATTAATACTTAAGCAAAATATTTTGTCAATAAAACTTACATCCATCGATCATAATTGTCAACAGCTTTTGCATAAAAAGCTCTTTAACATATTGTGCTTTCAAAAGTCTGCCTTCAGCAACTGTCCTGTTTTGACAGCTCGCTGTCAGCTGCCTGTCAATGTGAATAATGGCTAAAAAAACACAGGCGCTGATTTTACAGATTAATAGAATTTTTAATTTTCAGATTTTTGCACTGACCCAACAGCACTCACACAAAATGCTATATTTTCTGTTTTTAATTTATTTTTTTTAAGTCGCCATATTTCTTGCAATTATTTCTGCGTGGTCGGACATGCGTCAAATTATTAGCGCTTTAAATTATTTTACATTTGTTTTTTTTTTTATTTTTTGTACTTTTTCAACATGTTTCAGCAATAATTCTAACAATAATTTTTAATAATTGAAAAATTATACAGCATTCGTCGTCGTCGCACCACACAGCAGCACTTGTCAACCAACGAGTGCGAGTGCCACACCACCGAGTTGAAGCTTTTTGTAAAAGTTCATTGAACTTGTTGGCGCGTAATTATTACGCGATTATCAGCCATCACTGCTGTGTTGTTGCTCCACATATATGCATAAAAATAATAATTTTATATTTGTTCCTCATTATTTTTTTACAATTTTATTTGAATGCTTATTCGTCGCCATTCTTTGACGAAAATATCTGTCGATGTTGCTTAATTTTTTTGTGCTCAATTCTGGTGCGTTTTTCGTGTGCTTTGTGTATTTTTTTTTTAATTTTTTGTATTGACAGCTCTTGCTGTTAATAGCCACGCTACTATGTATGCAATTTTTTAAATTTTACGCATTTCGTTCAATTTTTGTTCGCCCGCAATTTATGACGCTGTTTTGCCTGATAATAAAACAGCTTGACTGTTGTTCTTATAAATTTTGACAGCTCAGCGCCGCGTAAATTTAGGTTATTGTTTATCAGTTTATGCTATACAATAACAACACTAAGCAGCAGCAAAATTTCAGGCAAATATTTTATCAGTTGTTTGCAAAAATATACAATGTACAACAAAAAAATATACAAATTAAGGTCAACTGACATATGGTAACTTGGCATTGTTGTTGTATTTTTTGTTGTTGTTGTTGTTGTTGTTGTGTACTTTTATTTTAATGGATGACATGTTTGTTTTTCGTTTTGTTCACCTTGACGGAAATAGCTTTATCGCTCATTTAACCCTGGATTTTATGATTTTTATCAGAAATCTTTTTTAAATAAACGCAAAGGCATAGCGTTGAGTAATTGAAGTAGTAAAAATAAACGCGAAAACAGGAAGCGCATGATTTGCTTAGATAATAGGCTTTGCATATAAGTTATGTTAAAAGCTTGCACTTCTTAAGCTTATTTGTGCGAAAATTTTAATTTCAGACAAAAAAAACGTAAAAGCTTTCATTAATAAAAAAAAGCTTAATAAAAGCTTTTTGTTGAAAATTTGTTAAATTAACAATATTTGTCAGATTTACTACTCAACAATCAACAATCAACAAATTTACTTGTTCAAAGTACTTATGCAAAAAGCTTTTATTTAAATCGATTATACATATTTATTTCAGTATTTTTAAAAAATATTAGATAGGTTTTAATATTTTAATTGATAAATTTATTAAGACAACTTGTTATTTTTAACGTAATTATCAAATGCAGAAATCGAAAAAAATCAACTGTCAAAATTTCGCAACCACAAGGTCTTTGGAGCGCGTGTTGCAAGAACAACTACAGCAGCAGCACAGCACAAACAGCATGTCATGCGATGTATATCAAATTGCAGAGGCAGGCTGCGGTCGTTGCCACCAAAGCGGCTCAAAGTCGTCTCAAACCTCCCATAGCAAAGAGCAGCAGTACCAGAAAACAGCTACAACAACGTGCAAAAGAGCGACGACCAAAATGATGCCAAAGCCAGCGCGCGCTCTGGCATTACGTAGCAACGAGTATGTGTTGTATGGAGCGAGTGACGAGTGGAAGGTGGTGCCAGGAGACAGGCGCGCGGTTGGCAGGTGCTGAGGTTGACTTGAGATATACAACACACACAGAGAGCGACACAGAGTGCATTGAACTCATAAGTCAGGCGTAGGACCCCAGAAAACAAGTGAGGTGGTGGCGGAGCGGCTTAAACGGGGCGGTGCGGATAGCAGATCAAAAGCACGTTAAACGCAGTGAAGGGGACACAAAAAATATAAAAAAATTCGCCAAGACAGCGAATTGCGAATATTGTTCAGTAATATTGCAGCAATATTGCGACGGTAACATGCTTGTTGTACTTGGCCACAATACATGATCGGTATTGGTCAAAATCTAAACCAGTTCGGAGTTTTACATGCGAAATTGTTGTCCACTTAAATTTATGCAAATAAAGTGAGATACTTAATCAAAAGCACATAAAAACGACACCAACAACAGCAAAGACGACGACGACAAATTGTGCGTGTCTCTGAAAGTGGTGGATAATGCATGACTCACTCAATGTCCAGTCATGAGTCACATGATTTGCGTTTGCAAATTGCAAAAACTTGTTTTTTAAATCTAATTTTATTAGATTTTTAGTTTAGTTTTAGTATTTTTTTTTTTTTACATAATTTGGGTATTGCAAAATTTTTGACATGTAACCAGATGCGACATGCAGCTGGAAAGGACCAACCTAACAAGCACCGCGTTCGGTTTGGTCACTTTTTTAAAAACTTTGTGGGTGGCGGTGTTTTGGGGCGCTTTTTTGGGAAGTGGCGGTGCTTTGAAGCAAAATTTGTCAATTATGCAATAAATATTTTATTCGTGTTTTTTTTTTTTGTTGTGTTATACATTTGCGTATGGGACGTGATGAGTCATGGCATTATATTAAAATTGTATATATTTATTGAAAATGTTAATTGAATTTTTAGTAAAAATTTAATTTTGAGTGAAAAATGAATTTTTAGTGAAAAAATGAATTTTTAGTGAAAAAATGAATTTTTAGTGAAAAATTTAAATTTGAGTGAAAAATTAAAATTTGAGTGAAAAATTGAATTTTTAGTGAAAAATTGAATTTTTAGTCAAAAATTGAATTTTTAGTGAAAAGTGAAATTTTAGTGAAAAATTGAATTTTAGTAAAAATTGAATTTTTAGTGAAAAATTTAATTTTTAGTGAAAATTTGAATTTTTAGTGAAAAATTGAATTTTTAGTGAAAAATTTAATTTTTAGTGAAAAATTTAATTTTTAGTGAAAAATTTAATTTTTAATAAAAAATTGAATTTTTAGTGAAAAAATTGAATTTTTAGTGAATAATTGAATTTTTAGTGAAAAATTGAATTTTTAGTGAAAAATTGAATTTTTAGTGAAAAATTGAATTTTTAGTGAAAAATTGAATTTTTAGTGAAAAATTGAATTTTTAGTGAAAAATTGAATTTTTAGTGAAAAATTGAATTTTTAGTGAAAAATTGAATTTTTAGTAAAAATTTGAATTTTTAGTGAAAAATTGAATTTTTAGTGAAAAATTGAATTTTTAGTGAAAAATTGAATTTTTGGTGAAAAATTGAATTTTTAGTGAAAATTTGAATTTTTAGTGAAAAATTGAATTTTTAGTGAAAAATTGAATTTTTAGTGAAAAATTGAATTTTTAGTGAAAAATTGAATTTTTATTGAAAAATTGAATTTTTTGGTGAAAAATTTAATTTTTAATGATAAATTGTATTTTTAATAAAAAAAATAATTTTTAGTGAAAAATTAAATTTTTAACGAAAATTTGAATTTTAAATAAATAAAGATATATGCTTTAGAATAAAATTCAATATAAAATTGTCCATCATTTCCTTATTAAATCAATTTAAACCTTTCTCAACTATCGCTGCCCCAAGTCATTGTCATCGCTTTTTCCTCTTCGTCTCCTCTTCACTCCGCTCTCTATAAAGTCGCTATTGCCCCCCCACAACAACATGAACCTACCTCACTACAAAAGCCATGAGGACTACGACTACACACCAACCATACACCTACCGACCAACCAACGACGGTCGACCACGACGACTACGTTGTTCAAAACGCGCATTTCGTATGCAATTCGTGTGCATTCGTATTGCGCGCTGTTGCTGCTGCTGTGTTTAGTTGGTCACTGCTGCTTTTGGGTACCTAATAGCACTCGTTACAGCAGTCATTCGTTGGTTTATGTTCGTTCGTTAGTTCATTCGTTCGTTCGTTCGTTGCTCCACTCAGAAACAGTCGTCGTCGCCGCGGCGCATCTCACGCGCGTTGGTGCGCCGCGACAGGGGTGAGGCGACTTTTACAACTTGTAGGTCGCGCGGTCGTTGTTCTACGAATTTATTTTACGTGCTTCAATTCTTGATGAATGCAACCAAATAAATAAATATTCTTGTCGGTCTGTCGCTCGCTCGGACGTTTTGAGTGGAAATGCACGCGTACATATATAGCGCAGGCAACAACAACATTTAGAAATTACTCCCTATCTAACTGCCGCCCCCTTTGCTGCCGCCGCGCCAATGGCTGTTGCAGTTTGTTTTACTTAGAATGAATGCAAAATGTATCGCCGATGCAGCGCGTACATTGAACTCTTTGCGGTCGCTGTCGTGTTGTGTTTGCCTGCCTGCCTGTCTTGCATTTCATTAAAAATGGCTGCCGCCGCGTCGCTTGCAATTATTTATATCAATTGATTAGGCGTGCGTTTTACAGTTAAATGCGCTGCTGCTTTTTAAACCTAGCCCAATACACTGTGCATGGTATAGTTTAAGGCGGCGGCGGCGACGACAGCGGCTGTGAAGCGATAACAAAGGCTGCTGGCTTCATATGACGAATGTTGAGCGACCGCGCACGTTTGCACGCACGCAGTTGATAATAGCAGCAGATAAAGTAAGAGGGGCGAATGGGGGAATAGTGGGGAAAGAAGTGTTGGAGAAGGGGAAGACGGCGGGGAGGAGAGGGAGTAGTAGAAGAAGAAGTAGCAAGTATAAAAAGTCAGTTGAAAATGAGTCAGTTGTTGTATGTAGAGGAAACAAAGGCAGCAACAACATCAACCAAGGGTTATTGAACGCAACGCCGTTAATTAGGTTGCAGGTTGCATTGTGAGTGCACTACGTTTTGTTGCTACTTCTTCGTTTTTTTTTTTTGTATTTTTTTTTTGCGAATTTTTCATGTTGTTGTATTTAGTAGGCGACCTGCATTGATAAGCATGGCATAGCGGAAAATTTGCTGCATTTTAAATAACGAAAAAATTCTATTAAGTTTTTTTCCCTCAATTTTTTTTTTATTTTTAATAATTTTTTAATAAAAATTTTAAATATTAAACATTTTATTAGATTTTCTAAAAATTAAAATATAATTATAATTTTGTAATATTTTATTTTTCTATATATTTCAGTTGCAGAAACTTGTACTATTTATTAACGTTTTTATAACTTTAGCATATTTTCTGTATTAATTACGATACAATTTTGTTTTTAAATATTTTAAATGTTGTTTGCAAATTTTATATATCATTTTCCATATTTTTGTTTTTACTTAAATTTTTTTTTTATTATTATTAAAAAAAAAATAAAAAATTACATATATATATTTTATTGATTTCCTATAAATGTAAATATAATTTTATTTTTGTATTATTTTAATTATTAAAAAAAAAAATATTTATTTCATTTCCCAAAACATATACTATTTTATAACTTTTTTATAACTTTTTCTCATTTTCTGTATTAATTACAACAAAATTTCTTTCTAAATAACTCACATTTTATGTCACATTAAATTACACTAAAAATATTCCATTGGTGTGCTTGCCAAAAATTGCTTCTGCTGTCGCACCGTCATGCTTGAGGCGACGGCAGCAACATAAAAGTGTCAAATTTTGGTTGCTGCCAATTTTTCGAGCCCTATTTTCGCCACTAATTAAAAGCAATTAAATTTATGCTCATTTATTAATAGGCAAATAAATAGACATGCTGTAGAAATGGTTCACAAGACAGACACGGGGACAGACAGCGGGAAAAAAACAGACATTTTTGTGTTGCTGCAATTTTTATGGCTCACAAACATGACGGAAGTGAACAAACGCCAAAGATGTTGTAGTGTATTTTTTATATTTTAATTTTAAATTATGTGCGCTTATATATAAAACACAATTTATATATTTTTAAAATTTAGAAACATAAAATATTTATAATAAATCGTATAATTCGTTTTTTTTCCAATGAGTGATTTGTTTGAACTCGTTTGTTTTATAGCGAGTACTCTCAGAATTCGTCATAATAGTAGCGAGTTTTGGAATAACTCGTTAGTTATAAAATCAGACTGTATTCATGTTTATTCTTTAAAATCTCATAAGTATTACAGCGATTAACTTAATAAGAAATAACAAACTTTATTCAGCAAACTCTTTAGCAATACTACGAGCAAATTATGTTTTTACTTCACAAGTAATACACAAGATTTTCAAATAATTCATCAATAAACAGCAAGTAACTCGTTACTATTATAACGAGTATCCTATAAACGCAGTTTTTAAATCAGCTCGTCAATATCAGCTCGTCAATAACTCGTCAATATTATAACGACTATACTATAAACGCAGTTTTTTTTCTGTACGAGTTTACCAAGTTCTCGTTAATATTAAAACGAGTATCCCAAAATCGCAATTCTAAACCAGCGAGTACGCCAAAAACTCGTTAGTGTTGTAACGAGTATCCTAAAAACGCAGTTCTTGACCAGAGAGTATGTCACAAACTCGTTAAAATTATAACGAGTATCGTGTTGTCGAAATTCTAAACCAGCGAGTATGTCAAGAACTCGTCAACATTATAACGAGTAATCTAAAAACGCAGTTTTAATCCAACAATGTAACAACATGTTGCCTTACAACTGATTTGAATTGAAGCCAATGCCCTTCGAACTCGTTAGTCCCAACAACGTGTGCCCCTCAACGAACGAGTCACATGTCTCAAGTGTCAATTGCTCTCTGACCCAAAAAACAAAAACATTTTGCGCGCTAGAAATTCAAACAATTTGCAAGCAATAAATTGCAAGCAACTGCTGTTACTGCTGCTCCTAACACTCGTTGCCGTCAATCAAAACGCACATTGAATTGTTTTTTGATTCGATTATCAGCAACAGCAACACCAGAGGCAGCAATGACAGCAGCAGTAGCAGCAACAGAAGTTTTTGAACCTTTTTGAGGTGAATGATTAAATGTTGCTGGCACGGCTGCCAACAACATATGCATTTGCATAGCAAAAATATGCAGTGATTTGTGCAAAGTTGTCGATATGCTGTAGTTGTTGTTGCTGTTTTTTGGGCGACAATTTGTGTAACTAGCAGCAAGTAGAAATCATTTTTTTGTGGGTTGCTATTGCACAGAAAAATTATTTTTATTTTTAAATATTTTTGTTGTTGTTGCTATTGTTGTTATTCTAAACTGGGTTTGCCGCCTTGCAAAAAACAAAGTCACGTTTTTCAACATGTTGCTGTTGTTACTGCGATTCTTGCTGCGACTATTGCTGCTGCTGCTATTACTACTGCCTGAGGTTAACGCTTTGCCCAAGTGATTGTATCTGCTTAACAAGAATTTTCTGAAGGCCTTCGGGCGGCCAAACGCGGCTTGCAATGCATTCGAATGTTGCTGCTGCAGCGCGTTTTTGCATTGAATTAGATTGCAAAGTGATTTGCAATGTTGTTGAGATTTGTTTTTTTTTTATTTAATTTTTTCTATTTTTTTATGGTTGTTAATTTATGAGTTTTGCGATATTTTTCTCACGAAATTTATGCTTGACATTTTGCCGCAAAGCGACTGCTTAGGCTGAAGGCTGGCCGCGCGTTTCTAGGGCAGCTGTTTGTAGCTTTAAAACGGCATTTTATGGCAGCTTAAAACATAGAAATACAAATTTATTTTTAAAAACTTTAAACTACACAAAATGTTGCAAAGCAAATGCTTAAAAAGTCTGTCGTAAATTATAAAACAAGCAGCAACAATTGCAGCAACAAAAATTTAAAATAGTCTGCAATGCATTGCGCAACCAACGCTGGCTTTTGTTGCATGTTGCACGCCTCTTGTTTTGCTGTCGTAACGTAACGCACGCACTTTAGCATTGTTGTCGCGTGCGTCTGTCGCGTTGCTGTCGCACACGCCTAACGCATGCATAACACATGCGCAGTGCAAAAACAAAATAATTCAAAAATGCGCTAAACCATTGCTCAAACTAAATGCGGTGTTCCGCAGACTTAACGGTTAATGGCTACAAGCAGCAATTGTTTTACGCATGGACAACAAAAATTTAGAAGAAAAATAAATGTAAAAAATATAAAAAAAAAAACTTTAAAAAATAAATTCAAACAACGTCGCTTCAGGCTAACGCAAAAAAAATCGTATAAAATGCACAAAATCATTTTTCAACGTGGCTGCAATTGAATCGGCGGCAGCAACCAACGTGTGTCCAGCGTTGCCAGCAACAAACAACGTTACTACTTTGTCTGAGGTTAGTTTTCGTTGTTGCTGCTGCTGCTCAAATTGTTGTCCAAGTCGTTGTTGTTTTTGTTTTTATTGTTGTTGCTGCTTTTATTGTAGGTTAAGTTTTTGGTTTTTCGTTTTAAGCTTTTGTTTTATGTATCTCGTAGTTGTTGCTGTAGTTTGTTGGACTGTGCTGCTGCTTGTTTTATATGTTGTTGTTATTGTATTGCCCTGTGTTCGGCTGCTTGTTGTTGTATTTTAGTTTTTGTTATTGTTGTATTTTTTTTTATTGTTGTTGTAGGTTTTGAGCTCGGCTCACCGTCGCTGCCGCTTGAGGTGAGCTGCGTTTAATGAACTCGTGTGCGTTTTGTCTACAAAATTATGTTATTTTTGTTGTTGCTATTTTTTGCAGTTCTTGCTGTTTTTTTTTTTTTCAATTTTTATCATTACGTCGCATATAAATTAATTTATTTTATTAATGAATTCTATTTAATGTATTCGACAAATGCTTGACAAGCTTCTCAAAAACGAAACAAATAGCTAAAAAAAATACTCAAATTGTTGATATTTTTATGAATAATATTTATTGTTCACTTTTCTAGTTTTTTTTCATTGCTCAGATGCATTTAGATTGCATTTTAAAGCATCAAATCTGACTTCAAGCCTATACATCAAGCACAGTTTGGTTGACTGCAACTATTATTTTATTATATTCAAAATCTTATCATCGCATATAAAGTAAATATTGTTCTTAATGATTTCAATTTTTAAATGTTGTTGTATCAGTCATCATAACACATGCTGCTTGTCAAGCATTTCAAAACGTGACAAAAATCTAAAAAAAAAACACACTAAAATTTTTGATATTTTTATAAATATTATATTTTTGTTAACTTTGCAAGTATTTTTTTCATTGATTGGATGCATTTAGGTTGCATTTTAAAGCGACAAATCTAACTTCAAGCCTACAAATCAAGCATAGCTTGGGCGACGGAACATTTTATTGTTGTTTTTATTGCTGTACCTTATGAGACGCTTATAATTTAAATAATTTTCTTTATTAATTCAACTTTTAAATGTTGTTGTTTCAGGCAACACAGCAAATGCTTGACAAGCATATAGAAAGTAGATAATTTTAGCTGTAAAACAGTTGAATTATTTATAAAGTTGTTAAAAATATTAAATTCTGTTTATTTTATATGTTTTTTCAGCAGTTAAGTTTGATTCAGACAGCATTTAAAAGCAACAAGCCTAACTTCAAGCATACAAATCAAGCGCAGTAGTGCTTTAATGATGGCTAACTTGTTTGTTTTTTTAATTATTATTAATTTATATTAATTTAGTGAATATTTTAATTGCAAAAATACAAAAAAAAAAATTATAAAAAAATATATTTTTTTTTTTATTCTGAAAACAGTTCTTTGTATAAATTATAAAAATATCATTTTTTGTTTAACTTTTTTTATATATAAAAAAAATATATTTTGTAGACAAATTTTATATATTTTATTTTTATTTTTTTTAATTCTATTTTTTATAAAAAAATATTATGTATAAATTATAAAAATATCAATTGATTTTATTTTTTTTTTTACTTTTTAATACTAAAAAAAAATGTTATGTAGAAAATAAATAAAAAAAAATGTATTTCTTAAATTTATTTTTTTCTTAAAAAATAAAAATATTCCTTTTTGTGTTCTAAATAAATTTTAACAATTTCTAAAATTTGATTTTTTTTATTTCAAAATATTATTTAAAAGAAAATTTAAAAACATTGCAAAAACTTTACAAAATTGTTGTGTAATAAAACACATTGCATGGCAACTGCTGCTGCTGCTCATAATAGTTTTTCTATTAAATGCAATAGCAGCGGCAGCGCAGCAACAACAAGAAAACTTTTCTACTTTCAATGAATGACATAATTGCAAATACAGCAGCAGCAACAATAGCAACAACAAAGCATGAAGAGCCATTGCATGTTGTATTATTTAAGCCAAACTTTGTATAATCAACTTTATCGACAGTAGTAGCAACAGCAACAACAATAAATTGCCAGCAACAACAATAAATTGCCAGCAACATAACATGCGCGCGGGAACTACCAACACAGCACAGCACATCACATCACGTCACGTCAAGCACATGCATGACAAGCATGCAATGCAGCCAGCGCAAATGTATTAGAGCGCGAAAATGCAACGAGTGAGAATGAACGAGCGACGAGTCGGTCGATGAGTGAGAAAGGATGGTAGAGAGGCGAGTATGAAGGAAGAGCAGCAGCAGCGCCATCACCACGAAGAACCTGAAATTCTACGCAGGCTGCCAATGTGAATGAACTCTGTTGCTGTTGTTGTTGCTAATGTTGCTGCTGATTTTATGGCAAATATTATTTTTTCAACTTTCTCGCTCGCACACAGCAACAACAACAACAACAATAATAGCACTCATTGCAACAACAACAACAAGAACAACATTAATAGCTGCAGCAGCAACAATTGCTATTGCTGCTGCACATGCGAAAGTCATTGCACTGTGCGGTACTTTCGTTGATGTTGCTGCGACTGCTGATTGTCGTCGTTGAATGTTGGCGGCGGTCATTGACATTACGCAATATCAACAGCAACAACAACAACAACAACTTGAACTACCCAACAACAACAACAACTAGTTGCAAAAATATTCTAGAATGTTGTTGCCGCCACAATTGCATTAGAAAGCCACATTCACAACAGCAATAGCAGCCTTTTGCGCCAAGTTATAAATGCGCTGTTGCCACATTTCCTTACTTTGGCTGCCTTGTTGCCATGTTGCACTCGACTTTTATGTTTTTTTCTTTGTGCGTTTATGTTAAGCTTACGTCATGGGAATTTGACCGCCAGCAAATAACGTCAGTTAGAACAGCAGCAACATATCAGGCAGCCGCAGCAACACAATTTTAAACATACGAAAACCATGGAGAAAAAGCAGAAGTAGCAGCAGCTAAAGCCAATTGGCATGCAAAATTGCAATTAGCTGGAAATGATGTTGACGATGCGTTGTGTTGCTTTTGCATGTATTGTTGTCGCTGTTTCTTATGTTGCTGACTTTTTGCTGTATTTATTTGAATGCTTCGTTTGCATTGGAATTTTTATGCGTCATGCATCACAAAAAATTATAATAATAAAAATAACAAAAACAACAAATACATTGCCGTTGCTTTTGCCTGCGTGTTGCTGACAGATAAGCAATGCGTCGCGCGAGTTTATTGAACTGTCAACCCGCGCGCGAAATTAGAACAACGTTGTACGTTCGTTGCCCCCCAACACTTGTCACACATTCGTCGTTGAGTGCGCTTGAAACTTTAAAGCTGTCCGATTTCAATTGATAAACACCATGAACAGCTTTAATGCATTTAACAAATTATTATGTTAAATATACAAAATTTTAAAAATAAATTCTTTATTTGTTCCACCTAATTAGAGTTCAGTTCATCTACTCTACATAATTCAAATCAACTATACACCCAAATTAAACTCACGCCCTCCTCAAACACATTTATAATCGCTCGTTGACATTTACACAACCTCGTAAACCATAGTAGTCAGTGATAGTTTAGAGCAACAACAATTGAGGCACCCAGATATTATTAGGCAATACACACACCATCCAATTTGCTCCAATTATTGCTTGGGAATCTCTTTCAATATTTAATCATTTTCTTCTAAGGTTTAGAGACCTTTACGAACCTTTTATGTCTTGCTTAGAACATTCTTGTTGTCCCAACTAACGTTCTAGAATTTCTGTCAATATTAGATCATAATCTTCTATGTTTTCGTATCCTTTTATATCCTACTTAAAACTATCTACTTTTTTTAACTCTGAAATTTCTCTTAAATTTATCTCCCGATTTCTCGTAAGTCTTAGTAATATTTCCAAACCTTTTATACCTACTTAAGTACTTTGCATTTCCATTCAAACCACCCTTCAACACTGTCATTTAAAACCTTCTCCCACAGCCTTCTAAAAATGTTCTTCCATAGCCTTTCAAAAAAACGATTTAATACAAAACCATCTCTCACACAGCATTTTGAATACTTTATTTAATTTAAAACATTCTCCTAGTCTTTTAAAAACATATTTTTTATAGAAAACCTTTTCTCGCATCCTTTTAAAAACCTCTCTTCCAAAGCTTTTTAAAAATCTTTAATACAAAACCATCTCTCACAGCATTTTGAAAAACTTTGATATTAAACCTTTTTCCAGTCTTTTAAAAACCTTTTTTTTTATAAATTACTTTCTACCACAGTCGTTTAAAAATCTTCTTTAATATACAACCTTCTCCCATAGCCCTTTAAAGCCTTCTTTAAAATAAAACCTTCTCCCACAACCTTTTAAACGCTTTCTTTAATATAAAACCTTCCACAGCCTCTTCATCTTAAAACCTTCTCTCACAGTATTTAAAAATCTTTGAAACACTAGAAAAGTTTAGAAAGCCTTTAATATAAAAAAAATCTTCCACAGGCTTTTAATAGCCTTCTTTAATATGAAACCTTCTCCCACAGCCTTTTAAAAGCCTTCTTTAATATAAAACCTTCTGACACAACCTTCTCCCACAACCTTCTTCATCTTAAAACATTCTTTCACAGTATTTTAAAAAAATTTTAAAACGTTCTTTAATATGAAACCTTCTTCTACAGCCTTTTAAAAATCTTCTTTAATATAAAACCTTCTTCCACAGCCCTTCTTCGTCCTAAAACCTTCTTTTACAGTATTTTGAAAACTTTTTGAAAATTAAAAAAACCTTCTTTCCACCGTAACCTTTTAAAAATCTTCTTTAACATAAAACCTTCTCCCACAAACTTTTAAAAACCTTCTTTAAAAAAACCTTCTTTAAAAAAAAACCTTCTTTAAAAAAACATACTCCCCCAGCCTTTTAAAAGCCTCCTTTAATATAAACATTTTTTCCCATAGACTTTTAAAAACCATTTTAATATAAAACCTTCTTCCGCAGCCTTTAAAAAACCTTCTTTTATATAAAACCCTATCCCTTGTCTCATTAAAACCTTCTTTAATTACCTTATATCACTATAAAACCTACGCAGCAAAGAACCTCTTTAAACAAATCATAACCTTCACTGATCTTCGCATAGCTGTACCCAAAGCACCCTGCAGGTCCAAACAACCTTCTAAAATCTACTCCGACCTCCCATCATCTATTAAAACCTTACGGAAACTTTAGACGACCACCCTTAAGCTTCTTTAAGCACACTCAAGCTGTTTTAGTCTTTCATAACCTCTCCACTATCAAACACAATCTCGTCCCCAATATTGCTCAATCCTTTTGTAATCGCCCACCATCCTTGCCACACGAAATGAAATCAAAAGCCTGGCAAAAGTCCGAGGCCAACCTGCAGCTAACGTTACAAGGGTGCCCAGAATTTGAGTAGAACCTACGCAACTTAAATTTGTTCCCTTCGTTCATCTCCACCTACCGTACTGTCTCGCCCCTCCACCTCCGGCGCAACAATACTATGTGGTCGAAGAGTTGAATGACTTCAAAGTAGGCGCTAGGCAAAGCGCGCTATTTGCAGCAATTTATTTTTGTTGCTGCTGCTGCTAAAATAGCATTGAGTGAGTCTCTTTCCACAGAGTATCTCTCTCTCTCAGATGCAACAACTACAACATCTATGCGCGAATGTAGTTGTTGTTGTTGCGAATCTGAATGGGCGCCTTTTTGTTGTTGTTCTTTTTTTGCAACGCGTTGCAATGCATTGCCGCCAACGGCCGCAGCAACAGCAGCTGCAGCAGTTCATTGCACTCTGCCCTCGCCCCAGTTTAAAATGCAGCAGCAACTATGATGCTGTCGGCAGCGGTCGTTGCAGCGGCAACAACTGCAGCGAGCGCCAAAGTAGTGGCCACGAATAGTGGTAACGAATAGAACTAAATTTGAAGCGCTCAAAATGTATTAAATTCTTACAAAATTGAAATATTGAGAAAAATTCAAATTTTCAAATACTTTCAAAATTTATAAAAACACAACAAAATATTAACAAACAAATACAAATTTTCAAATAAAATAAAAATTTCAAAATTCGAAAATTTACAAAAAAATACAAATATTTTCAAATACAAAAATAAAATAAATTGAAAATATAAATTAATTAAATTTTTGAAATTTTAATAATTTGAATAAATTTTTATAGCTGCAAGAAAATTTTGCAAAATTTTGATATTTTTTCAACAATATAAATTTTTATTTATACAAATTATTAAAAATATTTATAAGTGTTTTCATTGTTGAAAAATATGTTTTATATATTAAATAAAAAAATAAAAAAATTGAATATTTTTCAAAACTTCAACATTTTTTTTTTTTTTTTGATTTTTTAAAACTTTTGTAATTATGTTATTTTACATTTTCTTAAATTTATATTATATATTTTTGCCTTATTATATATATTTTTTTAAAAATAAAACGACGTGCTCAAGAACATTTGCCACTCACTGACTGCCTGCCTGCAAAGAAAATCCTCAACCTAGTTGGGATTCATTCAACTCGCTGCGTCGTTGAAGCCAACGACGACTGCAACGACGTTTTTAGTTCAAACGAAAAATAAACCCAAGTAAGCAGGAGCTTTGCGTTGAAAGCTCACGGGCTTTGACGTCACAGCAAGTTTTGCAGCAGTTTCATAGCAGCAGGCAGAGAACGAGCAACATATGAACCAACGAATGCATAAAATAACGAACGAATTACATGCTAACGAGTAGCGCAAGCAACGAGTAAACTGAGTGTATTTCGAAAATAACAAAAAGCGTTGCATACTTTTTATTGCTCGCACAGCCTAAAAGTAGGCACTGCATTTTGATTGTATTTTTCAGAGATGCTATGTTTTATATATTTTTGCAATTCTTGTTCATGCAGCAAACGCAAGAATTTCGAAATTGTAGTTTTTCGAACATTATTGCGAAGATAATAAGTCAGTGAATTTATAGGGTAGAAAGGAGGGTTTTGATAAAATTCGCAGCGGGGGAGTAAATATGTTTTGTGCACAGCACAGGTACCTGAGATGCGTAGCATTTTGTTGTTGCTGGTTGCTGTTTTTGTTGGTTAGTGGTGATGGTGCAGTTTGAGATGAGAGCTATTGTTGTTGTTGCAATAACCAACGACTTTGGCAGCAAAAGAGGCAGAAACAGAGATAGCAAAAGTCGTGTCGTAACCCAAATAAACCTGAGGTTGATGACCTAAATTGCGCAGGGCAACGAACTCAATATAGGCGAACAGCAGGGCTGCAGTTGAATGGACGAATGGACAGACGGTTGGACGGATGGATGGCATGGAATGGTTGGATAGATGGATGGATGGTTGCATGGATGGCGCGCGGCTAACAGCAGCGCAGCAATGCAGCAAGACAAGGCAACATGTGCAGAATATGTTGCTGCTTCGCATGCAATGAAGAGAGTAAAAGGTATAACGCATTATAGCGAATAAATCAATCGTGTGATTTAAAGGAAATGAAAAATTATTGAAAAAGAATTTTAAATTTATAAAAGAAAAATATTATAAAAATATTTTTGTTCTTTAAACTATGAATAAAAATAAAAATATGTTTATTCTTTAAAATTATAAAAGAAAAATTTTATAAAAATATTTATATTATTTAAAATTTATTTTTCAATATGAAATTTTTATATTTATAAAATAAAAATTATAATAAAAAATATATTGAATAATTAATATTTTTGAAATTTTTGTAAATGTATTAAATATTAAATCACAGATAATTTAAAGTCAATTTTAAATTAAAAATCAGCTTTTTGACAATTTTTTAATTGTCTATGATTATAGGAAATTTTAGAAAAATTTTAAATAATGATTTTAATATAAAATTTTAATTTTAAATAAATTTATAAAGTTGTTTGTTTATCAAAAAAAAAAGAAAACAAAATAATAATACCAAATATCATTAATTGACATATGCTATTTCACAAAATTGCACTAAAATATAATACATAATTGGAAATATGTTAAAAAAATGATTTAAAAAATTTTATTTTTAAAATGAAAAATTTTACAATCTTTTATTAATTTTAATAGAAAAAAATTACTATATAACATATTTTTTTAATTTATATACAATTTTTTTTTCAATAAACAGATATATTTTACAAAATTTTACATTAAAATTATTTATCTTAAATATTTAATGAAAAAAATAACTATTTAATTAAACTAACATTTAAAATCATTAATTATGATTTTTTATAATACAAATTGCAATAAAATTTAATCATTTTATTGCTTTTTGTTAAAATTGCCTAATCTCGCCACACATGAGCCCTGCATTTGCTCTACTCACCGCACCAGCCCACCCCACAGTTCAAGCAACAACAAAAACAATACAAAAAAAAAGCAGCACTGCTCTCCCGCAACATCACCACCACCACTAACAACATCATCGACGCCACACCATATTCTCGTATTTTTCTTCCTCTTCTTTTGACGCTGTCAGTCGTTCAAGTGCATTCGAGAGCATTCACCCCAAAAATGCACGAACGAACAATAAAATAACGAAGCTGAAAAACGAACGAACTACTTGCTGCACACGATGTGAGCCATGGAAAAAAAACAAAAACAAACGCAACGAGAATGATGAGTGCAGCAAAAACTAGCGAATGCCTGGCAAATATGGCGCAGAAATGCAACGAGTGCAGCAGTTCGTTATCAGTGTGTGAGTGTGACAGAGCGAGAGAGATAAAGTAAACAACAACAATTAAAGGGTAGAGATTTGTGTAGTTTGCGATTACGATAAGCAGCAAATAGAGCACGACAACGAGTGAAATACAATTTTGAAGAGTTGACGCAAAATGAGTGAAAAATGTTTAAAAAATAAAAATAAAAAATCTAATTTTTATACACTAAAATAATTAAATATTTTTTTTTTGGTTATTTCATAAAAATTATAAATAAATAAATAAATAAATAAATAAAAAAATAAAAAAATAAAGAAATAAAGAAATAAAGAAATAAATAAAGAAATAAATAAAGAAATAAATAAAGAAATAAAGAAATAAAGAAATAAAGAAATAAAGAAATAAAGAAATAAAGAAATAAAGAAATAAAGAAATAAAGAAATAAAGAAATAAAGAAATAAAGAAATAAAGAAATAAATAAATAAAGAAATAAAGATATAAAGAACTAAAGAAATAAAGAAATAAAGAAAAAAAGAAAAAAAGAAATAAAGAAATAAATAAAAAAATAAATAAATAAATCAAGAAATAAAGAAATAAAGAAATAAAGATATAAAGAAATAAAGAAATAAAGAAATACAGAAATAAAGAAATAAAGAAATAAAGAAATAAAGAAATAAAGAAATAAAGAAATAAAGAAATAAAGAAATAAAGAAATAAAGAAATAAAGAAATAAAGAAATAAAGAAATAAAGAAATAAAGAAATAAAGAAATAAAGAAATAAAGAAATAAAGAAATAAAGAAATAAAGAAATAAAGAAATAAAGAAATAAAGAAATAAAGAAATAAAGAAATAAAGAAATAAAGAAATAAAAAAATAAAGAAATAAAGAAATAAAGAAATAAAGAAATAAAGAAATAAAGAAATAAAGATATAAAGAAATAAAGAAATAAAGAAATAAAGAAAATAAATAAAATAAAAAAGAAATAAAGATATCAAAAAATATCATAAAATAAAGAAATTAAAAAATAAAGAAAAATAAAAAAACTTAATGAAAAAAGACAAATTTGTAAAAATAAAAAAATATATTAAAAAAAATAAAATTAAAAAATTAACAAATTATAAACAAAAACTTAAAAGAATAAAAAACAAATATAAAAATTTATATAAATGTATTAAAAAAATATAAAGAAATAAAAATAAATAAAGACAGAAAACTAAAATCAAAAAAAAAAAATAAAATGTAAAATATTCAAAATCAACGCGCGCTCTAGGGGTACATTGTATCTGTAAAAAACACAGATTATCTCTATTTTTATGTCTCCACAATGCATGTGTGCTATAAATAAATTCAAAATCCAAAGAAAGTTGAAATGAAAACAAAAACAACTAAAAGCAACAGCGAACGGATCAGTTTTTAAATTATTGATGCAGGTTCGGGTAGGCTGACGTTTGCCGGTTTTGCTCTATTTCTCGTTTATAGCACTATTCAATTAGAGTGCAACAGCAACATACAAATACTCATTTTACTCACTCCAACAACTTGAATATATTTTACGTTAATTCATAATAAACAAAAAATAATAAAAAAAAAACATTTTTGTATTCAATTCAAGCCATACGAGTTGGTATAAGGTTGTCAAAGTGACATTTTAAATAGACAGTCTTTGAAATTTAGCAGAACCCCATAACAATTAATCATTATGTGCTAATGGTGAACATAATTAGCATAAATTAATTATGCGACAGACAATTCTTCCGCATGTAGATAAAGTTTGACTATTTTTGGATTTTAAAATATTTGGATTTAGCAAAAATATAAAATAAAATAATACGAGGTACTTTGAAAATCAAGAAAATGTTAAATAGATAAATAAATAAATAAATAAATAAATAAATAAATAAATAAATAAATAAATAAATAAATAAATAAATAAATAAATAAATAAGTAAATAACTGTATAAAAAAATAAATAAAGAAATGAAGAAATAAATAAATAAATAAATAAATATATATATAATATTTAAGTTGAATTAATTTAAAATTAAAACATTTATTTTAAATAGAAATTGGTATTTAAAAAGTACTATTTATATTAATTGTATATAAATAATATCTTATCAAAAAAAAAACTATTATAGATATTTCCAGATTTGTTCTGAGCGCGGTTTAGCTGCTCAAAGAGTAGCGAGCGACATTGGGGGCCACACAGAGAACAGAGCAACGAGTGCTAAAGTAACGAGCGGAAGCCTGGTAGGGCGCGCTCTCACACACGCTCTTTCACTACCACAAACTAACGAACGAATGGACAGACGCACAAAGAAAACTAGTGCGTTTGGAAATATAAAAGAGCTGGCTCTTGTTCTTGCGCCTGCCTTTACTCTCTCTCTCTCGCAACGAGTGCGAGTGAGCTCAGCGAGTTGACATTGAACGAGTTCATTCACATTTGCCTGGTCATTTACCGTGTGTTGGGCTATACACACAGATACACACACACAAACAAATACTACTAGAGTTTACAATAAAACGCATATAAAATAATAAAATAAACAAGAAATGAAAAGAAAAGAAAAAAATAAAAACTGTAGCATAAAGTTGTGCGGGGCTTGAAAACACGTTGTGCGAAGGGTACAAAGAGTCGCTCTGGGTAACAAAAACAAAAAAAAAAACTATTGACGGATGAGGGTTGCTGTTATGGAGCGGGGGACAAATACGTGTGGTGTTGATTAAGAATTTGAGGGAGGAAGTAAAAGAATAGAAGTATTAAGAACAAAAATATGTAGTACTACAAGAAAAATGACTATGAGGCATTAAAAATATTGATAAGCGCTGCATAGTATTTGTTGATGATTAAGAATAGACGACGACGATGATGATATAGGGAGGGTAGGCCAAATGGAAAACAAACAAAAAAAATGTAGAACTTGGACAACTCGTTGTAAAAACATTATGACCTACTCAAAGTGTTGATAGTAAAAAAAATACGTGAATGACGTTTATTTGACAGCACACCTTTGAACAAGTGCCAGCTGAGGTGACATTTGAAGTGATAGCTAAAGTGACAGCTTCAATAGCAAATTTTAAATTTCATTTTATGTAAATAAAAATGTAACTCAAACTAATATAATTGAAAATAAGTAAATCTGGCATATTTTGAAATTCACTTTTGAGCAATTTAAAATACATATTTTGAAAGTAACTTAGGATCTAATTTCGAATAAGTAAAATCATCTGTCATATTTTGAATTTCATTTTTGAGCGACTTTTGAATAAGAATATCTTTCATATTTTGAAATTCATTTTTGAGCGAATTTTAAATTAGTCAATTTGACATTTTTTTGAAATTAAGTATATTTGTTTTTTTTGTAATTCCTTCTTGAGCGATTTCAAATAAGTATATCTGGCATTTTTTGAAATTTATTTCTGACTGAAATTCAAATTAGTTATTCAAATAAGAATTGCAACAAAGTAAATCTGAAATATTTTAAAAGTTTTTTTTTTTTGTTCAAATTTCCAAGAAGTAAATCTAGCAGTTTTTAATATTCATTTTTGGTTGTCAGTAACAATCCGGCATATTTTAAACTTTATTTTTGATTAAATTTTAAATTTATAAATTTGACATATTTTGGATATTATTTTGGAAGGAATTTCCAATGAGTAAATTTATTTTGATTTTTTTTTAATTAAAATTCAAAAATTTCGTTTAATTAATTCCACAAACAAAAAATAGATTTAATTACATTTATTCTGTATTGAAGAGGTAAATTTTGAAACATTAAAAACCATCTCTATCGATTTCAAATTTGGAGACATTTTCGATTTGATAATTTTGTTCGTTAGTCTACACTATGCGCTGCATAAGCATTAATAATTTTCTTATTTATCTTTAGATCCCAAATGCTAAAAAATTCTTCAAAAATAAACAAAAAAAGAAAATTCAAATTTTCGAGTTTAAATTCAAATAACTCAAAAACAAAACGAAATATTAACATTTATTGATATTTTATAATTAGTCTTGACAATTACATGAAAAATTGCATTTACAGTTTTTTGACAAACTAGTTGTGTAATAGACTGTATTTTTTTATTCTAAAAAGTGGCTCAGAAGGACCTACAATTTCGATAGCCGTTTTCTTAAAAACCTTAGGTAATATGAAAAATCTGAGTATGCAGTTAGAATCAGAAACCCCGAATTATATAGAATTGATATAAGAAATATTAAAAGGACACTTTTTTCGTTTTGCCTCTAAGTGCGACAACGAGTAAAACCAGCGAATTTTCTCAATAAGACGCACAAAGCTGTCTATAAATGTTAAAATTTCTCTTTAAAATGAAGTTTTAAATAAATTAAAAGCTTTACATATTAAAAATTCAGCCGACCAAACTTTTGCGCTAAAAACGCAGCTCAGCTGTCACGAAAAAAACTGCTCAAAATTAAATAAAAAAATAAAAAAAAAACTACAAAGAGCAATAGACAGAATGAAGGTCGCCAATTAAAAACCGAAAATATAATAATAAAATAAAACTAGTTGCTTCCTAGTCGACCGAAAATAACGAAAACGCATTAACATACAAAAAAAGAGACTACAACAAAAATGTCTATAAAAAAAAATGTCTACAAAAACTATACGTACAAAGTACAAAAACTAAAAAAAAAATTGAAAACCAACAACAACAAATAAAACAAATGTATGCCGAACATAAATTAGATGCAGAGCCCTCACGCAGACAGGTTTCAATGTTGTACGTCCGTTTTGCCGTCTCTCGACGTCTGTGAAAAGGTTTCACGCACCACACAAAACTAACGAAATAAAATAACCTTGAACTTCAAAAATTCGGTACACAAAGCAACGAGTAGCTAGTACTCGCGTGTGAGCAAGCAGCACAGCGAGTAGCGGTGATCGTGTGCGAGAACGAGTCGAAGAGCTATAGTGCGTACGTGCGTTTGAAAAAGGTTAAATTAAAGCTGCTATAAATAAAAAAAAAATACTAATTTAGGGGACATATTTTTGGCAAAATGTTGGCATTCATAAATTTTGAAAAAAAAATGTTAAAGAAAAACGAACGAGTAGCGAATAAGAAAAGAATTTAAATAATGAATTTTTGCTTTTGTTAAGGAGGCTCATTATTTAATTGGAAAATTTGTAATGCCAAGGAACAAATATTGCGCATTTTTATTTTTTATAATAAAAAAACAAAAATAACAATGACTCGCAGACGCAACAGATAACTCAAGAGGAGTACTCAAGAGTGAATTCAAGTCAATGAACTGTTCGCAAACTATACACAACATATTAAAAATACACAGCCAACTTATTTTCAAAGAAACAAAAAATATATAAACCACAAAAAATATATAAAACACGGTACAAAGAAAGGAAACTAGAGGACAAGGCCAGCAGGCAACCAAGAACGAACAGTAGACTGTAGCAAGAAGGGTCTTGAATGAGCGACACAGACGACTGAAGTTGGCAGACATAGCGCTGCTAGCTCGTTTTCATGTGTGAGTGGTGCGGAGAAGAGTGCAAGCGGCAAGCTCCTCGCGAGCAAGCGGATCAAAGAATTTAACCTAATTCAAGGACGTCAACGAGTCGTTTATTTATTTTTTATCGACAAAAAAAAAAGAAAGGGAATAAAATATAATGAGCCGCATATATATTTAAAAAAAATAATCAAGAACTTGGTATATAAGGGAATAGGACAAATTACGCCACAAGGTTATATATATGAAATACAGACATATAATAAATTTGTAGACTGGCAAAAAAAATCGAAAAAAATAAACTACGGAGCTACGCCTGAAAGGCTTTAAATCACAAGGACTCGAAGCAACAGGCAAGGCAGGTAAAATATAAGGCACACGATCGTGTGCAAACAAAACAACCCAAGAAATTTATAAAATCCGACTATTGCGTCGTAGTTTTTTTTTTTTTTTTGGTATACAAAGGGCACTCTCTTTCGCACTCTTTCACTCGTTCGTTGCAAGGATATATCGAAGAGTTCATTCAAGTTCAATGTCAATGGCAAGGCGTATAGTATATCGGCTTTGTGTAGCGTCAAATGGGCTGGATCATTTGCGAGCTCTGATCCTTTTAATTTCAAATGCATTTCTTTCTTTTGCATTCTACAAAGTGTTGAAAGGGTTTTGCTTTTTGTTAGGTTTTACTTTTATTTCTAAAAAAAGTGCAATAGATATCCGGTTGATCCTTCCCGATCGAATTCTCACAACACGTGTTCGGCACACGTTTGCCTGTTTAAATGGTAGACCCTTTATTAATTCAATTTTTTGATTTTGTTTAGATTTTCTTTTATTTCTTCTTGCTTATTATCTAATTCTAGTTATCTAATTTAAATACTATGTTTATTTTCCAAAAAAGAACGTGATTTTCACTAAGACAAAATAAGACTTTTTCAAACTTACCTTGCAACCCTCGCACGAGTGTACGCCGTAGTGGAAACCGGAAGCCTTATCGCCGCAGACGCGACACAGCACGGTAGTGCCATCGAATTCTAAAAAATGAGAAGAAAATTGAATAATTAAAATGTGTAAAAGTTGAAATTGGAAAATGGGATTAAAACAATTCAAAATTTTATATCAACAACAAACATTTTAACAAAAAAAAAAATGTATATATATTTTTACTGAAAAATTAAATTTTTACATGTAAATTAAACTTGTACTGAAAAATTTAAATTTTATTTTTTACTGAAAAATTGAATTTTTACTGAAAAATTGAATTTTTACTGAAAAATTTAATTTTACTGAAAAATTGAATTTTTACTGAAAAATTTAATTTTACTGAAAAATTGAATTTTTACTGAAAAATTGAATTTTTACTTTAAATTTGAATTTTTACTGAAAAATTGAATTTTTACTGAAAAATTGAATTTTTACTGAAAAATTGAATTTTTACTGAAAAATTGAATTTATACTGAATAATTGAATTTATACTGAATAATTGAATTTATACTGAATAATTGAATTTTTACTGAAAAATTGAATTTTTACTGAAAAATTGAATTTTTACTGAAAAATTGAATTTTTACTGAAAAATTGAATTTTTACTGAAAAATTGAATTTTTACTGAAAAATTGAATTTTTACTGAAAAATTGAATTTTTACTGAAAAATTGAATTTTTACTGAAAATTTGAATTTTTACTGAAAATTTGAATTTTTACTGAAAATTTGAATTTTTACTGAAAAGTTGAATTTTTACTGAAAAATTGAATTTTTACTGAAAAACTGAATTTTTACTGAAAAATTGAATTTTTACTGAAAAATTGAATTTTTACTGAAAAATTGAATTTTTACTGAAAAATTGAATTTTTACTGAAAAATTGAATTTTTACTGAAAAATTGAATTTTTACTGAAAAATTGAATTTTTACTGAAAAATTGAATTTTTACTGAAAAATTGAATTTTTACTGAAAAATTGAATTTTTACTGAAAAATTTGAAATTTTACTGAAAATTTGAATTTTTACTGAAAAATTGAATTTATACTGAAAATTGAATATTTGCTGAAAATTTTAATTTTTACTGAAAAATTGAATTTTTACTGAAAAATTGAATTTTTATTGAAAAATTGAATTTTTATTGAAAAATTGAATTTTTACTGAAAAATTTAATTTTTACTGAAATGTTGAAATTTTACTGAAAAATTGAATTTATACTGAAAATTGAATATTTGCTGAAAATTTTAATTTTTACTGAAATGTTGAAATTTTACTGAAAAACGGATGGTGTTCCGACAAGGTTAATAATACAATAATCAGTTATCGATTCTGTTCCTATTACAAATTATACTAATAATGATAAAATTAAACAAAATCATTTTTATTCTGTTTTATACAGATTTCATCTTCTTTATCTCAGTATTTAATCAATTGATTATCACTATCAGTGACAGGAAACCAAGTGAAAAAAAAAAACCAAGAAAGTGCAAAAAAAAAATCAAAGAAAGTAATAAAAACAAAACAAAAGAAAAGAAATGCAAAAACAAAGAAATTGCAAAAGAGAACAACAAAAGCCTACAAAAAAAAAACTTTCTTTTGTTGTGTCCTCTCTGTGCTCAACCTGATCTCGTGCCGTTGATGCTACTGCGGTTTTTCTCAGTTTGACGTTGCGTTCGGCTGCCGATCGTGCCATCGTTAATGAACACCAAAGTTATTACATAACTTTCACCGAAAGTTCTGACACGCTTGCTTGAATGATGACCAAACGAACAAAAAAAAAACAAACGCCATAATCTGCTTTTTCCACCTATCAAACCACATAACATCCGACCACCCCCTCCCGACAGTCAACGGATGATCATAAAAGTATTTTAGTGATCTGCTCGTCAAAATGATCTCTCTCTTTCGTGTATTTTCGCTCTTTTAAAATGTTTCTTTCTTTTCTTGTTGAATTTACTATCTGGTGCTGGCAAATACTCGTTTATTACGAAGAAAGTAGAAAGAGAATGCGATAGTAAAAAAAAAACATGTGAACATTGGAGAAAGTAATTTGAAGCATACAAGTATCTGACAGTTTGTACCGCTCACAGAGTATCTCTGACTATGTTTGTGTGTGTGTTTGTGAACTTGAAAATTATTTTATAATAGATAGAAAATGAAATGATTTTTTTTTTTTGGTGTTTCATCATGCGTTGTTATTTTTGGTTTTGTGTTAACCTAGGCATGCCTTTGAAATGAATTGGGAATTAGAATGTTTTGTAGCTGTGAGATACTTTTGATTGTTTTGACAGATACTAAAGCAATGAGTGGCATTTTGAAAGTTTGAATTTTTTAGAACTAAAAATTTAAATTTTCATTTTTTCAATTTTTCACTAAAAATTCAAATTTTTACAAAAATTAATTTTTTCATTACAAAATTTAATTTATCACTAAAAATTCAATCACTAAAATTGTAAATTTTCACTACAAATTTAACTTTTTACTAAAATTTTAATTTTTTACTAAAATTTTAATTTTTCACTAAAAATTCAATTTTTCACTAAAAATCAATTTTTTACTAAAAGTTCAATTTTTCACTAAAAATTCAATTTTACACTAAAAATTCAATTTTTCACCAAAAATTCAATTTTTTCACTAAAAATTCAATTTTTCTCTAAAAACTCAATTTTCACTAAAAACTAAATGTTTCACTAAAAATTAAATATTTTATTAAAAATTCAATTCTTCATTAAAAATTCAAATTTTCACTGAAATTGTAAATTTTCACTAAAAATTAAATTTTTCATTATAAATTAATTTTTTCACTAAACTTGAAAATTTTCACTAAAATTCAATTTTTCACTAAAAATTCAACTTTAACTAAAAAAATCATTTTTTCACTAAAAACTAAATTTTTCATTGAAAATTAAATTTTAAGTGAAAAATAGTAAAAATAACAAAAAAATCCCATAAAACATAAAAATGGCTGTTTGTCGCATGCCAATGTGCAATTATAGTATAGCGTGCATCTAAACGTCACAACAACAAAAATAATAATAACAGCAACAATAAAAAAAAAAACTCGACAATAACAACAAACTTAACTAACTCCTGCCAACTGCAATGAAGTCATTCACATTGTTTGGCGTTGTAAATGTTGCTGCTGCGTGCGTTCGTTCAACTCAATTTAAATTCAACGCAGCAACATACAAATCACAACAACAGCAATAGCAACAATAACAACTAAACAAAATAAGAAAAACAAATCCAACGTGATCATCAGTCAGCCATTTATTGTGCCAAAGCAAAAGAGCCACAACACACACTATGTATTTTTTTTCGCTTCACTCTTTTTGCAGCGCATTTCGCGATCATCAACGTCATGATGATGATTATGATGACGACGAAGACTACTACGTCGTCGTTGACGGCAGCATGTTCATGATCTTCAGCAGCAACAAAGCCATAATAGTATTTTCTAGCCGCATGCAGCAGAGGCCACTGACATTTTGCACTGCAGATCATTGCACTTTTGTTGTTGACAGCAGCAGCAACAACAAACAAAATGCAGCACACGATCGTGCAGCAGAAGATCGTCGTCTTAGACGTTGCTGCGCAATGTTGTTGCAAGTGTGGCTGGTATTGCTGTTGTTGTTGCTGCAAGACGTCATCAACCTAAAGTTGCTGCGAACTATGTTGAGTTGATTAGTCCTCGTTCAATGCACTTTAGGACTGCGTAAAAAGTATTTTTTTATTATTTAAGTAAATCTTTTATTTATTTATTTAAATTTCAATTTTAATAGACAATAAAATTTCTGTGAAAAATTGAATTTCGAGTGAAAAATTTAATTTTTATTGAAAAATTTATTTTTTAGTGAAAAATTTAATTTTTAGTGAAAAATTGAATTTTTAGTGAAAAATTGAATTTTTAGTGAAAAATTGAATTTTTAGTGAAAAATTGAATTTTTAGTGAAAAATTGAATTTTTAGTGAAAAATTGAATTTTTAGTGAAAAATTGAATTTTTAGTGAAAAATTGAATTTTTAGTGAAAAATTGAATTTTTAGTGAAAAATTGAATTTTTAGTGAAAAATTGAATTTTTAGTGAAAAATTGAATTTTTAGTGAAAATTGAATTTTTAGTGAAAAATTGAATTTTCTATTTTTGACGCCATTTGCAAATATCTTAAATATGCGAACGTGACTCACAGACACACAAACAGCGCCGAGTGATAAGCACAAATGAGCTGATAATATTTTGTCTAAAATTTATTTCTTGTTTTGTAAATATTTTTATTTATAATTCTTGTTTTTTATTTGTTATTATTTTTAATATTGTTTTATTGACATAAAATAATCTCCTAATCGCGTTCGAAATTTGTACAAAAGATTTCCTATTTTTTGTCTCTGTCTTTCTTTGGTATTTAGTCTAGAAAAAAAATTGAAATAAAATAAAAAAAAATTAGCAGTTCTCGAGTACAATTATTGCCTAGCGATAGCGCGTCTAATTGTTGCTGTTTTTTTTAAGCAAATTCACGAGAATAGTTAAAAATGGCGACCTTGAAAGTTTCATTCACATCGCACGGGTAGCTTTTGTTAATGGCTGCCGCGCGGTGGGCTACTCTGCAGCCAGGGGCGCACAAAATTTTGCGGAACGGAAGCAGAACGCGTGGGCGGCTGACATATATTTGCGAAAAAGTTTTTTTTTTCTACATTTGGCTTTTTTCTAGATTATTTTAGTTTTTTTAATTTTTTTTATATTTTTTATATTTTTATATTTTTATATTTTTATATTTTTATATTTTTATATTTTTATATTTTTATATTTTTATATTTTTATATTTTTATATTTTTATATTTTTATATTTTTATATTTTTATATTTTTATATTTTTATATTTTTATATTTTTATATTTTTATATTTTTATATTTTTATATTTTTATATTTTTATATTTTTATATTTTTATATTTTTATATTTTTATATTTTTATATTTTTATATTTTTATATTTTTATATTTTTATATTTTTATATTTTTATATTTTTATATTTTTATATTTTTATATTTTTATATTTTTATATTTTTATATTTTTATATTTTTATATTTTTATATTTTTATATTTTTATATTTTTATATTTTTATATTTTTATATTTTTATATTTTTATATTTTTATATTTTTATATTTTTATATTTTTATATTTTTATATTTTTTATATTTTTATATTTTTATATTTTTATATTTTTATATTTTTATATTTTTATATTTTTATATTTTTATATTTTTATATTTTTATATTTTTATATTTTTATATTTTTATATTTTTATATTTTTATATTTTTATATTTTTATATTTTTATATTTTTATATTTTTATATTTTTATATTTTTATATTTTTATATTTTTATATTTTTATATTTTTATATTTTTATATTTTTATATTTTTATATTTTTATATTTTTATATTTTTATATTTTTATATTTTTATATTTTTATATTTTTATATTTTTATATTTTTATATTTTTATATTTTTATATTTTTATATTTTTATATTTTTATATTTTTATATTTTGCCATTTGATTTCTCTCAGTGTAGCTTGTTTATCTAGCAACTGGTATTTTTAGTTTTAAATTTGACATTGAAAATAACTTGTTGTTGGTATTTTTATTTTATTTTTATTTTGTATTAAGAATTTGAAATTATTATTATTACTCGCAAATACTAACGCCACCAGCAATCGATCGATAAATATTTAAACAAAATTCTGTATAGCTTAACGCGGAAATAAATTCTCGTTTTCTTTGGTGTTCTTCTGGTTGTTGTTTTATTTGATATTTAAACACATATAATATACCCACACACAGACCATCCAAACACATACCACATACTATATATATTTTGACGAATGTGAAATGATCGTTCGAACGATCGCTTCAATGTTGAAGTATGTTTTTTGAATAGCATTTCAACGTTTGGGTTCAGAGCACTCTTGAGGGTCAAATCTGCGCCGAAATAATACGTCGACTATAGGGTTTTTTCACGTTATATATATTTTTCGATTTTAGGCGCACATGATCAGTAGCAAAACTAAAAAAATGTGTTTATATTGTCGCTAAATTGTACCGAAATGATGTTAAAAGTTTGGCGAAAAGGTTTTTGAGGTTTGGATTTTCATTAAAATTAAAGTTTCCATAGAATATCAGTTTAATTTAAGTTTTAATATTTGTTGAGAGTCGGTTTTAATCAAATTTTATTAAATTATGAATATAAATCATTTAGCTGATATAATAGATATTTTTCTTTATCTGTCAAATACTATGTTATTTATAGAATGTATGCAAATGTTTTATTTTATAATCAGTATACGTTCAGTATGGGATCAGTCAATTAACAGTATTTATATATTTAATAAGATATAATTCATATGAAAAAACTATACTAAAATTTGTCTGATCAGTTAACAAAGTAATGTGAATTTAATTAAAACAAAGCATCCATTATTTAGCTGAAATCTTCCTCTGACTAATACCAACTGATTATGCAGTTCTTATTAACATTGTGCAGGCAGATCAATTTTGAGTACTACAATCTTTATCTTAGCTTCTTTTCTAACTACTCTGAAAATTCAATAAAGATTGCTTCATTACAGCGCTACTTTTAAACAACTACTTTTAAACAATAAATAATAAACAATTTTAATTTAAAACGGAATACTAAAATTTTACTGATCTGCGAACAAAGTAATAAGAATTTAATTAAAACAAAGTGCCTATTATTAAGCTGAACTCCTCCTCTGACTATTTCCAAAAGATCATATTAATTATTTTATTACAGCGCTGGCAGATCACTTGTTATAACTATAATATAGGACATAATTCAGTTTTTTTTTTTAAAGTTCCCTAATGTTTCATTATATTAACAGTATCAGAACAGTCAATGCACAGTAACTAAAAATCTAATAGAATATATTTTCATATGATAAAGTTCTACTCAATGTTTATTGATCTGCCAACAAAGTAACAAGGTTATAAATAAAATAAAGCGCCCATAATGAAACTGAACTCTTATTCTCACTATTTCCAACTGTTCATACTGATCCTTCAATCACAGCGCTGGCATATCACTTGTAATTGCTACAATATAGGATATAACATAAATTTCTTAACTCCAAAGTGATCCTTGAACCTACAGGTTAAGTAAAATCCTTTTTGTGATATGAATTTGAACTGAAATGTTTTCCATTGTTGCGAATTTATAATCACAAATCATTTTAAAGTTCAAACTTTCAATAAGAAACATTTGCTTTCATTTTCAGCGCACTTTTATTTTCAATCAAAGTCATCAACCGCTGCTCGAAACGTTGCCCGTCCGTTCGTCTGTCTGTCTGACATTTTCGCACTTTCGCATTGCATTTTTGCAGCAGCAGCGAAAACTTTCCAAACGTTTCACTTTTCAAATTTTCAGTAAAAGCTGTTGCCAAAAATAAAAATAAAAAAAAAACAAACGACTGGCTTCAAACACCCACAAGTTAAGCTGCGGCGACGGCGGTCTTTGGCCCACAAAATGTTGCCATTGTTATGGAGTTATTGTTGCTGCTATTGCTGCTACAGCAACAATGCCAAATAATTTTCTTTTACGTTTTGCTATTATTTCGCCGCGCGTTGTTTTTCTTTTGTTGCGAAAAAGCTTGACTTTCACCTTGCTTAAATGTTTGTCGCGATCACTGGCGAACGACACGGCACCGGTGCAGCGTTGCCAGCCACGCGAAAATTTGGCAGCACTTTTGCAGGCGCTGCCAATGCAATGAACTCGACGACGACCACGACAACAACGACAGTAACCAATGACAGTTAAATTAATAGAGCGCAGCGGAGAAAATGTAACAAAAATAAACCGCAAAAAATAATAAAATAAATTCAATAAAAATTATTTTCACTTTCGTTTCATTCAGCCGCATGCGCCGCCGCATTCCCGGTAAGTAAGTGGTTGAATGACATTTCGAAACTTGACGTTTCAAATGTCAAGTAGTCAGTTAATTTGTCACCCACAAAACGAGTCAACGACGAGTTCAATAATCAAGATCATTCGTTACGCATCCAATGAGTGCAATAACCACAATTGTTGCTGTTGCTGCTGCTGTTACTTGTTGTCAATGCAAACAACAATTTGCGCTACAGGTTGTCAATATTTAAACAGTTATTTTTGGTTGGTTGCTCGTTTTTTTTTTTTTTGTTTATCAAAACCGTTGAACTCGCTTGAACTGTCAAAAATATGCGGAACCATCAAATGTAAAAATTGAAAAAAATTGTAGCAACAAAATATATATGCAATTCAAATAAACGACGACAACGACCTTGTTGCGCATCAAATCTGGTTTTTAGTCGTTCGCCGCTTGTCGAAATATTTGTATATTTTTTTTAATTAAAACAATTTAAAAGTTGATGATTAATTCAGCTTCATAACGAAAAAAAATCAAAATAACTGAGTGATAATTGTTGAGTAAAGTCGATTTATATTTCAGCAATAAAATAAATCAGCTTAATTTTTATAAAAATTTTAAAGATTATTAATTCATATCAAGTGAGTGTTATTTTGTATAAATTTTGACGATTTTTGCTCTTATGCAAAGGTGTAATAATTTTCTCAAAGTTTGCTGATCTGCCAGAGAAGTAAGCTGTACAGAAAACAACCACAGTCTTTAGTTTGACCTTTTTTCTAACTACTTTGAACATTTCAGGCTGATCGATACATTTCAACGCTGGTACTACCAAATTTGATTTCATATTTTCTCCAAATATTCTGAAAATTTTAGAAGGATTGGTTCATTACAGTTCTGTCAGATCACTTTTAAGTATAACAAATGAATTAATTTCATATGAAAAAGTGCTACTTGAAGATTATTGATCTGCCAGCAAAGTTACATAATAACAATTAAAATAATGCGACCATTATTGAGCTGAGCTCTTCCTCTGACTATTCCCGACTGATCATGCTAAACGTCACAATACAATTTTAACTTTAACCTATTTCCTAACTCTCTGAAAATGTAACAAAGATTGCTCGAACACAGCACTGGCTGATCACTTTTATGTAATATAAACGATTACATTTTATAAGCACAAGTACTACGCAAGGTTTGCTGATCTGCCAACAAAGTAATATGATTTCAAATAAAATAAAGCAACAATTATTAAGCATAACTCTTCCTTTAACTACTGCCAACCGATCATGCAGTTTCTTTCAACACTGCGCCGGCATATCACTTTTCAGTACTACATTTTTTACCTTAACATTTTCTCTAACTATTCTGGAATTTGTGCAAAGATCGTTCCAACACAGCGCTGGAAGAACACTTTTAAGCATTAAATAAGCTACATTTTCGTATGCAAATGTTCTACTTAAAGATTACTGATCTACCACCAAAGTAATATGATTACAAATAAATTGCACGACCATTATTAAGCTTGACTCTTCCTCTAACTATTCACTGATGATCATACAGAATTTTACATTACAGCGCTGGCAGATCACTTGTAAAAACCACAACATATATTTCAATTCTACGCAAATCATTGCCTTACTTTGCCAGTGTTTTACACAATTTGTAATTATAATTTTTCGTTTTTTAAGCATGACCTCAAACGTAAGTAAGCCTACACCTCATCGTGAGTCTCTATATTTAGTCGAAACCTTGAATTTATAATTGAAAGAAGTCAGCATGTTTCTGTACAATTGTTGTTCAATAGACCTATTTTCAGTTTCTACCTCTCAAATAGTTCAAACATAAATAATTGTCTAGAAACAATTCGTGTTTAGGCAAAGATTAAGACATTTAAAAAAATGTGATCTTCGTCTATTTCCTATCTACTTCTTAACAAAAAGGCCTAACTTTTATGCTCGTTTTTTTTGACACCCGCTAACAGAAAAAACACTCACGCAAAACGGAATCGGAAGCTGGCTTCAGTTGACCCCCAAACGTCATGTAGCAATGATTATCGTTATGATAGTGGGTTGAGGAAGCTGTGAATGGTTAATTTAAAAAAAAAAACAAGTTTCTTTGCAAAAACTCAAAAAGCACATGCTTGTTTGTTTTATTAATTTTAAAGTTTACTTGATTTTTATAGTAGCGCTTTGTACAAAAAAATCAAAAATAAATAAAAATTAAACGAATGATTTTCTGTTGACCGTGCATTATGTTAATGAACTTCGCGCCGACAGCTGTCGCTGAACTCTCTACATATATCATAAAAACACATAAAAACCATAAAAAATCTGTTGAACTTGATGAGTCAATGAGAAATCTTCATCACAAAATTTATAAAAATAAAGCCGGAAGTTTTCAATATTTGTTATTTTTAAATATTTGCATAATTTATGATTGGCGGTCAATCGAAGATCACTGATCTTTTCAATGAGTTTTTATTTTTTTCTCATTATTTTTTGCTAATCAGGGGCGTGTGAAGTTCAAGCTTTTTTTTACCACTGTTTATTTATGCGATTTTTAACACGTAATATCAGCTGATGATCGTTGAAAAAATATATATGTGGTTTGGCAAGTTTTTTTTTTACTTTTTGCTATCTTTGATCTTATTCAGATAAGTTTAGTTAAGCGAAATGCATATATTTCAAAAAATACATTTTATAGTGTTCGTTTATACAAAACTGTATCGTTTATAGTTAAATAAAGTAGAAAATCAAGTTATTTTGCTGATCATGCTAAAAAGATCGCTTTAATATAGTCATAAAAATATGTTTAAAATATAATTTAAATGAATTTTATTAAAATTTACATTTTCTGCATTCGTTATATTTTTATTTTTTAATGATAGTAATTTATATATTTTATTATTTTGTATATTTTACTATTAACTCTTTTTCTGACTTTTCCAAACGGATTATATCGATATGTCTACTACAGCGCTGGCAGATCACTTTTAAGTACTGCACAGGATACATTATCATATGCTAAAGTTTTACAAAATGTTTACTGATCTGTCAGCAATTTAAAACGGATACAAATAAAATAAAGCTATCATTATAAAGCTCAGCTCTTCCACTGACTATATCTAACTAATCATACCGTTTATTGTATAGCAGCTATAGCAGATCAATTTTAAGTATTATTATCTTTATCTTAACCTTTTGTCTAACCACTCTCAAAATTTTACAAAGATTGCTCCTTACAGCGCTGACAAATCACTTTTAAATATTTCATAAGATACATTTTCATATGCAAAAGTTCTACCAAAACTTAACTGATCTACAAGCAGAGTAATATGGTTACAAATAAAATAATGCGATCATTATTAAGCTCAACTCATTCACTGACCTTTCCTAACTGATCATACTGTACAACAACATAGTGGCAGATCACATTTAAGTAGTGCATATTTCACCATAACCTTTTCTCTAACTACTCTCAAAATTTTACAAAGATTAGTTATCACAGCGCTGACAGATCACTTTTAAATACTACATAAAATACATTTTTATATTTAAAAGTTCTACCCCTACATTACTGATCTGCCAACAAAATTACATGAGTATAAAGAAAATATACGACCATTATTAAGCTTAAGTCTTCCTCCAACTATTCCTGAGTTATTATTCAGATCCTTATATTACAGCGCTGGCAGATCACCTCTAAGTATGGCTTTTTGGTATTAACATTTTCGTAACAACATTGATAATATTACAAATACTTCGTCAAAAATTGCTTCACATTTTATGCTATAGTCTTGCAATTAAAAATACGTAAAAACTATGTCATAAATTTAGATATTTTGAACTATGAAACAAGCTCAACATACGGATAAAAAAGAGATTAGAACCATCATAAAATTTCAGATTAAAAAGTCGTATAATATGAAGTTTTAATATAACAAAGTCGTATCAGAAAATAAATAAATAGTTTTACTTAATAGAAAAATTAATATGATATACAAATTATACATGCGATCACTGAACAGTCAAGATCAATTGCGTCAACGATTTTTCAAAACAAATGTTTTACTAAATTCAATAAAGTATCTCTCTGTTTACGGTCATGAACTGGCTACGAGTCTTGCAATTATGTTTCATTGATTGTGCAATGATATACACTAAAAGTTTTCTGATATCTCGAATATTCTTCAACGCCTAAAGCAACGAAATGTTGCTGATATTTACCAATATTTAATTCTGGTTCCCCTTTCATAGAGCTAGCCACAGTTGTATCCATAACTGGGTAAGATTTGATATAATCCGGCGTCTGAGGACGCGAATCGGCGGCGACAACTAACGCCGACGTGGACGATAAGTTCTGCTGTTGTTGCTGTTGATGATGATAAGCAACATATTGTTGCTGCTGATGATAAGAGTCAAAATGCAACTCGCCGCTGCTGGTGCTGACAACATGCGGCTGTTGTTGTTGCTGCTGCTGTTGATGTTGCTGCTGCTGTTGGTGTTGATGCAACGACGACATGTTGCTGCCATTAATACTATTATGTTGCAGAGCCTGTGCCAAATGCGATGACTGCAACACCAATGTATTGTTGTTGATGTTGCAAGTTGTGTTGTTGACAAAAATAACATTACTGTGTGGTATTTTGCGCGGCGGCGCGCACATTGCCGAGGACGACGACGACGATATAGAGGAAGATGTTGCTGCTCCAGTGCGCACAGTATCCATATCTGTGGCTGGAGCCATGGACGACGTAGAGGATGATGATGTTGACGCGGACGACGACGATGTTGCGGGCGATGCGTTATAGGCAACAAAGTTGCGTTGTTGCTGCTGATGTTGCGGATAATCGGCAGGAGCTTGGAACAGCATATGTGTTGCTGGTGCGATTTCTGCTATTGGTGTTGCTGGTGTTGTTGCAGTGGTGTTGCTGGCAGCAATCAATTTGCTGTTCTGATAGTAGGCAGAGACGCTGGTGTTGGGCGGCAGCTTTAGAGCGTTCTCCAGGTGCGAGCGACCGACGACAAGCTGTGACATGGAACTCGTGGTCGAAGGCGAGTCTTGTTGATGCAGCAAATGTTGCTGCTGCTGTGCTGAGTGCGCATAAGGCAGACAGATGACTGAAGAGGCGGCGTTGGAGTTGGTAGATGAGGAGGCGTTATTGTTGCTGCTACTAGCAATATCACCGCCACTGCTGCTGCTCGGATGACAGTCCGAACTGTCCGCAGACATTAACATTTTCATAGTATTTTTTAAAACACTTTTTTTGTAATAATTTTCACGCACTTTTGAAAGAGCTTGGTTATAAAAGGGGGTTTTAGGGGGGGAGGACGTGACACTTTATAGGTGCATTGCTGTCAATATTAAGCTGTCAAAGTGTTGCGAATTTTTGTGTGACATGTGAGCGAAATTTGCTAAATTGCTGAAGCATGCGAGGTCGCGAGTTCACTTTGTTTTTTTTTTATAATATATAACCGTAATTTTGACAAAGCACACAACACTGTTAAATGCATTTATTTAAGTAGTATTTTTTATTTGAAAATTATTTTTTTTAATTTTGATATTTTTCAAATTTTAAATATTTTTTTATGATTTCTCAATTTTTCACTATTTACCAAAACTAAACTTAATTTTTAAACATTTCAATTGCAATTGTCAATTTTTTTTTTTATAATCCAAGTTGGCTGAAACACCTAAATCAAAAATCGTTGATTTTCCGCGATTTTTTTAATTTTCAAAATTATTATTTAAAACCGACGTTTGTGACGACGACGAGCGTGCCTCTGATTGTAAAAGAAACGATCTGCTCGCAACGACGCGCTGTTTGTCAATGAAAGGAAAATCAACTCGTACGCTGGATCTTGTTGAACGTCAAAACGGCGCTATGACGGCCGAATAGCAACAAATACACAAAACCAACGAAAAAAACGACCCTGGCGCTCTCTTGCACTAAAGTATCGTCGCGTCGTTGCTCAATGAAACCAACAACTCCGCAAAGAGCAGAGCAATAAGAACAACAACAAACGTGTTGCGAGGTAACAGCGAAAAAGAGCGTACAGCAGATCATTTTGGAAGTATAGCGAGTAATATGCGTTATACAGAGATACAGAGCAACAGAGAGTGAGCAAGAGTCTTGCTCCAAGTGTTATGGAGCAAGACTCCAATTCACTCTCTCTCTCTCTCTTGTATATGCACGTGATACAGCGAATACGCGCCGACTAGCAACGAGTTGTTGCCTAACGAGAGAGAAAGTAAAAGAACCAACAAATAAATTTTATATCAACATCATAATTGTTCAAATGTAAAGTGCGTGAGAAATTCAGGGTTTTTCACGAATTTTGGTGCTCACTATTGTTCATTGTACGATTCTTTTTGGCTCTCTGTATCGCTCTCATATTGCTATGCCTTCTCTTCTTGCTTTTTCTCCTCCCACTCGTCCTTCTTCCTCGAGTGCGTGTATTTCATAGATAAAAGTAATACGTAAGAATTTTCTAAATGCGGGTCGACGATATTCTACAGTAAACACACAATCGAAACTGCAACGAAAACGACGTCGACAACGTTGAAAAATATTGTCAATATTTTCTGATTAGATAGGGCAGGAATTATTGGTATTAGGGGTGGTTTTTCGTTGTTTTAATTTTGCATTCGAACAGCTGTCTTGAAGGTCTCTCTCTCGTATAATCATTGCAAAATTTGTCACATAACAGGGATTCTTTGCGAATTATAGATCTATCCACCCTTAATTAGAATTTTGCAATTCTTATTCGAAACTAAACTCATTAATATAATCAATACCATCAGCAAGAAAACATTACTACCTCATATCAGTTGTTTGTTTTTGAACGCACATGTCGTCCTGTGGGAATTGTTTTATTTTTGCTATATTTTTGAATTCCCAGACTTTTTATAATCGGGACTTATTTGACCGTATAATATTGGTCGATTTGCAAAAGTTTAAGGGTTCAGCTCATTCAGATGCATCATATTCCGTGCTGTATATTTATATTCTTCTTGTATCTTTTTGTTTTAAAATTTCTACAGCTCCCGCTGATTTTGAATCTTCCTATTCTATACTTATATTTTGTCCTGTACACAGTGTATTCTTCATGTATCTTTTTGTTATATCCCTAATACTTTTGGTGACATCTTTGTTCTACACATGCTTATTTTCTTTGTTTGATATTCATTTATCAGTCTTCGAATCTGATTTTTCTACGTTTGCTCTTTAGTATTCAGCATTAATTCTCTGTATTTATTCAATGAATCAACTTTTTTATTATAACTTCTTCAATAAATTAACGTGCTCTTTTAAATTTCTATATTATTTTTCAATTCTGACTAAATAGAAATCCTCATTTTCAGTGGTCCAATTAAAAAAAGAGAAAGATTCAAAGCAAAAGGTGGTTTGGAAAGTTGTGTTATTAAAATAATAAAGGTCAGAGTTAGTTGAAAGAATTCTGCCACTTTAAGTTGCTTTGAATGTTTAATAAAACTTTGAAATACAAGATTTCGTACCTGATTTCTAGACACATCCTCGAAAATCATTACCATAAACATTTTTTCAAAGCCATTTC
Source organism: Dryomyza anilis (assembly GCA_951804985.1). Classification (NCBI taxonomy): domain Eukaryota; kingdom Metazoa; phylum Arthropoda; class Insecta; order Diptera; family Dryomyzidae; genus Dryomyza; species Dryomyza anilis. The sequence goes on from OX638134.1 coordinate 4,311,754, forward strand.
ACCAAAGGAGACTCTTCTCCAAATGCCATTGCCTCAATGAACATTTCTCGAATGAAAACTACTTCGAAATGAACATTTACCGAATTGGTCACTTCCTCGAAAATAATATTTCCTTAAATTGGACATTATCCGGAAATGGACACTTCCCTGAAATTAATATTTCGCTCGAAATGAACATTTCTCATAAACATGCACATTTCTTCACATAGACATATTGTCAAATGGACATATCACCGAAATGGGAATTTCTTTGTAATAAAAATTTGTTTAAATATTAATTTTGCCAAAATAGACATTTACCCGAAATAGATATTTCTCTAAAATAGAAATTTCCCCGAAAATGGCATTGCCCATAAATAGACACTTCCTCGAATTAATATGTTCCTAAAATGGAGAATTCCTGGAATGAACATTCTCAAAAAAATATACTTCCCAGAAATAGACGAAATTGACATATCCTAAAAATTTATATTTCCTAAAATGGACATTTTACCGAAAACGGCACTTCCTAGAAATAGACTTTTCTTCTCCAGAAATAGACTTTTCCACGATATGGACATTCCCTAAAATGGCGATTTTCTGGGATCGACATTCCCATTAATAGACAGTTCTCACAAATAGACTTTTCTCCGAAATGGACATATTCCAAAATGTAATTTTCGCAAAAGGGACATTACACCGAAAATTGCACTTCCCTAAAACTGACACTTCATCGAAATAGAGCTTTCTCCGAAATGGACATTTCCCTAAAATGGAGATTTCCTGGAATCTTCCCCGAAATAGACATTTCTCTGAAATGGACATATCTCCAAATAGATATATCCCAAAATTAACATTTTTCCGTAATGAACATATTACGGAAATATGTAGTTTCTCGAAATAGACATTTCCCTAAAATGATACCCCATAAATAGGTACTTCACAGAAATTATCACCGAAATGGACATATCCCAAAATGTCCATTTCGAAGAATGTTTATTTCCCTTATACTGAAACTAACCAGAAACAGACAATACCTTGAAATAGGCATTTCCTTGAGTGGTCATTTTCCCGAAATGGAATTTTCCCTAAAATAGACATTTCTTGGAATCGACATTCCCAGAAAAAGACTTTTCTCCAAAATGGAAATATCCCGAAATGTCCATTTTGTAGCATGGAATTTCCCCAAAAATGTCACTTCCCAGAAATAGACACTTTACTTCTTCTACAGAAATAGACTTTTTGCAGATATGGACATTTCCCTAAAATGGAGATTCCCTGTAATCGACATTCCTATAAATTGATACTTTTCAGAAATAGCCACTTCTCCGAAATAGGCATTTCCCCGAAATGTACATATCCCTAAATAGACATTTCCCACAAAGAACATTTCTTCCACAATGGACAATTTTCGGAAATGGACATTCCCTGAAAATGTTAATTTCTCTGAAATTAACAATTCCAGGATAAGGCCATTATTGTATTGAAAAACATATTTAAAAAAAAAAATTGTTTGAAAAAATGTTTTTTTTCGAAATTTTTTTTTTTTTAATTTTTTTTATTCGAACAAAAATTTTTTATTCGAACAAAATTTTTTTTTGAAAAAATATGTTTCTCGAAAAAAATTTTTTTTGAAACCTTTTTTCGAAATTTTTAAATAAAATTTTTACAACAACATTTGTTTTTCGAATTATTTTCTAATTTTTTTTTTTTTTAAATTCGTATAAAATATTATATTCATAAATATTATGAACAAATTCATAAATTTGTATTTAATATTTCGTTCTTCACTATGATGTTATTTAATGAACGGTAGTATCAATATGATGAATCTGGTAGTTGATGAAAAAATTCATAATAATTATGAATAAATTCATCATATTGATGAATTTTTTTTTGTGTACTTTTCACAGAAATGGACATTTCCCGGAAATATACTGTTCCCCGAACTGCACATTTTTCGGTAATGGTTTTCCTAAATGGTTATTTCCTAGAATCCTCTTTTCTTAAGCCAACTCAAAAGCCTTTCAAATACTTGATTAACTGATGCCCATATCTATCATTTGATAGTCGATTATTTAATATTGCTCGCACATTATCACTTCTCCAGAGATCACTTACACAACTCACCGAATCATTATTTCTCTCTTTTTTACCTCTCTCTCTCTCTCTCTCTCTCTCTCTCTCTCTTTAAAACTTCAGACTTAATAACGCGGTTATTGTACTTTTTGCCAATGTGCTGTGCTGCCCTTGCTGTATAACCCCCAATCTCAAGCACCAGCGCACTTCGTCACCAAAAAAAAGCCATTGAATCACCTTGTTTAAAACTTTTCAAAAAAAAAAACAAAAGCTTTAAAGGCGCGCTCGCGCAAAGTTCAATAAATCTGTTTCTAATTGCAGTTGTTATTGGAATTTTTGTGACAACCAAATTCATAAAAATTATATCATCGCCAACACTTTCCCAGTCAATGACACTACAACCAACAATTACGTGTATGGTGTATATAAAAAAAAAATGAAAAAAGTTTAAATTATGATAAGTTTCAAAATGGCTTTTTTTGTAGGTGACAGCAGCAATGACAACGTCATTGTTATAACAAATGCGACAGGAAAAAAATTATATAAAAAGATACCGGTCAATGTGAATGCCAAATGTTAGAGCAATGCATGAATGAGTTTACTGAATGAACGATCGTGTACAGATCTAAAAATATCACATGTTAATTGAGTATAATGATTAAATACAATATTACATTGACATTAAACTCACAATTTTTGTGATATTTTCATAGTAAATAATGTAGGAAGTACTCTCAATATTAAAAAAAAATGCTTAATTCCGAAGTTGGAACATTAAAAATGGTCAATTCTTAAGTTTGAATTACTCTCAGTATTAAAAATGCTGAAGTTCGAGATTGAAAATACTCTCAACGAATTCCGAATTAAGAATTTCGTTTTTTGAACTTATTCCTCATTCACTATATTAATTACCGCACTCTTTCCCGTTTTTGTTTTTATGTGGTAAGCCTCTGGATTCGAACAAGGAATCTTTTGACCATAAGTCTATGTGGTAGGCTTTTGGATTCGAACAAGGCATCTGTTGACCTAAAGTCTAGCGTATTAACTACATCAGCATATCATATACTAATCAATTAACTATAAATTGGGTTACTACATTAAATTATCGTATAAAATATATATATTTCGGAATAACCTTTAAAGAACCTGGACCGATTTTTCCGAAAAGGCGGACAAAGGGGAAGAGGCTTTTTCAAGGCAATATTCGTACTCGGGACACTTTTGATCTCAGTCCAGGGTGCTTTGTCTCCTTACGTCTTCTGATTTCCGACTCAATACCACTTTTTATCATTAATCATTTCAAAATCCTTTAGCATTATCGCATCTTTTCCTATGCAAACTTTAATTTTCTTGCAATTTTTACAATATATGCCTTCATATTTCATGGTATTTCTTAATTATTATATTTAATTTTAAATGTTTTATTAACTCTTCTTCCACATAATTATTACTATTATCTCACTGCATCACATAAAAGCCTCTATCAACCACATCCACCTTCAAATCGAAAACCAGTAACAACAACATATGTTGTTCATTAAAAGCGGCTTACAGTAACCACTTTCTTTATTTGTGGAAAACCCCAAGAAAAGCCATTTCACTCACGATCGTTTAGCGTTGATCGTGTACAAAGTCTCTAGCTTTAGCTCGCTCTGACTAACTTTAAATTTATGCACAGAAAATATAAAAATAAAAAAAAAAACTCTTTGGTTTAATGACACTTTTTACGCGCATGTGCAGCAACTGATTGCTTGCAACGGGATCAACAACATATATTGTTGTCGTTACAATAAACAACAACGTTAAGCTCATCATGATGTCAATGATATCCAGCAACCACAACCATTAGTTGTTACTCGCTCAAATGTCAAATGTTTACATTGCTGCCTGCCAGCCAGACATCAACAGCAGCACGTCATGCCAGCAACATGCAGCGCCGCACAGCAGCAGCACCGCAGTAGTAGCAACAACTTATGTAGCATGCATATTGTTGCCAATAAATAGCAGCAACAGCAGGTGATTTGAGCTGCAATCAAATCAAATGCATTGCAATTGAATCCATACAATAAAATGAAAATATAACGCGAAAGTGATCTTAGAGTTGATTGCACTGCACTTGGGAGATCGGTGCGATCTACACGATCGGCTGACTTGCTGCACATAGTTTTTATTTTTACTATTTTTCTTTAATTTTTCATTCAACGCAAGTTCACTAAACTACAATTTAAGTTTTGTTATTCATTTTATGTTTTTAACCCTTTAAAGACCCCGATTTCTGCGTCCGATTTAAATGAAACTTCATGCATCAAATACTTATCAAAAATCAAAAAAAAAAGCCTCTGTACTTGAAACCAGTTCAATATTTCATGTGTGTTTGGAACCCTCTAACAGCTAAGTGGGTACTTAAACCTATTTTCGATCCTCTAGGATGCTCCGTTTAGGATTTATAGCTATTTAAAGAAATTCATAATTCAAATATTTGGATTTCAATGCCTTGAAATCACACTCGTAGTTCAAGTAAATGGTCCAACATAGCCAAAAAAAAATGGCCTGGGAGCTAGAGGACACCTTAGGCTATTGGCACCAAGAGTTATTTCCAATGTCAGACTACTTATATTTTCCAGAATCAATTCGTCTTTTCCGATTTTGTAAATTTGCTGATTTTTGACACTCTTACGACCACCCTTAGCATTATCAAGCTGCCAACTAAAAATTATCTCAGATAAGTCCTATTCTTTCTTTACCTTCCCATGAAAACCAAGTCGCGAAACCTCTGTCCACCTGTCATGATTTTTACTAAGATTGTTCCATTCTTGGGGCTAATTCTAACCAATAGTCTTCAATAGGTTAGCATTGCCTCACACTATTCTTCCTCTATCTTTTCCTGAAAACCAATTTCTGATATGTCCCTCCATCTGGCTCTAACTAGCTTTTTTCTAAGATAACTCAAATTATCTTTAGGTAGTCCTTTAGTTCCTCTACATTTCCCTGAAAACAAATTTTCGAAACCTACCTCTCTATTTGTCTCAATCTTGATTTTCTAAGATTGTTCCATTGTTGGGAGGTAATTCTAGGCATTCGTCCTCAATGGGTTAACATTGCCCCACACTATTCTTCCTCTATCTTTTCCTAAAAACCAATTCCTTCTATCTGACTCTAACCAGCTTTTTTCTAAGATAGTTCAAAACCAACTCGCAAAACCCCATTCATCTGTCTTTTGCTTGATTTTTTCGAAGATTGTTCCATCCTTGGGGATAATTCTACGAAATAGTCCTCAATAGATTAACAATGCCTCACACTACTCTTCCTCTATCTTTTCCTGAAAACCAATTTACGATATTCCCCTCTTCCATCTTGCTATGTTTATTTAAGATTTCTGAATATGTTGGGTACTACCCAATAACCCAAAATCGGATAACATTGCCCATTGGCTAGAATTATACCCAAGAATGTAATAATCTTAGAAAAAATCAAGATAGCGACAGAAGGGAGAGGTTTCGCGAATTGGTTTCCAGGGAAAGGTAAAGGAAGAATAGGACTATTCTAAGATAATTTGAGCTATCTTAGAAAAAAGCTGGTTATAGTCAGATAGAGGGAAATATAGAGAATTGGTTTTTAGGAAAAGATAGTGGAAGAATAGTGTGAGGAAGAATAGTGTGAGGAAGAATAGGACTTCTCAAACATAATATTTAGTTTACAACTTTATTTTGTGTGGTAGTGAGAGTGCCAAAAAACTATTCTTCCTCCTATTCTTTTTCTGCCTGAAAGCCAATTCCCGATAGTTCCCTCTATCTGACTTTAACCAGCTTTTTTCTAAGATAGCTCAAATTATCCGTCACTTCTGGCTCTGATTAGATTTACTTCTAAGATTGCTCCATTTTAGTGTATAAGTTTACCCACTAGCCCTTAATGGGTTAACGTTGCCTCACACCAGTTGCTGTGAGTTTAACTTAATTGAAGAGTATTCGCAAATTACACGATCCGATTTTTTTTTTTTCATTGCTTTCTTTTTGACACTTACACGTCCCATCACCACTGCACTTGGTTTCGGTGTTTTCAGTATTATATTTATATATTTTATTTTTTGTTTTACAACATTTTATTTCATTTTTGTTCCATTGACCTTTTAAGCAACGTCCAAAAATGATCTGTTCAACGATCATGCTTTTGTTCTCAAGTTTATTTTATTTTTAGCAATGTCTGCTGTTCGGTTTTACGTTTGTGCTGAATTGAATTGGAATTGAATTGTTTATGAGCAGGAAGTTTTATCATATTAATGAAAATAAAAGTGCTAAAAATTATATATTTACAGAAAATGTTTATGTTATTTATATTTTGATCAATATTATGATACAATACACCCTGAAAACATCAAATATTGCATCATTTTTTAGGGCGTGTTAGGGTGGGTATTTTTAATAGAACTGCATTGGGTTTGGGTGGCACTTTATCGGGTGGGCGATCAGTGATCTTTAAGGTTGAAATATTTATAAAAATATCATTGCATAATAAAACAATTTGTGATGCTTAAATGAGACATTGATCTGCTACTAATTTTAAGTTATTTAAATCTTGGAATCGAATATATTATCAAAATTGAAGACGTATTAACAAATTGATTCTCTAGTCAATCCATTGATCGTGAAATAAAATGAATTTGTAATCAAACATGTTAAAAAAGTATACTGCTACATTCAACACTATAAATCCAAAAGATTCAGATTCCGAAATTAATCCTAGGGTGAATTAATACTCCGATGATCTACCACATTTCAAACAAAGCGATTTTTTGCTTATACATCTCGAGCATTGTTACTCATCGCTCGATCGATGGTGTGGCTTTAAATATGTCGCAACAATTGACATTTTTCCAGCTCAATGCCTTCACATCATGTCTCTGCTAATCTCTGCAGCGCCCCGTCTTCAATCATTTGCTACTTTTAGGCCAGGGTCATGCACGATCGGCAAACGATCTATATATTTTTTCGCACATTTCACACTCTGCGCCATTTTGGGCGGGTCTTGCGTGGGAAACATATGATCGCTTACCGTTCTTTCAAACAATGAAGCAAACTAATTTTTATTTGTAGATTTTTTAGCACATATGTGTTTTTTTTTGTTGTTTTTTTTTAGTTAACCTTGAAGTTATTTTGTGCGATTTGCGCAGACTACGCACTTTTTTTTGATTCCCCCAACACCACACTTTATGTGTAGCTACACTTTCTCACATGGACCTTGAAAATTCTTATCGAATTTTCACCTTTCACAAAACTAAAAGTTGTGTCTGATAAGGCTGATTGGTTGGTTGGGAGAATAGAGTGTGCGAGGGGGGAAAAAAAAATATAGATTCGGTGTATACGACGCGGCATGACTAGAAACTATGAAATTGCTAACTGGAACAATATAGTCTCTGTGTGTTGGTTGCTCTGTTTGTCGTAGTTGCGCTGATAAGTCTTGCAAAGAATTTGTGCTGCTGACCTTCATTATTTTTTTTGATAATTTTTATCGCACTTCAACTATTTTGGTTGTTTTTTCCTTTATTTTGAGAACGAACTCAGCAACGCGCGAAAGATAAGAATAGGTGGGTGAATTTTTAGGGTAAAAATAGAGAGACAATGTTTTTGGCTGTACTTTGGAATATATTTTTTTTTTATTTAGAAATACAAAAATATTAAAAATTCGTTTTTAATATAGTTTGCATTAATAAATTCTAACCTGTTCTACTGTTTTTTTAATATTCTGCATTATTGCGGACTTTTTTCCAAATTTTACATTATCTCGAGGTAGAATTATTCCGTGATATTATTTATCGGTGAAGAATTGGCCGATGAACAATTGGCCCGGGGAGAAATTTTCTCAATAAAAAATTGTCAAAGAAGAATTACCTCATGAATAATAGGTAGATGATGCATTTTCCGACGAAGAATTGTTCGGATATGAATTATCAAGTGGAATAATTATCTGGAGAAGAACTGCTTTGGGAAGAATGGTCCGGAGAAGTATTATGTCATTGAAATATTACCTCGGGGAAGTGTTATCCGGAGGAAGTTATCTTGTCCCTGAGAAAAATTGTCCAGCGAAGAACTGTCTCGGGAAGAATGGTCGGGTAACATTTAGCTCAGTATTGTCTCGGGGAAGAATTGGCCGTTAAAGAAATGCTCGAGGAAGTATTGCCCGGGCAAGAATTGTCTGGGGATGAATTGTCTGGGGAAGACTTGTCTCCGGTAATGTTCTCCGCGAAAATATGTTCTCGGAGAAGAATTATACGGTGATAAACTGACTCGAGGAAGAATTGCCCCCAAGAAAACCTGTCTTGGGAAAATTAAATGCTGAATAATTGTTTTAGGAAGAATTATCTCTGCAAAGGATTATATGTGGGAATAAATTTCTGGTGATGAAATGTTTCGGGGAAGAATTAGGAGAATAATTTTCTGGGGAAGAATGTTTTTGTTGAAGAAATGTCGAGGGAAAGAATTATCCGGTGAAGAACTTTTATCTGGAAAGAATTATATGGTGAAGAATTGTCCGGCGAAGGCTTGTCCCGGTAAAAAATTGTCCGGCGAAGACTTGACTCAGTAAAAAATTCTTCAGGGAAGACTTGTCTCGGTTAAAAATTATCCTGAAAAGAATTGGCTCGTAAAGAATGATCGGAGTAAGAATTTTGCGGTGAAGAATTGTCGGAGAAAGAATTAGCCGTTGAAGAATTTATAACTGGAAAGAAGTATCTGGTGAAGAATTTATAACTGGAAAGAAGTATCTGGTGATGAATACTCCGGGGAAAGCTTGTCTCAGTAAAAATTGTCCGGGGAAGACTTGTCTCTGTTAAAAATTATCCGAGGAAGAATTGTCTCTTAAAGAATGATCGGAGGAAGAATTTTCCGGTGAAAAAATGTCGGGGAAGGAATTGCCGCAGAAGAATGATCGGAGATAGAACATTCCGGCAAGGATTTGTCTGGGAAAGAATTATCTAGTATATAATTGGCCGGTGAAGAACTACCTCGACGAAAAATTAGCCAGAGAAGACTTGTCTCGGAGAAAAAGAAAAATTGTCTTTTGAAGAATGAAGGCTGAAAGAATTATCTCAAATAATTCTTATTTCTTATTAATCATCAATCACACAGAAATAAAATGTACGTCATATTGATGAATTCCGTTCTTCAAACCATGATTCATTGTATTGAAGAACCATTCATAATATTAATGACGAACGCCATTATTGTTATGAATGCTATCATAAATATGAAGAACGCTTGGTAACTGTCGAAAAAGTGTTCTTCAATATGATGAACTGTATGTGAAGAATACCTTTCAACATATTAATGAACCAAAATATAAAATACAACATATATGTTCATCATATTGAAGAACGCTGTTCATTAAACCAAATTTCTATAAAAATATTTTTTTTTCTTTTAGTTTTTGCCGTACTTCTCAGTTCCCAAGTAGTTCTTGTGTGTTATTTTTTATATAATGCTTGCTCGACAATCATAAATTAGTAAAATGTTTTATTATATATTTATTATAATTACAACTTTTTATTAATAAAAAGTTATATTTATATAAAAAAAAATTTTGAAAAAAACGTTTTTTTTTTTTGGAAAAAAAAAATTTTAGAATTTTTTTTTTTCAACTAAATTTTTTTTTCGAACAATTTTTTTTTTCGTACAATTTTTTTTTTCGTACAATTTTTTTTTCGAAAAAAAAAATTTTTTTTTTTAATTTTTTACTGTTATTTTTTAAATAATTTTTTTATTTTCGAATTATTTTATAAAAAAAAAAAAATGAAATAATATTATGAACAAATTCATCAATATGACAATTCAAATTCATTGTATTGAATATTTAGTTCATATATATAATGAATGCATTCATTAATATGTCATTTACACATTTTTTTTTCTGTGCAGATATTAACGCATAATTTCGATATAACTTTCGATAACACTAACAGCTTTCGTTAAATGATTTTGACATTCAATTTAACACATTACTCGAAATGTTGCCCTCAATTTGGCGTCAATGATCGCCGACATAATACGCAAAGTACGTAGTCAGTCTCACTGTCATGTAATACAGAGTACTGTAAAAAAATAAAAAATATTATAAAAGTACAAAGTGTCAACTACATTGACTGGCAAAGTAGGCCTCCAAAAGTCTGACCCTCAAACAAAGCTCAACGACAATCAGCAAACCATCCATCCAGCCATCCATCCAATCATTCAACTATTTATTATCATTACAACAACAAAAACAAGAAATAATATAACAAGAAACAATTTACAACAATACCAATCACGATAATCATTACTCAGTTTGAGCCGAACTCAAACACATGAAACGAATGATCAACCGAACGAACGAATAAACGATATTTCAACTCTCCATTAAACGCACAACTCTCTGTTGAGAAGTTGAACGACATTTCGACGACTTTTCCTTGTACGATTAATTTGCAAAATATATAAAAAAAGTATCTGTATCTGTGCACGAGTATCTCGTAGCTTATGTATTATTATTATTATGACTGTGTGTTTTTTTTTATATTTTATTCTTCCGACAGACATATAAATTAAGTAGATTTTTCTCGCGCCTAAAAAAGCCTTGCTTCGCATAATTAAAATAAAAACATATTTTTTTTTATATTTGTTTATCTAATAGATAATGTATCGCTATAAGTGGATTTAAAGATCGGGTTATTATTATAGTAGTTGTTAGAATATGAAGTTTTTTTTTTGTAGGTTTTTGTATAATATTCACTGACTAATTTACGCACCGCATGGTGCGTAATGCCAGCCGTGAACTCGGTCATACCGAAGGTCGCAAACCATGTTGATTGTGTATCTGACAGATACTATAATTTTGAACATTAGCACTGAGTGAGCTAGCCACAGATATGATTATTTTTTTTTTTTTTTGGTGTAGCTATGAGGTGTGAATATTTTTTCAAGTGACTCGATGTTTTGTGCGTAGTTCAAGCGTACATTTTTTGAACTGCACGGCAATTGATGATGGTGTTCATGAAAAACCATGTTTTTTTTTTGGTAGTTTTAACAAAATTTAGTTGAACTTGAAACCAGAATTAGAGGCATGTATAACAAACGTTTCATTAATTAGTATATTTTAGAAGTTACCTTTTATAAATTTGAGTTTTATGAGAAAATAGAGGCGTTTTGGTTAACATTATGATATATATTTTGTTAGAAATGGTTAATAAAATGTTTAATATTGTAGACATTATAAGGCAAATTCTTCAGTAAGCAACTCTGTGCTCAAAGTAATATGAGATATACTAACAACTTTTCTATATCACCAGTAGAATCTTAAAAAGAAATTTTCAGCATCTCTAAATATCATGTTTTACATATAACATGTCTTTTGAAGGCTTATATAGGATGCGAAATAGAATCAAAATAGGCTCTGAGAATTATGAACATCTGACGTAAACGACTTCATCCAAAAAAATAAAATTCGAGATGGTTTAAAGATGGAGTAGTTTGGTTGGTTGACGTTTGTCTTGAATTTGCCAATAACAAAATTATCAGAAAATAGAATGTTCCATAAACGTATTAAACGAAGAAAGAATTTTCTCATCAATGTGTTGTTCTGTTGAGAGTCGAATGAATTACGTTTAGTCTGAGTAGAGCGAGAGAACAAACGGATGAAATCATACCATATATTTCTCTCGAACACTTACAATTGTAATACCTATAAAAACAGACTTACACAATCTACGGTTCTTTCTTTTTTTTTCATCCCCTATTAAATCGGATGGATGTAGCCGCGCGCGGTAACTCAGTGGTTAGTGCGTTGGGCTGCGAGCCGAAAGGTCCCCGGTTCAAGCCTGGACTGGGGCTAACAACATCTGTTCATAGAAACATTTTTCTATACCGCGCTACATCTCGGCAGTAAATGGCAAACCTACGACAGTAAAACCATTGACTATGAAAAGCTCTCACCCGCCGTTCGGATTCGGCAATAAACTGTAGGTCCCACAACTTTGAGTACAAATATAACACGCACAGTCAAAATGGTGAGAGAGCTCGGCCGAAGTTATATACAGGAATGTAGCGCCAAACTATTATTATTATTATATTTAATCGGACGTTGTTCTATTCGGTCGACGAACTTCAGAGAGGATTTTGTAGCACCTGAACAAATGAGCGAATTTCATTCCATCTTAGGCCGACTATAAGTGGTCTAGACAATGCATAAGCCAGCAGAAGTGAAGTATGTCTTATACCATTTTAGAAAACCTAGGTGCTTGGACGATTCTTTGGAGCTAGGCTTTTGGACGATACTCTGAGGATTGACGAAGATGAAGTAGTGTGGTTGACATTTGACTAGAATTTTCCAATATCAAAATTATCAGGAAGAGATTGTCCCACAAACGAATGCTCTCTTCAATGCGTTGATCTATTGAGAGCCAAGAGAACATACAACCTGGTTGAATCATGCCATGTATTACTCTCGGACACTTACAATTGTAATGTCTATAAAATAACGAATTTCATTACATCTTTGGTCGAATATAGGTGGTCTAGACAATGAATAGAGTGAAGTATGTTTATATCATTTTAGAAAACCTAGGAGCTTGGACGATTCTTTGGAGCTAGGCATTTAGACGATTCTTTTGACACTTCAAAAATATGATCGTTCCAACGGAGGTCACATTGAATTGAGATATGCCTAGAACATCAAGAACAACTGACTCCGCAATATTCTCAGCACCAATATTAAGGAATAGGAGAGTTGAATCCATTCGTTTGTGTAATACCGAAAATCAACTCTATTTGCACTTTACCAAATTTCCCGAAACATTTGCATGCGTATTTTCTCACATTGTAAAAGATCTTAATGTTGACCCCCTAACTACCTCTCCAACGCATGATACTATATAAACTAAAAATAATATTTAAGTAGTCCTATCCTTCGTCTACCTCTCCATGGAAACCGATTTGCGATATCTCTCAAATGGATCTAGCTAGATTGGTTAATTTTTCTAAGATTTCCCCATTTGTGTGTATTATTCCACCCCATAACCCTTAATGGGTTAAAATATTTCTAAGATTTTCCAAATTTTGGATATTATTTCACCCAATAACCTTTAATGGGTTAACATATTGATAAATACGTAAAACTGCTTAAATGAATGAACGATTCAAAAATCTAACTAATTTAAGTTATAGCTAATATTTCGAATATAATAACAGAAAGATCTATGAAATCAAAAACGGCAATTTTGCGCACCATCTAAAATTCTCTTATACTGCAGCACGTACTGCTGCCGCCACCACAACATAGCCACCTTCGTGAACTCATGCAATTCTCTCTCGCGCACACTCGAGTCAATAAACTCATTGCCACTTTAATCAAGCGCTGCGATCAATGGCGATCATTGGCACTCGGCTGGCTGGCTACCTTCGCACTGCACTCGCGTAACCCTCAACAACAGTTACGAAAACCGTATGCAATCTACGAGTAGTGTACATAGTGCATGTGTGTGTTTGTTGTATGTTGTGACTAGAGCCGAACGACGAGAACGATTTACGCAAAAATCAGCAGTACCAGCCGGACGGGGAGAATAGTATGCCGACGAGTCCCACGGGAGGCACAGTCAGTTGGGTGGTGACGAACCACAGAGTTCGGGCAGGAGTAACAGCCATCGCTACAACTATAGGCCAAACAATTTGCATTCAAACGATCGTGGCAAAGAATAGTCTAGGCCTTGGCTTGGTTACGATTATAACCTGAGTGTTGTGTGCAAGTTGGAGTGGAGTGGGGTGTTGTGGTGGTAGGACGATGACGCCGTACGTGCCTCATGGCAGGCGTTTGCAGTGCATTGAACGCGCGCAGACGCAAAAGGGTTAAAGACCCTTATGCAATGGCTAAGAAGGAAGAAGAAGAACAACGACAACAACAACAACAAAACCGGATGGTTAGATGGAATGGAAAATTACACACGAGATGCATGCGAAGGAAAGTCGATTTCTATGCAATGAGGCATTCAAACAAAAAAAAACAAACCAACGAGTCAACGAACGTGCTAAGAGACAGTGTACGTATCATCGAATGTAGGATTATAATAGGGGTTCTGAATGCGGAGTATTGAAATCGAATATATAGTACATGAACAAGTGCGAAAATAAGTGTTGAAGTTCGGATCATGTTTATGGGCATGAGACTACTTTTCGAATAACATCTCGTGAAGTATTCTATGGTTTATGTACATGTTCAAAAGTAGATGGTCAAAAGGTCAGTCGTCAACCGATTACGCCCTTTTTCAATACCTAGCGGCACAGAAATACGTGTAATATAAGTTTTGAATTGCATTGATGTAGCTCTTTTAGATTTCTTGTAATCATACCGACAGATTTAAAGGCAGATAGACAGACATATATACTACGGTTCACCCATCGAAATCATGCGACCCGAGGCCACATAGGGAAGTACCTAAAGAGGCAATTTACATCCAGGAATGTGGACTCTAAGTTTTCTTGTAATCAGACCGACAGGTTTAAAGACAGATGTACATACAGATATACTACGGTTCACTCAGCGAAATCATGCGAGCCGATGCCACATCGGGAAGTACGGAAAGGGATCAATTTACATCCAGGAATGGGGAGTCTAAGTGTCATATTTCCATACCAATAATCTCAACATTGCTTTGTCAAAACCGGTTAAATGTGCAAAATTATCTGGTCATTATCATATATAACCTTTTAATCTATATTTCTACTGGCAATGGAGGAATGTTTGCATTGTCTTGTCAAAACCAAACCTGTTACTCGACAAATATTCGCTAACCATTATCAGGTCTACCTCATTAACAAAAACGGATACAATGGCTGAAGAATTCTATGATTCATGTTTCCATACCGAAAATCCCGGTATTGCTCCATATGCTTCATTATTGGAAACCCTAGTACTCATGCAATGAACGAACCTACATCAACATCCACACGATCAACATGCACGATCGCAAGATGCAGCCAGTCAGTCAGTGGCTTTGAACTTCAGAGCATAAAGCAGCCGAGCAACAACAATGGAAAACGAACCAAACAAATAAAAATAAAAGGAAAAACAATGAAAGCAGAGAAAAAGGGAAAATCTTGCAATTCAACTGTAGTTTCAATGTCGAGATCATTGAGGAGTACTTTGCTGAGGCAGAGACTGAGCTGCGTGACACTCACATACAAAAGACGAATTAAACGAGAGCATTGAACGAGAGCAACAACGTTCAATGCACCGCAATAGCAGCAGCCAGCAGCCAGAAAACGATAAACGAGACGACTACACGAGATAAAACGACTGATCGCGAAGGAGTATTTTACGTATTTCATGCGAGTAGAGTTCATATTGGCGTCTTTTCATGAAAATTCTTTTGCTGATAAAAGCAAAAGGAATAATATTCATTTTCATTGTCTGTGCGCGCAGAGGACAACACTTGAAAAGTAGTCGACAATGATACTTGTTGTTGGAAATTAATCACTGCCACAATAAACCAATTTAATGCGCTGAAGATCACAGATAAATATGCAACCAAAACCGCAGCCAAGTGGAAATACAAAAAAAAAGAAAGGAAAATTAAATCCAAGTGCGATTATAATAAAATTGCATTGAGAAAATCTCTTCAGTTCGTTTGAAGTGGATCAGCAACATCTATATTGATCGTCAGAGAATGTGATGGGTGTGTGCGGGGTGATGCAACTTTCATGAAATGAGTTCAAGAACATGAGCCAGTCAGCTAGTGCAACGAGCAAAAACATAGCATCCGAGAACGGGTCTCTTCTCGTAATAGAAAACTGTAGAATGAAAAAAAAGCTAAGAAAAAAGAAAGTTCTAGAAAATTAGAAAAATATTCTCGTAGACAAACTCGTCGAGATTGTTGATTGAAAAATGAAAACTTGTTATGATTCGGAATGTCTTTGCAGGTTTTTTTTTAATAGACAATGTTACCGCTTTGCAATTCCAAAAGAACTATTAGAAATGTTAGAGAAAAATGTTTATTAAGCATGATTTATATTATAAAAGAGCAAATAATTTATTAAGATAGGTCTCGAAGAAAGTAGAAACAGTTATTCCCAGTTAAATTTCTATATTATGTTTATACATATTTTATTTCGTAGAAGGTTATTTTGTAGAAGTACTATGAATCTTTTTTTTTTAAGTTTTTAGAGAAGTTACCCCTTAAAGATGAAACTTTGGGAACTTATCGTCGACAGTCACGGTAAGGAAAATCGCTAACTGAAAAACATCAAATCTCGGACGGTCTTAGAATTATCGTATCTTCGAAAGCATTCCAAAGAACTGTTAAGGATCTTCTTCCCAAGCTGCAGACAAGTTACCCTCGTCGTCAGTCATGGAAACGAAAATCATTGAGTAGAAACCACTGGAAAGCGAAAACATCAGATCTTTTTAGATTTTCAATAATTTTATGGTAAAAGACTGGTATACGAAGATAGACGACTTTGTGAACTACTCTTTGCCAATCAAGGAAACGAAAACAACTGACTAGAAACCATAGGAAACTGAAAACATGAGATCTTCTCAGATTTTCAATAATCTTAAGGTAAAGACTGGAATACGAGGATAAACGACTTCCAGAACTTCTCTTCATCAATCAAGGAAACGAAAACTACAGACTGGAAACCATCCGACCAAAGTATTCTCAGATTTACTGTAATCTATCTTCTTCTTCAAAATCAGTAAAATTTCGCTTGATTGAATTTTAAATTGAATTTCGCAGATTGTAGTTTTCTGAAAAAGTCTTCGTAATATCAGATCAAGTTTTGAGTTTACAAATTATGGTAATCTATTTGAATAAACATAAAGTCGCACACTTTAGAGCTCAAACATGTAGAAGAAGTCACCCCTCGAAGATATATTTACGGAACTTCTCTTCGTCAAACATGAAAAATGTTTCTTAAACATGAGTAAAGTTTAGCTTTATTAAGGTTTTCATTGAATTTCGATGATTTTGAGTCATTAGAGTATTAACTTATCGAAGAACTGGTCTTAGCAGTCCCGAGATATGTGCACTGGTCTTTACAAATTACCACATAAACGTAAAAAATAGATTTACAGTACAATGGATGCTATCCCTATAAGACCTGTAAATCTTCCTAGATATTCCTTGGTTTACAACAATTGATAGACTTCCTGAACTTCTTATTGTCAGTAATAGAAACGTAAATCATCCGATCTTTAGGTTCTCCGATACACTTAACTTAAGACTTTGATCTTTTACTAAATATTGAGTATCCTGTGCTCGTTTTGAAGTATTCTTTGACCACCATATCCAATAACATTGGGTAAACGTGCAAAATACATCGGAAACAGTTTCTTAAATGAGTTAAATTCAATTTGGTTTAACTTCGATGACTTAAACTTCGATTTTAAATCTTCTGAAAGAGTCTTACAATCTTTTAAAGCTTTGCTTTTACAAATTATGGAAATGAACTTAAAGAATCGGCTACTTAAGTTCTTTAAAGGTCAAACTTAGTGAAGAAATCACAGCTCGAAGATAGACATCCGGAACTTCTCATCGTCAGTAATGAAAATAAAAAATCTCCAGATCTTTAAATCCTCAGATACTCCTAACTTAAGACTTTGATCTATTACGATATATTGAATATCCTGACCTCGTTTTGATGGCTTCTTTAATCACGCTATCCAATAACATTGGGTAAACGTACACAATACATCGGAAATAGTTTCTTAAACATAAGTAAAATTCAATTTGGTTTAACTTAGATGATTTTAAATCTTCTGAAATATTCTTACTATCTTTCAAAACCTTGCTTTTAGAAATTATGGAACTGAACTTGAACAATTTGGTAGTCAAGTTCTTTAAAGGTAAAATTTAGTGAAGAATTCTCCGCACGAAGATGGACTTCCGGAACTCTTCTTCGTTAATCATGGAAAAGAAAATCACTGGAAACGGAAACTTATCTAAGTTTTTGGATATTCTTAACTTTAGAATTTGAACTAATGCCGAATATTGAATAGCCCGACTTTCAATATATATCTTCTTGAACCACGGTAACCAATAACATTGGGTAAAAAGTACAAGATATACTGTAAAACGTTTGTTCTATTTGTAAAATTTAGCTAGATTGAATGATGATGTATTATGATTTTGAGTATTCTAGTATTACTATATTATAAAGCCCTCCACATGCTTTTTAAAGAATTGGCAATGAATTTAAGCAATCAAAAAGTCAAGAACTTCAAAGGTCAATAATTTGAAAGAAAACATCGCTCGAAAATAAACTTCCGGAACTGCTCGTCATTTGACCTGACAACGAAAACCACTGGAAATGAAAATCACCAGATAAGTGTGTTGATTGACTTGCAATATTCGTAACTTTAGACATTGAGGGTCAAAAATGTATACAGAAGTTAGCCTGAATATTGCATATTCTGACTTCCTTTCAATTTTAGCTTTAACCAAGGAAACCAATGAACAAAGGGTAGATCTTATATCCGAATTTATACAATACTCGTTATACATATTTCGTTATGCCAACCTTCAACATCATCACAACGCCATTGACGTCTTAATAAAGCCTGTCAACAGTCAGCCAACTACCTGTTTTCGTTTATTTTAAGCTTCTTCAAACAAAAGCTAGCACGCGCACCCATATAAAACCCAGGAATAACATGCCACTCCTTTCATTCCCTTAGCATTTTGTCAAAAAAAAAAAAAAAAAACAAAGATCTTGAAGACGGAACAGCAAAGAATGATCAGAATCGAACAAACGAACGAATGGTGGTGGTGAAAGGAATTCGCTTTACAATCATTTTGTGCGTCGTTTGATCCCATAAAGCATGAGGCACAGCCAGTTCAAGAGTACGAAATACAGAAGAAGAATAAAAATTAAAATTAAATCGTAAGCGAAGAACGACGCAGAAGTCGAAGCGAAATTTACAACAATTCGTGCGAAAGTGAATGACCTCCATTAACCGCCATTAAAACAGCAACAACAACATCAAATAATTGAATTGAAAACAACAAAAGAAACAACAATGAAAAAAATATATTTTCGCGTGTTTTTTAACCCTTTCATATCACACAGCAACATTAAAAAAAATAAAACAAAAATCGAAAAAATTAAAATAAAAAAACTGAAGAACATGCGTTGCCTTTAACTAAGACGACGACGATTACGCAGACGAAGAAGAAGAACAAGAACAAGAATACGCAAAATAATCCGAAACCTGTTCGCGTACGCGACATGCATAAATCTTCAAAAGTTCTAGAGTTGTCAGTACTACTGTCTGCATGGGGAATTCTTGAAAGTCAAGTATTACTAATTATGGTAACTAGTAGAGTGAGTGGTTCCGGAGAGGAGAGAAAGACGATTAAAAATATTGGATATAATGAATAACAGGAAGAAGTCAATGTAGTTCCTTGAAGGGAGGAGGAAGAGTTTAAATCAATGAAGTATATATGCAATTTTTTAGAGCAGTTTCGGCAGTCATAGGAAGTTTAACGTGAAACAAGAAGTATTTGTTATAAAAACAAGAAACTTATCACTCAAGTGCTCATATTGATGTTTCAAAGAGATACACGACATGGATACTTCTAGAATGTTCAAAGATTCTCTAAGCTGAGTGAGTGGTTGCGGAAAGAAGAGAAAGACGATAGAGCATGTTGGATACAATGGGTAACAGGGAGAAGTCAATACTTCCTTCTCCTTAAAGGGAGAAGGAAGAACTTATATCAATGAATTATATATATATAAAATTCTTTAAACCAGTTTCGGTAGTTACAGGAAGTTTATCGTGGAACAAGAAGTATTTGGTATAAAAACAAGAAAAATATCAAGTGCTCATATTGATGTTCCAAAGAGATACACGACATGGTTACTTCTAGAATGTTCAAAGATTCTCTATGCTGAGTGAGTGGTTGCGGAAAGAAGAGAATAATGATGGATACAATGAGTAACAGCAAGAAGGCAATATAGTTCCTTGAAGGGAGGAGGAAGAGCTATATAAATGAAGTATACATGAAATTCCTTAAATTAGTTTCGGAAGTTACTGGAAGTTTCTCGTGAAACAAGAAGTATTTGTTATAAAAACAAGAAACTTATCACTCAAGTGTTCATATTGATGTTTCAAAGAGGTACCCGACATGGTTACTTCTCGAATGTTCAAAAAAAAAAACTTGCCCAGGTGTTCATGCTTTGAGAGATCGTTGCTCCGATCTTACTTCATATACATTCTACTAGGGATTTATAGGATTTATGTTTAACGTTCAGATAGAAACTTCCTTGGGGTATTAAAAACTCCATTTTTATGACCTTCAATACAGTCTTGATTGATATGATCTGCAAATCACACACTGCATAAAACATTTTAATCCCCCCTCCTGCTTAATGTTACAAGCATTATATTTTCACTCTCTAAAACTTTCCCAATCGAATCCTCCTAGTGTAATTTTGCATGGATGACCTTTTGCATTCACCTTTAAAGTCATGCATTTCAAAAAGTTTTTCTCAACTTTCACGAACCGCGCATTCCAAGCTGTCGCCAAAGTTTTTTTTTGTCTTTTTACTATTTTATCGACTAACATCAAACAAAATCCAAAAAGAAAAAATCATGAATTTTTTATATGCCTTGAGCCAATTTTTAAACAATTTATCGTACAACAAACGAAAATTAGCTAAATTGAAGCACACAATATGTTGTTACCTGATACAAATAGTGACAGCGTTCGACAATCTCTGCAAAATGCAGCGCAGCATTGAATTCCAGAGAGTTACTATTCGAAAGTACCCGAACGAACCTACGCCACGTGACGACAGCAGAGTCGACAACCGGCGAAAGACTAGATACGGTACGTTCGACGGCGGGAGATGGTGAAAAAGTGCAGCCCACAAAAGCGAAGTGCAAAAACCTCGTTGCAACAACTGTTGCCAATATAACGATGATGTTGTTGCTGATGATGATGATGTTGATAATGTTGTTGGTGATCATGATTTGCCGGCGCATTTCACTTTGGTTCGAGGCCAAAGTCCTCGCTAATGCCTCCCTTCGCTACATAGAGCTTCACATTTATCTATGCAACGAAGTGCAACCGATACCGGGATTTCCCCGCAACAAGCTAGCGTCGAGCTCGTGTCGCATCGAGTGTCAGTCAACTTTCATCTTAAAAAGAAAATTGCAACTAAACGTCGCCGTGGAGGCAGTAACAGGGAGAAACAGAGGATCGGTCACAAATTGTTGCCGACTTGAGAGTGGTGACTGCAACAACAGCAGCAGCAGCACCATCTGCACATTGTGGCAACTGGCGTAGTAATGAACTTTCTTGAGGTAGTCAATTGTCTGCCGGTAAGACTAAAATATGAAAGAGAGAAGGAGCTGGGGCACGTTGGAAGTGATTCGACGTACGTCATACTCATGGAAAGAGGTGCGAAAATATGGCGTTGTTACCGAAGTTTGCAAATAATAAGTTTCAATGATAGTTGTTTAAATTTGAGGTTTTTATAGTTCAAAAACCTTTTGGAAAGGTCATTATTGGACTGAGTAATAATTCATGGTTATATAAAAGTCATTTTTTAAAAGGGTGCTTACTTTAGGGACAATAAAAACCTACCAAGACGTCCAACTCTTATTTTAAAACATTGGGAAATAATTTCGGTATCGAAGAACAGAGGAGTTCTGAAACCGTTTGAAAGCCGATGCTTTAAAAACTATAACGACAAAGGGAGCACTTCGAAAAATTTAATTTAAAGTGCTCTGTTTTGGTAATATTTCGAAATCAAAGCATTATAAGTGATACATAACAATTAGGCATAGGAAAATCATTACGTTTCGAAGAAGTTTGACAGCGAACGTTGAGAAAAATTGAATCAGAGATGGACTGCAACGATAAATCTTATCGATATTTTCATCTTAAACAATATTGTATTACGTTTTTTGACACATTGTCACAAAAGGCACGTTCCTCAGTCGTCGCAATTCCAAAAAACTGGTAAATCGATACTTTTTCGGTTAGGGTTGGCTTAAAGAAATGATGAAAAACCTTCGAAATCGTTAAATCTAAAAAATATAAATAATAAGAATAGTTTGGCGCTACAGTCCTATAAGAATTGCCGAGCTCTCTCACCATTTTGTGCTGTGCGTATTATATTTGTACTCAAATTGGTAGAACCTAAATTTTAATGCCGAATCCATTTACTGCCATTTACTGCCGAGAGGTAGCGCGGTATAGCAAAATGTTTCTATGAAAAGATGTTGTTAGCCCCAGTCCAGTTTTGAACCTGGGACCTTTCGGCTTTCGGCAGTCCAACACACTAACCTTGAGCTACCGACGCTCTTCTTATAAAAATTTGGGAAATAAAGTTCGACATCAAAGAATATAATAATAGTTTGAGACGATAGCTCTTAAGAACCCAAAGCAAATCTGGAACCGCAAAGAACCGGAATCGAAACCGGTATCGGAACCGTTTCGATTTTTGGAACCGGAATCGGAACCGTTATTAAAAAATGTGTGGAACCGAAACTGGAATCGAAATGCATACAATTTCTTTGGTTGGGATCAGGATCGAAACCGGAACCGCTATTTTAAAAATATTGGAACGAAAACCAGAACCAAAGGATTTTAGTCCCTGTCAGGGACCTCAAAAACCCAGAATCGTAACCGGAACGGTTTCGTATTTTAGAACCGTATTTAGAACATATATTAAAAAAAAGTGAGTTCCGGAATCGGACCCGTATTATTATTTAGATGGAACAGGAATTGGAACCGGAATCGCTTTTTTTTAAATATTGGAACAGGAACCGATATTCCAAAGAGTTTCAGTCTCTGAAGCAAATAATCTTCCACCATTTGAGCTATTCGTGTTATACATATTTATACTAGACCTTCTGTTTAATGCCGACTCCGAACGCTAAGAGTCTTTAAAAAATTATTTATACTCTGCAAGTTCTATCATTGTCTGTCGAGAGGTAGCAGTGTATAGAAAACATGTTTTCTAATTATAGATATTAACAGTTTCCAGTACAGATTTGAACCTGGATTAGGAGACATTTTGGTTCGTAGCGCATTATCAACTGACCCAACGACGTTACAAAGGACATAGCAGTTCCAAAATCGTTTGAAAACAGCAGATTTAGCAATGGAACGACAAATAGAGCATTTCGCGGAGTTATATTTAAAGTGCTCAGATGGTTATATTTAGAAGACAAAAAATATATTTTTTCAAAAATATTTTTTTTTTGAATTTTTTTTTATCAAAATTTTTTTTTTTATCTAAATTTTTTTTTTTACTTTAAAAAAAAAAAAAATCTGACAAATTTCTTTTTTTTTTGAAAAACTTTTTTTTTTATCATTTAATTTTTTATTATTATTTTTAAATTTGGTTGGATTAATTTATATTTATGGTGGTTCCTTTCGTTTTTTTTTTAATTCAACATTTTTTTTTTTGAAATCTCACAAACTTCTTTTCTCTTTTTAAAAATCTTTTATTTAAAAAAAAAATATTTTTTTCGAATAATTAATTTTTTTTTTTAATTTACAATGAAATTTTTCAGATTATTCTAAAAAATAAATATTTTATAAAATTTAGAATGCAAAAAATATAATTTTTCGGAAATATTTTTTTCGATTTTTTTTTTTTATTCAAAATATATATTTTTTTTTCAATCTCACAAATTTCTTTTTATTTTTTTATATTTTTAAAAATCTTTTTTTTTTTTTTTTTAATTTTTTTTTTGAATAATTCATTTTTTGTGCAATTTTTTATTATTATTTTTTTTTAATTAACAATGAAAATTTTCAGATTATTCTAAAAAATAAATATTTTATAAAATTTCAAATTTGTTTTATTATTATTTTTTTTTATTTTATTTACAAATAAGTATTTTGTATTATTTTTTTTTGTAAATGCAACATGCATAAAATGCAGCCTTCCCCATTCCAAATAATTTTCTCACAAATTTTGCGTCCGAAAAATTTCACTTTATTTATTTCAGTCATCCCAACCAACCACCAACTGCTGCTGTTTATTCATTGCATTGAATCGAATCTGTGCGAATCGAGCGAATGCAATGAATGCTTTTTTATTTAACTCACATCCATCAAAAAGCAACGATCTTTCACTTTAAGCGAATGAATGCGGCTGATACACACGATCGCCTACAACAACAGCAACAATAGCAACCGAAACAACAACCTACAAAAGCCAATAAACTTGAAGCATGCGAATGGCACCGAGACACACTCGCACGAAGCCCAAAAAATACGAAAAAAAATGTGTAAAACCCGCAGTCGACTCTGAAGATCGTCGTCGATCAAATTGATCGTCGTCCTTGCTGAGCTGAACAACAAGAGTCAGCAATTGTTGCTGTGGCTGCTGCTGCAACAACGTTCGTTTTGTAGATAAGCGCAGCAGCAGCAGCAACAGCAATGCAATGCAATGTTGTTGGCAACGAAAAAATGTTGCTTGGGTTAGTTACCCCGTGGTTGATGGCAATGAACCAGAGAACCATTGACCAGCTTAAGCCCGACTGCCTGCCTGCCTGCCATAGTGAAGCAACAACGATCAGTAACAACAAAAACAACAACTGTAATAAAAAGCGGTTCCACAGCAATTGCAACAACAATATATATGCAAAAAAGAAAAGAAGTAAGTTGCAACAACCAGTAATCGTGGTAAAAAGAGTAAAAATCGGTCGGTCGTATTGACTGTGCCGATCTGCGTTACTCCTTCGACATTTTGGTTTTTGCGCACAATGAGTGCGCTCTCAGTTCTGCTCTTGCACTCACTTTTTGTCTCCCTTTAACTCTCCACTGTACTCCCTCTTCAACACTGTTTCCCTCTCTGTTGCGTTGCCTTCCTCAGGCGCTTTGACAAAGTGCAATGATCGCATGTGATCGTGTTGCAACTTCTCGCTGCTGCTGCTGCTGCGACTGTTGGTTGTTGACACCGCGAGTCTTTTTGTTGTTGTTGTTGTGGTTTTTGCAATTGTTGGTTGCTTCCATCGTGACCATGCGATGTGTCATGGTGTGACGTGTATTGGTTGTTTTTGTTGTTGTGGTTCAGCATGAGCCTCCAAATAAAGATTTGCTAAATGCCAAACCACAACAACAACAACCGACGTGATCATCATGTCAGAGATACGTCTGAGTGAGCGATCGATGACGTTTTACTGCATTTGTTAATGAGATACATCGTTTTTGCGTAGAGCATCAACGACCTTTTGGAAGATGCTACAACTTTGAAAAAATCATTGAGAAAATAACTACAACATTTTACTATATATGTTTAATACCCAAATGCCAAGCATAAGTTTGAGCTCTGCAGGTGATCATCCCCAATTTAAAAAGAAAAATTGATCAAACTATTTTTTTTTAATAAAAAATTAAAAAAAAAAAACAAAATATTTGTCCATACATTTTTTACTAAGAAAATAATAAAAAATGTTTTCGAAAAAAAATTTGTTCGACAAAAAATATTTTTTTTGGCCAAAATAAATAAAAATCGAAAAAAAAATATTTTTGAAAAAATATTGTTCAACAAAAAATATTTTTTTTTTCCAAAATAAAAAAAATCGAAAAAAAAATTTCGAAACGAATTTTTTTCTTAAAAAAAACTTTTTTGAAAAAAAAAATTAATAAAAAAAACTGTTAGAAGAAAAAAATAATTCCGACAAAATGTCCGATAAAATTTTGTACAGTATATATTTTTTTATAAGTAGAGAAAGCTGGGACATGGAAATTGCATGGGAAATTGCAATGAGTGGACATGTTTTTGTAAATTAAAAAAAATTTGTTCGACATAAAATATATTTTTTTTTTCTAAATTCAAAAATTTCAAAAAAAAAGTTTCGAAATGATTTTTTTTTCTTGAAAAAAAAAAATTCAAAAAAAAAAATTTTTGAAAAAAAATGTATTAAAAAAAACTGTTTGACGAAAAAAAAATACGGAAAAAAATGTCCGATTAAATTTTATATAGTATCCCACTTTACCTGGGGTAAAGTGGGACGTGGGGTTATTTGGGAAATTGCAATTTGTGGACATGTTTTTGTAAAATTAAAAGAAATGTATTCGACAAAAAATATTTTTTGTCCAAAATAAAAAAAATTACGAAGAAAACTACGAACTATTTTTGAAAAAAAAATTGTTCGACAAATTTATTTTTCAAAAAACACAAAAAAAAATATTTTCAAAACAAATAAAAAAAGCATTTTTGAAAAAATATTTTTAAAAAAACTTCGACGACAAAAAAAATGTCCGATAAAATTTTGTATACTATATATTTTTTTATAAGAAGGGAAAACTGGGTAAAGTGAGACATAGGGTTATGTGGGAAATTGCAATTTGTGGACATGTTTTTGTAAAATAAAACAATGGCCAAGTGCTTTTTAAAATGGCATCAACTTTTTTATACATGGTTATAATCAAATTAATCACCAATTATCATTGCTTTAATGATGCCTTGTTATGATCAACTTGCGATATTAGGGTAAAGTGGGAAACATGTTCTGGGGTAAAGAGGGAAAAGTAATTTAGGCAATGTTTTTTTTTTCGTATATTCTTAACATAACTACCGAGATGTTTGCGAATTTAAACTTTTTATGCTTGCATTACCATTTCTTTTTATTACCTTATTATATTTTTTTATCCTTAATGTATTTGACTTTGTTCCGAGAAAAAGTTTCCCACTTTACCCCAATATTTTTCAACAAGTCCGAAATTGAGCTGTTTTGAAAAATCGATCAAAAACCAATTGAATGGCATTTAAAAGGATTCTGTTTATGTAAAAAGTTAGTTCATGGACCAGTCTTTGGAATAGGCCCTTCAAAAGAATTTAACAAATTATTTAAATTTACTTTTTTTGCAGGAAAATCAAAACGTGTCCCACTTTACGCCAGGCCCTCCTATAACTTTATATTAATAAAAATTAAAATTTTTAAAAATATATTAAAAACTTGTTCTAATTTATGAATGTCGAGCAAGCATGACATAAGAAATACAAATTAAAACAACTTGAGAACTTTAAATATGGCAACAATTAGCATGAACAAATAAATAATTAATTTGAAATTCGGTTTGATGAATAAAATTCTTAAATATGATGTACATATATTTTGTGTCTTATGAATTTGTTCATTAATGTGATGAAACGTAGTTTTCACATACACTTCCTCAAAATGAAGAACACTTTTTTAGTCATTCATGAAATTTATAATAAATTCATAATATTGATGTTTTCTATTGAGCAATATTATGAATTGTTCTTCAATATGATGAATCATGTTTCAAACAACGAAATTCTTCAATTGAAAATGATGTTTTTTCTGTGTACACTTTGTCAAATTGAAGAACTCTTTTTTAGTATTTGGTAGTGATTAATATTATGATTTAGTATTAGCACTGCAATATTGTAAATCATTTTGTGAAGAACAATCTTCAGATAGACAATTTAACAAATAAAATTTCTAGAATTTTTTAGGAATATATTTCCGACAAATAAAGTTTGTTTTATTTAAAAGCCAGTGTATTTGATAAAAACTTCGCATGTGATCGAAAAATCTTAATATATCAAGGCTACCTAAATATTTTTTAATGTTTGTCCAATTTTTGAAATATATTCTAATTTTATTCTATATTCGAGTTCAAGAATGTAATGCTACTATTTGTGAAATTACATTTAAGTTTGGTATTTTTTTAAATCATGGGAAATATGATTAAAGCGATGAGTTCAAAAACATTGTCAAGTTTCCGATGATCTTCGAGATTGTGTTGAATTTCTGATTAATTTAAAATTTTTTCGATAATTTAGAGATTGTTATTTTTAGTATGGGGGGAAATAGGATATAACTACTTACATTTTGAAACAATTTATCAATTATTTAATCAGTTTTCTTTTTATTATTTTTAGAAAATCACCCTTCGATGGATCAACTCTAACTTCGAATAATCGTTCATGTGAGCATTATATTATTTTCTTTAAATAATTTAGTTTTTCAATGTAATTTAATTGCTAAAATTACACATTTTTTATACTTATATTAAAAAAATATAAGACGCAATTCCCAAAAATCAGCTCTAAGCATTAAAGCTCCGTTTTACAAAATAAAAAAAAATATGGGAAAAACACCCGAATCAGCTTCAAAGTTTAAAATAACAAAAACCAAAAAAAAAAAGACGGTCAGTGCACTTTTGTGATTTTTCGCAAATGATTCAAAATGATTTGTCAGAATTTTGTTGCCAAATAATGGCGCACTACCGCATGACATACTTGTGGCGGCGCTGTATGTCTGTCGTCTTCTGTAACGCTGTCGTCTTTTTCTCACTCTTTTTAGTTCTTATTTCAACAAACTTGAACTTGTGGTTTTTTTTTATAATATTTTTTTCAACAATTAATTGTTGTTTTGGCTATTTTTTTAAAAAAGTACAAAAAAAAGAACCGAAAAAAAATTGCTAACCCCGCTGGAATTTTGTTTATTTGGGACAGGCTTTAAAGCGACGCTTGACGCGCCATTCAGAATCTAGAATTTTTCATTTTCCTTTTAACTCTTATTTGTTTACAACTTTTGATTTTTTTTTGTATTTTTTTTTTTTTTTTTTTTAGTAATTTGTCTCTAATTTTTTCAGCCTTTAGAACTTTAGACAGTCTAAAGAAATAAAAAAAAATATATAAAAGTATTACGAAAGCTTCATAATAGAAGATGTTCTTCTTCTTTTTTTCTGCTTGTCGCCGCATAATAGAACTTTTGTAATTTGTTGTTGTTATTTTTTTAAGCCAAATTGTTGTTTTGAATTTTTGTTATTCACGGAAATAATTAAGAGCTACGAAACAGAGAGTGAAAGAATCACGCAGATGATGTAATTTCTACAACTTTGAATGGCGACTGAGACCTGAGACGAGTGGAACAATTTACCAAAAATATTTGTAAACAAAACTTATTGTTGTTTACGGATTTTTGGGTTTATTATGATTTCCAGGAAAAATAAACAAATAGACAGTCTTAAATTAAAGTCACAAAAAAACATTAATTAAAATGTAACAAAAAAACATATCAAAAAAAGCTTTACGTCATAAAACATTGAATGGTTTTGTAAAGTACATAATTTTTAATAAATTTATTTACTTTTCATTATTTATATAAATCAATAATTTTTTAATTTAGCTGTAGAAATAGTATTCCAAATATAATACAAATAATTTAGGTACGAAAAATTTAGTATTAAAAATTTAGTACTTTAATGGTGTATTAAAAATTAAGTACTAAAAATGTAATACTAAAAAAAATGGAGCTTATAAAGTTTAGTATTAAAAATTTAGTACTGAAAAGTTTGTACTAAAAATTTGGAACTAAAAATTTAGTACTAAAAATTTAGTACTAAAAATTAAGTACTAAAAATTTAGTACTAAAAATTTAGTACTAAAAATTTAGTACTAAAAATTTAGTACTAAAAATTTAGTACTAAAAATTTAGTACTAAAAATTTAGTACTAAAACTATAGTACTAAAAATTTAGTACTAAAAATTTAGTACTAAAAATTTAGTATTAAAAATTTAGTACTAAAAATTTAGTACTAAAACTATAGTACTAAAAATTTAGTACTAAAAATTTAATACTAAAAATTAAGTACTAAAAATGTAGTACTATAAATTTAGTACTAAAATTTGTGTACTAAAAATCTAGAACTATAAATTTAGTTCTCAAAATTTAGTACTCGAAATTTAGTTCTCCAAATTTAGTACTCAAAATTTAGTACTCAAAATGTAGTACTCAAAATTTATTACTAATATGTGGTACTCAAAATGTAGTACTAAAAATGTAGTAAATAGAAACGATCTCAAAAATTAGTACAACAAATTTAAAACTAATATTTATTACTTAAAATTTAATATCTAAAATGTAGTACTCAAAATTTAGAACTAAAAATGTAGTACTAAAATTAATACTAAAAATTGAGTACTAAAAATTAAGTACCAAAAATTTAACTAAAAATTTATTACTAAAAATTTAGTACTAAAAATTTAGTACTAATTTTTTTTTACTAAATTTTTCTAATAAATAATCGTACTCATGATTTTATACTAAAAATAAAGTACTAGAGTTTAGTACTAAAAAATTATCCCAACATTTAGTTCTATAAAGTGTACTATTTTATCTTTTTAATAAGTGTAAAATTGAATGATCCGTTTTCACAGCATCTACGAATTTCAAGTTCATTCAATTTTAACCTATTTTTCGCTTGAATACTTAAAATGCGATAAAAACGAGGAAGACACAAACGTATTTAAAAAAAATAATAAAAAGTACTTATGACATACAATAAAAATTGATAACAATAAAAAGTGCAGCGCTGGCACATAAATAACAGGAACAGACTTTAAATAATTAAATGAAAAAAGAATGAAAAAAAATAATAAAAAAAAATTAAAAATATTTAAATAAATAAATAAATAAATAAATAAATAAATAAATAAATAAATAAATAAATAAATAAAGTTATAAATCCATAACAAAAATAACATTATGATAAAATAATAAAATAAATCAGAAACAAAAATAAAAAATACTTCTTTACATAAAAAAATTATTTAAAGCGAATCAAAAACCATTCAAAGTGAATGCACTCTTGCTCAAACGCACTCTCGCTTACTCTCGCGCCTGTCGCATAACAATTGCCAACTCTTTGCACACATTTTTGAAGAAACAAAAGATGCTTAAAGTTATACATACTGTCAATGAATAAAATGCCAAGTTTCAATTTAAAATATAAAATTCATTTTCACGGACATTTTGCGGTTAAATTTAAACCAGCTGACAGAATTTCGAAATAGGACCAAACATCATTTAAAATCAGTGGGTGGCAATAAAAGAGCAACTGTCTGTGAGCGCTGATCAAACGACTCTCTTGCTCTTTACGCAATCTACAATTTGAGTTGTTGCTCTTGCGCTCACGACTTACATATGCAAGCAAATAATAACAACAACGGCGAACTGTTGCGCATTTCTCACGAACATTGCATCCGAACTGCAAGCGAATCGTTGTTGCGATCATTGTGAACATTGCTCAAGCACTCGGGTGGGTGGGGTGAGGTGGTGTGTAGTGGTGGCCATATGACTGACTGCATGCAGCCGACGACGACGATGTTGCAACGACAACGACGAAGAAGACAACAACGACGATGATGATGATGTAGACGACGGTGCCGCCGCCGACTGCAGGCAGCGCAACGAATTGGGGTGAATGTCATCAGAACGTTGAATCAGCTCTCGGTCAATGGCTTTGCACAAATAACAACAACAACAGCACTCGGTTGACTCGATTCAGTTGACGATTGTATAATAATTATACGAACGAACAATAACGAACCAACAAAAAAAAAAACGAAACACATACATAATACATACGGTCGGTCGGTGGGTTGCACAGCGAAATTTCATTATCAGCGGTTTACTTTTTGTTATATAAATAAAATTTAAATTTGAAAAATAAAAATAAAAAAATTAAAAAAAAAATATAAAAAGAAATTTAAAACCACATTTTAAGAATGCTAAATAAATAAATAAATAAATAAAAAAATTGCAAAGACCATCATACATATTTTTGTAAATTCAAAGTATTTCATCAGCTGAGTCATTGACAGCAATATTTTCAGAATTTATTACAAATTAATTTAATTTGTGTAATGAACAATCAGGCTCACAGATATTAAGTGAGAAATTAATATTTGTGATTAATAAACTCAATATAGATCAATGTACAAAGAGAGCAAGATGTGAGTCGATTTATTGGGATTAAGTGAAATTGTTGTAAAGTATGGACAAAATTTTGAGTATTTGGCAAATGTTGATTCATAAGTAAAAGTGTCGAAATTATCCAAATGAAATTTTATACTTACAAATTTAAGACTTAAATTTTTAGTACTAAAAATTTAGTACTAAAAATTTAGAATTAAAAATTTAGTACTTAAAATTTTGTACTAATAATTTAGTACTAAAGATTTAGTACTTAAAATTTCGTACTAATAATTTAGTACTAAAAATTTAGAATTAAAAATTTAGTACTCAATATTTAGTACTAAAAATTTAGTACTAAAAATTTAGAATTAAAAATTTAGTACTAATAATTTAGTACTAAAGATTTAGTAATTCAAATTTCGTACTTAAAATTTCGTACTAAAAATTTAGTACTAAAAATTTAGAACTCAAAATTTAATACTCAGAATTCAGTACTCAAAAATTAGTACCTATTTGAAATTTTTACTCCAAATTTAATACTCAGAAACTACTAGGTCCTATTCAAAATTTTGTACCCAAAATTTAGTACCCAAAATTTGTTACTCAAAATTTAGAACTAAAAATGTAATACTCAAAATTTAATACTTAAAATTTAGTACTTAAAATTTACTGCTCAAATTTTAGTACTCAAAATTTAGTACTTAAAATTTACTGCTCAAATTTTAGTACTCAAAATTTAGTACATAAAATTTAGTACTCAGAATTTAGTAGTCAAAAAGTAGTACATATTCGAAATATTGTACCCAAAATGTAGTACCCAGAATTTAGTACTCAAAATGTAGTACACAAAATTTATTACTCTATGTTTAGTACTCAACTTTTAGTACTCAAGATTTAATACTAAAAATGAGGTACTCAAACTATAATACTCAGGATTTAATACTCAGAATGTAGTACTCAAACTATAATACTCAAAATTTAGTACTCAAAATGTAGTACTCAAAAATAAATACTTAAAATTGAGTACTCTAAATTGAATATTCAAAATTGGTACTAAAAATTTAGTACTCAAAATTTGTACATATTTAAAATATTGTACCCAAAATGTAGTACTCAATTTTTAGTACTTAAAATTTAGTACTTAGAATTTAGTACTCAAATGTAGTATTCAAAATATCGTACTCGAAGTTGAGTACTCAAAATTTAGTACTCAAAATTTAGTACTCAAAATAAAGTACTCAAAAATTAAAACTTACAATTTAGTACACAAAATTGTTTACTTAATATTGAAAAAATATATTAAAAAAGCAAAATTAAATAAAATAAAAAAATTGCAAAAAATCTAATTTCTGTTGTTGATCTGCGGCTCTGTATTTTTTTAATAAATTTAA
The DNA here is from genome assembly GCA_951804985.1 of Dryomyza anilis. Classification (NCBI taxonomy): domain Eukaryota; kingdom Metazoa; phylum Arthropoda; class Insecta; order Diptera; family Dryomyzidae; genus Dryomyza; species Dryomyza anilis. The sequence goes on from OX638134.1 coordinate 4,344,921, forward strand.
TTATTAAGCCCTCTATAAATGCGCAGTATCTACTTAGCAATGAAAAAAAAAAAAAAAAACAGAAAAATTAAAAAATTAAAGAAAAACAGAAAATTAAAAAAAATACAAAAACATCAAAACTAATCACGTAAGTGCGCATTAAGAAAAATTCCGTCTCAGTACCAAGACTTCATTTTCTACCACTTCTTCTGCTTCTACTTGTTCTTCTGGGTCTTTTGGGCCTTCTAAGTTTTTTTTTTGGCTTAAAGCAGTCACCAACACAGGAAGACGACGCAGAGGACAACGAAGCATGACTTGTAGTGGTTTAAAAAATATTGAAGAAATAAAAGAACTAAGAAGACTAACAAAAAAAAGAAGAGAAACAAGTAACATAAGCATAAAATACCTGAAACCACAATTTACCAAAAAAAAAAGAAAAAAACTGAAACGAAAATTTGGCAATGAACTTGAAACACGTGTAAAACGAATGTCAACACATACATAGGGCTTAAAAAGCACAAATACAAAGAAAAAATATTTTGTTATACATATATATTTATTTTTCTCAAAGAAGAGCAAGTAAACCGCAAAAAAATACAAAAAAGAACCTCAAAAAAGACCTATGAAGCAAAAGTCAACAAATTACCGACGGTAAGTGCGGCAAAGAGGTCTGCCAAAAAATGGTAAGGGAAAAAAACTACTTAGCCATGTGGCGCCCTCCACCTCTACCAACCATCACCAATAATCCTCAGGTGTGAGAAAGAAGTATGAAGAGTCGTCATTATTTGTGGTGCCAGCAGCCAGCCAGCAAACATTTCGTAATTATTATTCCAACGAATTTTAATTATTTTCGGCGCAATAACCTAGATTTTTTAAGGGTTACACAGACGATTGGCGGACCGACTATTGTTTGGAGTATTGTTGTTGTTTGGACTGTCATTTGCACTAGCATTTTGACTTATTGTCTGGTTGTCTGTCATATTGTCTGAAAGTTGAAAGCTTATTATATAAAGCTATAAAGCATAGCACAACCGGGTGATCAGGTTGTAATGCTGATGTTGGTCGTTTTATTGTTTTTTTGGACTCATCATCATCGTATATTTTAATGATATTTGTCAGAATTTTGTATTTTTTGTAGTTTCTACAAATTTGCGCACTTTGAAACTTCAATTTTTTTAATATAAGAAATTCCATGTTTTTCTTCTAAATACTTTAAATACGAAAAATAAGCTCTAAGATATATAATTAAAATTTTCCATTTTTCTTAAAAAATAAATTTACATTTTTCTTCGTAATAATAGTCATCATATTTTACTCAAACACTTTGTTTAAATTTTTTTTCCTTAATTTATGTTTTTTCTACTGTCTTTGCATGCAATTATTGCCTGTGCCTTGCATGCAAATTTGTGCCGTGCTTCATGGTTTTTCTGCACTTAATTGAAAACCATTGGACGCAACACTTGGCCAAGTTAATAGCCAATTTTAGTTAGTGCCTCAGTGGTATTAGTTCTAGACAGTAGCATGTTTAAATTGCCTACATTGTGCAGTTCTTTAAATCACTACAAATGAGCATTACTTCTATATCTGACGTTTTTACGTACAATTCATCAGTGATTAAGGAAGTTTCATACGGTTTTCATCCGACTTTTATCCGAATCAGTTTTTATATTTTCAATTGAATCGAATTTTTTTGTCATATTTTACGAAGTAAATTTAGTAAGTCTATTTTTGTACCTATTTAATATATTGCGTTCTTTCTACTGATGCGTTTTAAGTCGTTTCTTTAAGTAATTTCTATATTTCGTAAAAATACGAAACAATCTCTTGCATTATACAGTAATATTTTGTATTACAATTTATTATTAAGTGCAAAAACTTCAATATCTATTCACTTTAATTAATGCCAATTTCCGTTTGTCCTGTTTTTATTAAAATACATCCGTTTTTCATCCGTTTTGTATCCGAATCAGTTGTTCTATTTTCAATTGAATCGAATATTTTTGTCATATTTTACGAAGTAAATTAAGTAAGTCTATTTTTGTACCTATTTAATATATTGCGTTCTTTCTACTGATGCGTTTTAAGTCGTTTCTTTAAGTATTTTCTATATTTCGTAAAAATACGAAACAATATCTTGCATTATACAGTAATATTTTGTATTACAATATATTATTAAGAGTAAAAACTTCAATATCTGTTCACTTTAATTAATGCCAATTTCTGTTTGTCCGGTTTTTATTAAAATACATCCGTTTTTCATCCGTTTTGTATCCGAATCAGTTGTAATATGTTTAATTCAATGAAATATTAAATCAAATGCAACTAATAAACTTAGTTAAGTCTATTTAAACACTTTATTTTAACTGATTCTTTATTTCAACTGATTCGCTTAAAGCCCTTTTACAAAAATTTGCTTTATTTCGTAAAAATACGAAAAAAATCATTACGATTTATATGCAACGTCGTATCTACATAATTATTACGTCAAACGCTGTTTAATCACGTCATCTGCTTAGTGTTTCTTCTTCACTTACATTGGCCAATAACTTGCATGGTCAATAACATTGCAACCGACAATAAAAACAAAAAAAAAATTACAAAAAAAGTATTCAAACTACAGGTTTATGCAGATGTTGTTGTATCAAATACGAAAGTTCTACAAAAAAAATTACATAATTCGCATGCAACAGAAAAATTTCCGGTTTTGCCAAGCGATGGCATGTTATGCGAATATGGTGCTTATTAGGCTCTTCTTTTTCTTCTTCTTCTGCTCAGCTGTGTATTCTGTGGTACATATAGGACTCAAATAAATACTACACTTGAAGTATATAATACGAAATTACGAACTTACGTCAGAGAGAACGCATTTCCGGTACGCACAGCGTATGATTTACGCATAATATACGCTATACTTACGCGAATTCAAGGAATTACATATGGTATGCAAGGGCTATACGAGGTAGAGCTGGGACTTACCTGGAAAGATAGAAAAAAATGCAAAAATTAAGAAATACTCAAAATTATAATTAAAAAAATGAAATTTTTATACATAAAACTAATTTTGTATAAAACCTAAATCTTACAAAAAATTAAAATTTAATTTTTTACTAAAATTTCCATTTATCATTTCCAAAAAAAAAAAACAAATTTTCATTAAATTAAATTTTTTTACTAAAAATTCAATTTTTCACTAAAAATTTGATTTTTCACTAAAAATTCAATTTTTCACTAAAAATTCAATTTTTCACTAAAAATTCAATTTTTCACTAAAAATTCAATTTTTCACTAAAAATTCAATTTTTCACTAAAAATTCAATTTTTCAGTAAAAATTCAATTTTTCACTAAAAATTCAATTTTTTACTAAAAATTCAATTTTTCACTCAAAATTCAATTTTTCACTAAAATTCAATTTTTCACCAAAAATTCAATTTTTCACTAAAAATTGAATTTTTCACTAAAAACTGAATTTTTCACTAAAAAAATGAATTTTTCACTAAAAATTGAATTTTTCACTGAAAATTCAAAGTATCCCTAATAATTTAATTTTTTACGAAAAATTCAAATTTTCACTAAAAATTCAATTTTTCACTAAAAATTAAATTTTTCACTATAAATTCAATTTTTCACTAAAAATTCAATTTTTCACTAAAAATTCAATTTTTCACTAAAAATTCAATTTTTCACTAAAAATTAAATTTTTCACTGAAAATTCAAAATTGCAATAATAATTTAATTTTTTACGAAAATTTCAAATTTTCACTAAAAATTGAATTTTTAACTAAAATTTCAATTTTTCACTAAATATTGAATTTTTCACTAAAAACTGAATTTTTCACTAAAAAAATGAATTTTTCACTAAAAATTGAATTTTTCACTGAAAATTCCCTAATAATTTAATTTTTTACGAAAAATTCAAATTTTCACTAAAAATTGAATTTTTCACTAAAAACTGAATGTTTCACTAAAAATTGAATATTTCACTAAAAATTTAATTTTTCACTAAAAATTTAATTTTTCACTAAAAATTTAATTTTTCACTAAAAATTGAATTTTTGACTAAAAATTGAATTTTTCACTAAATTTAATTTTTTACTAAAAATACAATTTTTCACTAAAAATTTAATTTTTCACTAAAAATTGAATTTTTGACTAAAAATTGAATTTTTCACTAAATTTAATTTTTTACTAAAAATACAAATTTTCACTAAAATTCAAATTTTCCGTAATAATTCAATTTTTCACTAAAAATTCAATTTTGCACTAAAAATTTAATTTTTCACTAAAAATTTAATTTTTTACTAAAAATTGAATTTTTCACTAAAAATTGAATTTTTCACTAAAAATTGAATTTTTCATTAAAAATTGAATTTTTCATTAAAAATTGATTTTTTCACTAAAAATTGATTTTTTCACTAAAAATTGAATTTTTCACCAAAAATAGAATTTTTCACTACATATTCAAATTATCACTAAAATTCAAATTTTCCGTAATAATTCAATTTTTCACTTAAATTCAATTTTTCACTTAAATTTAAAATTTTCAATAAAATTTCAAATTTTCACCAAAAATTAAAATTTTAACTAAAAATTCAAATTTTCACCAAAAATTCAAATTTTACTAAAAATTCAAATTTTCCGTAAAAACTCAATTTTTTACTAAAAAATATCAATTTTTTACTAAAATTTTCATTTTCCATTAAACACTTAATTTTACTTAAAACATTTTAATATTTTTGAAATTCATATTTTTCCAAAATCATCCCAACATTTTTGTTTGAATTTTTGTGTCTTGAAAACACAAAAAAAAAACACAGACACAATCTACAAATTATCTCATCATCGATCATGAGGCCAAAAACACCCACGAAGGTCTTCGAATTAAACCTAATTGGCTGGCGTATCGCACGTGAGCATAGGGCACGACCTTAGCCAAGGCCTATTTGGCTTATAAAATACAATAAACGAAAAAAGTTTTTATGTAAGAAGTAATTGACATCATCGAATTTTGATTATTACAACAAACATAGGGTCTAATATTAAGACATAGCATAAAATACCTAGACAATAAAAAATATTTGAAGTTGAACAATTTTATGACCGCGAACTAATGAAGGGCTCAACGTCAAAATTAAAAATAAATAATTTTTCAGTTTTATCTATTAACATGGCCAAAACAGTTTTTGTGTGTCTGTATTTAACACGTGTTTTTAATAAATAAAAAAAAAAACTTAGGTAGTTGGTTGATGAGGTATTTAAGTTGTTATGGCTGTCGGTCGGTCGATCGTACTTGTTATCGCCGACAGCAGCAGCAACCGTAGATATCAAATGATAATACATAACATATATGTAAAATAAAAAAAACGTAGAATATTTTTTTTGTAGATATGAACTTTTTCAAGGGCTGCCGCCGCGTCGCAGAGGCTACTAATAAAAGCCAAAAATACGCAAAACGCGGAAGTAGATAAAAAATATTTATATAACAATTATGAAGTACATTAAACTGAGGGCTATATAGACATAATTAGCAACATATACCTAGTGTCATTGATCCAACAAATGGTTACAAAATTTATTTTTTTATAACAGTTTTTTGTAACTAAATGAATTGAATATTCAAAAATCAGAAATGAATTTAAAAAGATTCTCTTTCATATTACATCAATATTCGCCATTTCTACTTTAAAATATTTTTCTGGTTCTTTCTATTCGTGTGGTATACCTCAATTTTCCCTATCACTAGGGTACTGCTCGAATATTGAACATTCACCATTTTTCTTGTCAAAACTCGTTCTACATGAACAATATGTTATTTTATAAAAAATGTCTACTTTAAGAGGGAAGATTTCTACTAAGGATATTGATCATTTCACTGATCGGGATATAAAGAGGAAGAATTCTATTATCATTATCTGCTAATTACCGTTACTAATTCTAATAGAGTAAATACATTATATATTTATTTTTTAATATATATAAAATTCAAAAATAGTCTTTAAAAAACTTTTTTTAGAGCTATGAGTTAAATTACTATTAAATTAGAATATTAGCAATACTTTTTAAATTAAAATTTGATTTGACAATTATGAAGATAATCCTTTTTCACATTTTTAAAAAAACTGATTTTGTAACGTTCTGTATTTTTTTTATAAAAGTCTCTAAAATGTTTCAAAATTGCGATAACAATTTTTGTTAAAAACGTTATATGCTAGACAAAAACAGAGTACGCAGTAAAAATATATATCTTCGAATTATATAGAAAGGATGTATACAATTCTCATAGAAGTAGATTTTTTCAGTAGCCATCCTATTTCTCTATTATAATTTGATGTTGCTGATTTTGATTACATTACATAGGGAATATTTTGAAAAATAGAACCGATAACAGAAAGTTAGTAATTTCTAGATAACCGTGAACAATTATTTTTTTTACATAAAATCTAAAGTACTAAATAAATTAATCAAAAATAGTATGAAAAAATAAAATGTTTGGAATTCAAATCAAAAGTTCTAAAAAGTTTTTTATATTATTTTTTTTTTTATATATTAAAATTTGACTTAAAAGTTAAAAGAAAAATTACATTTCAAATTACTTAAAATTTTTTTTTTTTTGTAAAGGTCAGTAATTTAAATAAGGCTAAAATTGTTAAAAAGTAAGTATTAGCAACCCAAAACATATCGACTACACTTTTTTAAATAACTTATATATTTGTTCTGAAATATTTGTTTGTTAATAACAAAAAGACCCTTAAAAAACCAAAAAAACCTTAAAAAACCACAATTAATAAAATCTTCATACAAAATGATCTCATCCAGCTGTTTAAGCTGTTCACAAACGCGTTTCTAATTAGATGCATATCACGTTTAATTTTTTTTTATGTTTTATTAATGTTTGCTGGGTCAATATTATATTCAGTTTCTAGTTTAAATTTTTGTATCTGTCTATTTTGTGTATTTTTAGCATTTTTTCGGCACAAAAACGCGTTTTTGCGTTACTCGTTCATCATCATTTAAATACGCACAACAGCAACAATAGAACTTTACGCACAAGATTTTTCAGTTTTATGCTGAGTTGGGCTAATTTTAAATACACAATTAGAACTACAAAAAAATGGTGTAGACAGACATCGTAGTTCCAGTGCGTGCGGTACAAAGATGCGCAGGTCAGGGTCGGTTAAAGTGTGTGGAATTTTTCGTCACGAGTGCTTGATTTAATAAAACAATTAAAAAAATATAATACAAAACATTGAAATTGTAAAAAAATAATTATAAAAAAAATAATTATAAAGTTTTTTCCAAAAAAATTTTCAAATTATGTACGATATTTATTAAAAAATGTAATTTAACCTTATTTATACTTGATTTTTTCATATCTAATGTTTTTAAAAATAGTTTTATTTTAGTACTAAATTTTTAATATGCTAATTTTATATTTAGACAATCGTTTAGTAATAAAATAAAACCAAGCAAGCATTGTAATGAATCCCAAGAGACCACCCATAATCCGAAAAATCATGCAGACTATCATTGAAGTCATAAAAATTCAAAGAAACTCTCATAAATATAACAAAAATAGAAAGATTCTAAAAAAAGACTAGTATAAAAAAGATTAAGAGTATTAAAAAAAAATATATAAAGTAGCTAAATTACACAAAAATATAGATTAAAGAAAATAATATCGAAACATTACAGAAATGATATAGACAATATTATAATAACAGTATAAATGGTATTAAAATAATAGTTTAGAAAAAAGATAGAAAACTGTATAGAAAATAGTACAGAAAATAGTATAGAAAAAAATACAGAAAATAGTATAGACAAAAGTATAGAAAATAGTATAGAAAACAGTATAGAAAACTGCAACAAATAGTACAGAAAATATTATAGAAAATAATGCATAAAATAGTACAGAAAATAGTAAAAAAAATGCACAAAACAAAGTATAGATAATTGTCGATAAAATAGTATAGAAAACAATATGGTAAATAATGCAGAAAATAGTATAGAAAATAAAATAGAAAATAGATTAGGAAATAGTTTAGGAAATCGTTTAGAAAAAGGTATAGAAAATAGTGCCGACATTAGAATTGGAAATAGTATAAAAAATATTATATAAACTATTACAGGAAGTTATAATATATAGGAAATAGGAATTAAGTAAGGAATATTATTTCAGAAAATAGTGAAGAAAATAGTGCAGGCATATATGGTATAGAAAACGGTATAGAAAATGGTATAGAAAACAGAATAGAAAATGGTATAGAAAATAGTATAACAAATAGTATAGGAAATAGGATAGAAAATAGTATAGAAAATGGTATAGAAAACGGTATAGAAAATGGTATAGAAAATAGTATAAAAAATAGTATAGGAAATAGGATAGAAAATAGTGCAGGTATTACTATAGGACATAGTAGAAAAAATAGTATAGAAAATATTATCGGAATTAATAATATTTAAGATATAGGAATTAAGTAAAGAAAATTGTTTAGAAAATATTATAGAAAATAGTACAGGAAGTAGTATATAAAATAATATATAAAAGAGTATAGAAAAGAGTATAGAAAATGGTATAGAAAATGGTAATTAGAATAGTAGAGAAAATAGTAAAGGAAAAAGTACAGATTATAATATAAAAAATATTATAGGAAATGGTATAGAAAATAGTATATAAAATAGTAAATATACTATTTACAATACTATATTATAGAAAAAAGCTATAGGAAATAGTAAAGAAAATAGTATAGAAAATAGTATAGAAAATAGTATAGAAAATAGTATAGAAAATAATGCATAAAATAGTACAGAAAATAGTAAAAAAATTGCACAAAACAAAGTATAGGTAATTGTAGATAAAATAATATAGAAAATAATATGGTAAGTAATGCAGAAAATAGTATAGAAAATAAAATAGAAAATAGTTTAGGAAATAGTTTAGGAAATCGTTTAGAAAAAGGTTTAGTATTGGAAATAGTATAAAAAATATTATATAAACTATTACAGGAAGTTATAATATATAGGAAATAGGAATTAAGTAAGGAATATTATTTCAGAAAATAGTGAAGAAAATAGTGCAGGCATATATGGTATAGAAAACGGTATAGAAAATGGTATAGAAAACAGTATAGAAATTGGTATAGAAAATAGTATAACAAATAGTATAGGAAATAGGATAGAAAATAGTATAGAAAATGGTATAGAAAACGGTATAGAAAATGGTATAGAAAATAGTATAAAAAATAGTATAGGAAATAGGATAGAAAATAGTGCAGGTATTACTATAGGACATAGTAGAAAAAATAGTATAGACAATATTATCGGAAATAATAATAATATTTAAGATATAGGAATTAAGTAAAGAAATTTGTTTAGAAAATATTATAGAAAATAGTATAGGAAGTAGTATATAAAATAATATATAATAGAGTATCGAAAAGTGTATAAAAAATTGTATAGAAAATGGTAATGAGAATAGTAGAGAAAATAGTAAAGGAAATAGTATAGAAAATAGTATATAAAATAGTAAAAAAAATATAGTATTGTATACTATATTATAGAAAATAGCTATAGGAAATAATAAAGAAAATAGTATAGAAAATAGTATAGAAAATAGTATATAAAATAGTATAGAAAATAGTATAGAAAATAGTATAGAAAATAGTATAGAAAATAGTATTGAAAATAGTATAGGAACAAAATATTATAGAAAATTCCATAGAAAATAGTACAGAATAATAGAAAAGTCTAGAAATCCAACTAAAAAATAAAGAATATGTTAAGAAAATAGGGTAAAAGAATTTCTCCAAATATAAAAATAAAATCCAAATCGTAGGTCTCATCAATAATTTTCTCATATCTCTCTTTAACTATTGCCTGTATATCGATCGATCTTATTACGCATCATCTTCGTGTGCGAGTGACTGCGTGAGTGAGTGCGTGAGTTCGTTTGCATGTGCGTGAGTGTGACAATTGAAAAATATATATTTTCGAAATTTAACGAAGTTCAAGGTCAGTAAATAATCTACAGACGTGCACATACACAAAACGCCTAAAACACACACGCACTTTAAATATAAACATGATGAAAAAAAGGAAAAAAAAAAGAAAAAGCAAGAACAAGAACTATAAGAATTACCCAAAACAAATATAATTTTATGCGATCTGTGTTGGCAGCCCAAAGACCCAGAAAAATAACGACGCACACACAATATTTGGATAGTTTTCGAGTAAACAAAAGAAAATAAAAATTAAATAAAATAAAAAAAAAAAAACAAATCCAAATGAAAAATTAGAACATTTCATTTCTAGAACTCTATATACAAAGTTTAATGAGGACATGATGACGATGTAGGCAAAACCAATAGCATAAACATTAAAATTACATATAATTGAGGAAGGAAAAACAATAAAAGATGAGTGAAGAAAGAAAAAAAATCTAAATTGAGGATTACCAAAAAATTAGGGAATTATATAATGGGAAGTAATAATGATCGCTATAAAGTGTAGAAATTGAAACAAATAAATAAGAAAAGAAGTTTTTAAAAAAGAGGGATTTTTAATATCTTTTGGAGAAGTTACTCAAATATCTATGTTCACTATTATTTAATATATAAATAAAAATAAAATTCACAATAAACTTTTCAATCAAATTTAAATTATTCATTTAATTAAATATTTAACTAAAAATTCAATTTTTCACTAAGAATTCAATTTTTCACTAAAAATTCAAATTAACACTAAAAATTCAATTTTTCATTTAAATTTTTTTCTATAAATTCAAATTTTCACTGAAAAATTCAAATTTTCACTAAAAATTATTTTTTTTACTATAAATTCAATTTTTCACTAAAAATTCAATTTTTCATTATAAATTCAATTTTTCACTAAAAATTCAATTTTTCACTAAAAATTCAATTTTTCACTAAAAATTTAATTTTTCACTAAAAATTTAATTTTACACTAAAAATTTAATTTTTCACTAAAAATTCAAATTTTCACTTAAAATTCAAATTTTCACTAAAAATTCAATTTTTCACTAAAAATTTAATTGTTCACTATAAAATTCAATTTTTCACTAAAAATTCAATTTTTCACTAAAAATTCAAATTTTCACCAAAAATTCAATTTTTCAATAAAAATTCAATTTTTCACTAAAAATTCAATTTTTCACTAAAAATTCAATTTTTCACTAAAAATTCAATTTTTCACTAAAAATTCAATTTTTTCACTAAAAATTCAATTTTTTCACTAAAAATTCAATTTTTTCACTAAAAATTCAATTTTTCACTAAAAATTAAATTTTTCGCTATATATTCAATTTTTCACTAAAAATTCAATTTTTCACTAAAAATTCAATTTTTCACTAAAAATTCAATTTTTCACTAAAAATTCAATTTTTCACTAAAAATTCAATTTTTCACTAAAAATTCAATTTTTCACTAAAAATTCAATTTTTCACTAAAAATTCAATTTTTCACTAAAAATTCAATTTTTCACTAAAAATTCAATTTTTCACTAAAAATTCAATTTTTCACTAAAAATTCAATTTTTCACTAAAAATTCAATTTTTCACTAAAAATTCAATTTTTCACTAAAAATTCAATTTTTCACTAAAAATTCAATTTTTCACTAAAAATTCAATTTTTCACTAAAAATTCAATTTTTCACTAAAAATTCAATTTTTCACTAAAAATTCAATTTTTCAATAAAAATTCAATTTATCACTAAAAATTCAATTTTTCACTAAAAATTCAATTTTTCACTAAAAATTCAATTTTTCACTAAAAATTCAATTTTTCACTAAAAATTCAATTTCTCACTAAAAATTCAATTTTTCACCTAAAATTCAATTTTTCACTAAAAATTCTATTTTTCACTAAAATTCACGTTTTTACTATAAAAATTGATTGCTTCATTACATCATCCCATAATTTGTTTTCATTTTTAAAATATTCTAACTCGTTTGCGCATGCGTAGCCCGTTCGTCATCTTATCTAATGGATTTACATACAAAATTAATCAACGTCACCGTCGATCATCGTTCGTTGATCATTCTACTATTCTGGTTGTATAGTATTTTTCCGCTACCTATGTCCGACATGATTTGCCTCAAAATTTTGATATGTTGTTGTTGCTTTCAATTTTATTCTAGGTAAATACCACAAAAATTACACCTTTTTCAATTTCGTTTGCCGTTTATTTTATTTATTTTGTGTTACATTAATTTGTTTTTTTTTATTTCTTTTTTTTCTAGTTCTATCTACGAAACAGAAAGTCGTTAGGCGACTTTTTAGGCTATACCATTTTTTGTGTTACACCTATGTTTTGCTTTCTTTCTTACCTTTTTTTTTGTAACTTCGAAAAGTATGTTTTTGAGTTTTTGTTTTGCTGATCTTGTAATATGTTTTTTTTTTGTTTTATTTTTCGGTTATTTATTTTTGTTTTTGTAAGTTCTGAAATCAAAAGTCATATCGTAGAACAAAAAAGAAGGCCTACACTTAAAAAGGCTTCGCCGTTGTGTTGGTCATGATCGATGTAACGTTTTTTTTTTTTTGAGCCAAGCTACGGGTTCTATTTTTTATGTATTTCTTTCGTTTAGATAGCTGTTTTGTTCTGCTTTCTTTTGCTTCTTTTCAAATAATTTAATTGTGTAGAACCCATTGAGAATGCAGTCAAGTTGTGGGTTGACTCGAAATTTGATGTTAGCCAAATGAGAAATGGGTTAATAGGTTTATGTCAGGTTGTTGTTGCTTTTAATATGTTTTTTTTATCTTTTTTGTTTTTTTTTTGTAGCATAAAAAGGTTCCAAAAGCCGCTTTAAATAAAGAAAGTGGAAAATTTTCAAGGTTGCTGCTTGTTTGGGTCATAAATACACGAAGAAGATCAGTTTGAAATAGAATTTAAAAGATGTGGATTATAGAGGAAATGGTATACAAAAGTTATACAATTTAGAAGAGTTGTAAAATGCTGCATTTAAAATGTTTGTAGTGCTAGAAAAAGTTATTCACGTACTTTTTAAACTAGTTGCTACTTAAAAGAACAATTATTGAATGAAAAAGGGTTGATTTTCAAGTGTACACAGATAGGACTATTTTTATTTTAACTCGAGAACCAATGGGGGTAAAGCATATTACTTTGAACACTAAGAAACCACTTGACATTTATTAATATACTCTAGAAAATTATAGAAATTTACACCATTTCGGGAAGTCATGATCATGGCCACATGATCACACATGATCATGATCACCTATCAGTGACATGATCATTAATGTCACTGGTAGGATTTTTAGAGAAATTTCGAAATATCGAAAATTTTGAAAGGGTTTATTCGAATTTCAAATATATTTTGTACCTTCACTAGTTTAAATCTTTAAAATCAGAATTTGTAAAATATATTATGCACCATTTAGGGTAGTCATGATTATGACCACATAATGATCATGTCACTGGTAGGATTTTCAGAGAAATATCTAAAATTTTCAAAGGGTTTATTCGAATTTAAAATAAATTTTGTACTTTCTCAAGTTTAAATCTTTAAAATCAGAATTTGTAAAATATATTATGCACCATTTGGGGTAGTCATGATTATGACCACATAATGATCATGTCACTGGTTGGATTTTTAGGGATATATCAAAATTTTCAAAGGGGTTATTCGAATTTAAAATACATTTTGTACCTTCACTAGTTTAAATCTTTAAAATCAGAATTTGTAAAATATATTATGCACTTAGTTTTGTTTGTAATTTTAAACTTGAAAAGTAAAATACTACATTCTTCAAAATCTCTTCAATGCCTAATAAATCGTCTGGTTGACACTTATTCTTGACATTTAGCTACGACATGTTTTAAATCTAAACAGTGTTTTAAAAAAGGTTTCCAATTCGAACTAAGGTATCGAATTTTTAATTGCACATTATAATTTAAGAATAGACACTAAACAAAAAAAAAAGCTCTATGTTGAGACGGAAATTATAAATGCCAGTAACGTCGCTGAACTGCTGTAATGATTAACCAAAAAAAAATTATATACTAAAAATATATATTTGAATTATTTACAACACAAACAAGAATTTACAAAAATCATGAATTCAAAGTCAAGGTGTTTGTAAAAGGGCGCCGTGGCACGTGTTTGGGAATTTTAATTGCTGCTAAAAAAAATTAAATTAAATACACATGTTTAAATAAAAACGTGTTTGAAATTTTAAAAACTATTAAAATAAATTAAATTTATAATATTTGATTCTTTAAAAAATATATATTTGTTAAAATTAAAATATCGAATTCTAAAACTTTTCTTTAACAGCCAAAGTACTAGATCGCTTTGATATTGTGATATCGTTGTGAAAAATGTTTGAATATCATATTTTGTCATACAATTTCCCCTAGCAAAATCTTTCAACCTCTCTACAACCCACAGCTGGACGCCGCCATCTTTGCCAAAAATGTAGACTTTTCGCGTTCATAAAAAAAGCGCGTGCGAATTTTTTTTCGCACTTTTTCACCCTCTTTTTCGTACACTTCTTATGTATATTATTTACCTTCTTTTGTTAGGTATTTTTGGCGCTTGATTTTGTGATTAACATTTTTTGCTTTGGCGGGTTTTCATTACCAATGCCAGCAGCGCCGCAGCTTGGTTTATGCTGTGCCGCCGCAGAACGCACAAAAACCAAACCATTTAAAATATGCGGGTAAAATAAATAAAAATAATGCGAATATGTACCAGAAGAAGCAGAGCAAGAAGCAGAATAAGAAGCAGATGAAGAAGACGAAGCAGAGGACGTATGTATGAGAAAAAGGTGGCTAAGTAAATGACGAAAATGTCAATGTCCCAACAACCTTGAAAGAACCCAAAAATTATTCGAAAACGAAAAAGCACCGCACCGATAAAAAAAGAATACCTACCAACTGCTTGAACAAAAGATTTAAAAAAAACCTCACACAAAAATGGTAGCGTAATTTTATGCGTGCCATACAAAGATTTAAATCGCAAATGTTATTGGGCTGAGGAGGTTCTATACATCGATACAGTATTTATGTAAATTGGTATATAAAAGGAACTTATTTAAATTACTTAACATTGAAATAAATATAATTAATTTAAAAACTACATAGTAAATTGCAATTAAAAAATTCATTTTTTCAATAAAACTAAAAATTTTTACTAAAAATGTAATTTTTCACTAAAAATTCAATTTTTCACTAAAAATTCAATTTTTCACTAAAAATTCAATTTTTCACTAAAAATTCAATTTTTCACTAAAAATTCAATTTTTCACTAAAAATTCAATTTTTCACTAAAAATTCAATTTTTCACTAAAAATTCAATTTTTCACTAAAAATTCAATTTTTCACTAAAAATTCAATTTTTCACTAAAAATTCAATTTTTCACTAAAAATTTAATTTTTCACTAAAAATTCAATTATTCACTAAAAATTCAATTTTTCACTAAAAATTCAACTTTTCAATAAAAATTCAATTTTTTACTAAAAATTAAAATTTTCACTAAAAATTCAACTTTTCACTTAAAATTCAACTTTTCACTAAAATCTCAATTTTTCACTAAAAATTCAAATTTTCACTAAAACACAATTTTCCACTAAAAACTCAATTTTTTACTAAAAAATTCAAATTTTCACTAAAAATTCAATTTTTCACTAAAAATTCTATTTTCACTAAAAATTCTATTTTCACTAAAATTTCAATTTTTCACTAAAAATTCAATTTTTCACTAAAAATTCAATTTTTCACCAAAAATTCAATTTTTCACTAAAAATTCAATTTTTCACTAAAAATTCAATATTTTACTAAAAACACAATGTTTCAGGATATACAATTTTTACTAAAATTTCTAATTTTCACTAAAAATTCAAATTTTCACTTAAAATTCAATTTATCACTAAAAATTCAATTTTTCACTAAAAATTTAATTTTTCACTAAAAATTCAATTTTTCACAAAAAATTCATTTTTTCACTAAAAACTAAATATTTCACTAAAAATTCAATTTATCACTAAAAATTCAATTTTTTACTAAAAATTCAATTTGTCACTAAAAATTCAATTTTTTACTAAAAATTCAATTTATCACTAAAAATTCAATTTCTCACTAAAATTTCAATTTTGGTGGCAGCACAAAAAGACACCACGCAGAAAAGCTTTTAGTAAAGCTTTCATCTGACATCGAAACTCGTAGCTTGTACAACAACCAGCTAGAAAACAGCTTTTTGCCAAGTTCGTCGCTACCTTCATCGCCGCTACAAATCACTAGATGGCGCGTAAAGCACATAAAAACATATCAGTGCATCATTGAAGCTTGCGCCTATACTTGTAAAATATACTTTGAAATTTTTAATTCGAAATTTTTATTGAATATTAATAAAAAATTAAAATATGAGTAAAAAATTTAATTTAACGTAAAAAATTAATTTTTAGTGGAAAATTATATTATTATCAAAAAAATTATTTTTTTTAGTGAAAAATTGAACTTTATTGAAAAAAAATAAATTTTAAGTAAAATTTTTAGAGAAAATTTCATTTTTTAGTGGAAAATTGAATTTTTAGTGAAAAATGTTATTTTTAGTGATTAATTGAATTTTTCTTTAAAAACTTAATTTTTAGTTAAAAATTGAATTTTTAGTGAAAAATTGAATTTTTAGTGAAAAATTAAATTTTAAGTAATTAATTGAATTTTTATTTAAAAATTTAATTTTTAATGAAAAATTAATATTTATCGAAAATTTTATTTTATTGTGAAAATTTTAATGTTTACTGAAACATTTATATTTTTAGTGAAAAATTGAATTTTAGTGAAAAAGTTACATACTTCATTATCTTTCATTTGTGCTTTTAAAAAGCTTCTCAATGCATTTTTAAATAGTGCATTCACTAGCGAGCGACGACTACAACACCAGCCAGCCAACCAACTGCATACAAAATGCAACAATCATAAAAATTTTCTTAGCCAAGGTTAACGCTAGCCGTGACGTGCGTTGCGTTCGCTCGCTCGCGCCGTAAGTTCGTACAACACACAACACAGGCGAACGAACTGAATTGACCCGGTTTAGAGTAACCTTAAAAAATTTATTCAAACACACACTAGGTAGCAACACAAACAATGTTCTTTATAAATATTTGTGTGCAATACAAAGACATTTTCTACTTTTTGATTCAAGTGTATATGTTTTTTTGTGTGAATCAGTGCAACTTTTATTTCTAGTTTAGATACCTATAGTACATGTGAAATGTAATTTTTATTGGCATTAATTTTGCATACACTAAAAATTAACACAAATATATGCATATTAATTGTTTGCAATTGCTTGTGATATGCCTTGAAAATTCCACTGACGAATAATCAGTCAGTGTATGCATAAAAAAAACTGATTTTAATGTATTTAATTTTTATTATATTTTTCTTTAGATAATATTAAAACAGATAAAATATGTAAATAAATAATTTAGTCATATTTTCTTCAAATGTCTAACATTTTTAATATAGTACATCAAAATTTAATATTGTTTGCAATATAAAAATGGTTTATAAGCTAAAATTATATATTCTAACTCCTGATTTACATATAGTCAATTAATCGAATATTTTTTTATATATAATTAAATATGTTGCTGTAGCCGCGGTAGCTCAATGGTTAGTGCGTTGAATTGCCGGCCGAAAGGTCCCCTATTCAAGAACTGTATTGCCAAACTATATATATATATATTTCATTGCAGTAGAAGTTAAAACTATAATCCACATTTTAAAAATGTCAATAATTGGTTTACAAAAATCTTTATCTTATTTGACAATGTCCAATCGAAGACATCAATCTTTATATTAACTGATGAGAATTTGTTCATCTTTCAAGAATATTAAATATATTCCATATGTTATATAAAATAAATAATTAATTTTGAATTTTTTGTAATAAATACTTTATTTGGTAATTTTTAATCTAACGTTAGCTGGAAAAAATCTATAATGATTAATTCAAATAATATTCCAAGCAAGAATAAAAATAAATATGACACACATTTCTGACACTAACAAAACATTATTTTTAAAGAAATATAATGAAATTAATCTTAACTCAGTGCATTTGAAAAACTAACATGTTGCCATAAAGTGCAGCTGTGCAATAAATATTCGCGTGCATTACTCAGAGAGCAGAGAGTGAGTAAGAGCTGCTGAGCAGCGTTGCCAGAAAATATATATAAAAAAAAGTTTTAACAATGTTGTAATTTTGAAAGAACATTAAATGAACTTCAAACGCTAGCAAACCTAATATAAAAATCGAATTTGATTTTTTGAAATATACCTATTTAAAAATATTTGTATTTCGAAATGCCAAGAACGGACATCGCTATTTTAGTGGTTGTAGATAACACATGAATATCGAAAAAAGACAAATTTAATTCAGAAATTGCTAATATTTGAGTGGAAATTTAGTTCCGGATAAGAATAGTACCTGTTAAAGAAATCGTGAAAATTAATTAGGTTGAGATCAGCTACGGTTATCAGGAACTGATTTCGAACGTGACGCACTTTTAAATGTATTTTCTGATCAGGTATCCTGATAAGGAGGCCTGAAGCCTGTTTTTATTTACAATGAATTAGCTTCTAATATCGATTTTCAATGTATTTTGATACGGCTACGTAAATATAACATAACATTCGTAAAATTGCAGAAATGTTTTTTAAATATTATTTTTAACAATTATCTCTTGTGCAGTGTCAAACTTTTTGACATATTGAAATTGATTTTGTATTCAAAGAAAAAATAAGAATTATTTTCAGATTTTGTTATTATATAAAAAAAAAATTGGAACATTTTTATATAATTCAGTACACCTCTATATTTATTTTTCATTTTTACATGAAATATTTTCGAATATTCTATATGGTTTTGGTTTTTAAATTAAAAAATGTGTCTAGTGTCCAAAATATAAACAATGCTATAAATTAGACCGGCGGTCTTAGCTATAATTATTTGTAGTACTTGAAATACTTTTCAAACATAAAATGTTCACATTTTCTTCCATAATGCGTTTTGGTGAACTATTAACTATAAGAGTAAATTTGTAAACAAATCAATGTATCTGGATCCGAATGCAGTTCGGTTACCATATTTTAGGATAGAGCATTACCGTTATTATAAATCACCGATCGGGAATGCATAAGGTTTTCTTATGTAGGAAAACCTTAACTTGACACTATCCTAATACTAAATTACAAATTTTCACTCGCGATAGCTGATTTTAAATTTTAATTTTTTATTGAATGTGTAATTTGCCATTTCTCTTCAGTAAGGTTTGCCATTTCATGATGGAAAGATATACGAATTCGAATTTCGGTAGTAAATTTTAATAATTTCGACTCGATGTTGGCTCGTATATCTCCCCATCATGAAATGGCAAACCTTACTGAAGAGAAATGTCAAAAGAGCGGTAAGAAATATGGCGTCGTTTGCTGCCCCTGTCGCTCTACTTTTGTAGCGTCCCTGTTGAAAAACCCTTGAAAAAAAAAACATTTGTAGCGCTCTTATTGAAAAACCTTTTACTTTGAATTTTCAAAATTTACTTTTTAGTGTAAATTGATATATATCATTTTTTTGAAGTAGGATTGAATTTTCTTGTGAAAAATGTAATATTTAGTGATAAATTTAATTTTTATTGAAAAATTAAATTTTAGTGGAATTTATTAGACAATTTTATATCTTTTTTATTTTTGAATAATTTAATGTGGATTTCCTAATATTTAAATTTTTACTATTGTAATATATGATAGAAAAATTATAATTTTGAAAAAAAAAAAAAAAGGAATTATTTACTGACACAGAAAGTTGGTTAAACTTACTTTAAAATTTAAATTACAATTTATGATAAATAGATAAATGTAAATACTTTATTTTGATTTAAATTAAATGGTTTGTTTTTTTGTATACGTTTTTAAACCGATATAAAATCGCATCGTTCTATTCTAATTTTTCAATCACAATTTTAAAGGTTATTTTCACTCCCTTTTGTTTTATTTGACAATTATGAATAATTACTCTAGTCATTACATGTACCGATTTCTTTTTTTATTGATTCAGCATTATCAGAAACTAATATTTTGCTTATTTTTGGTTGAATTAATTTTAAATCTGAAAACAGTTAAATCATAATTTGCATAGATAAGAAAAACACACAACGTGGCAACACTGTTTCTGAATAAAGAGAGCAACGTGACAAAAAAAGCATCTCGTGGTGTAGAACAATAATGTGGTGTATAACAGTAATGTGTTGAGTTTTCTTGTTGGTGTAAAACAAAATGTTGCATTTCCGCGCGCAAAGTAAAATTTGAAAATCAAAAAATTAAAACAAAAAGCTCTACTATATGTAAAAAAAGAATAAAAGCTCTCGTTGCATTTTCAAATGCAAGTTCAAATGTGTATGAAAATGTGTTAGTATTTTAGTTTTTTTTTATAATTTGGCTGAGTATATGTGAGTGTATGCGTGAGTATGTGTATTAGTAATTGTGAATTTGGATCGAGGTTGATGTTTGCAATGCTGCGAGTTTGTTGCACTTTCATTTGTGCGCTGTTCTTGTTGTTGTAATTGTATCACGATAGTTGTAGTGGTTTTAGTTGTTGTTTAAATTTGTCTACTAAATGCAAATTTTAAATTATTTATATTTTATATAAAACAAATTTGATAAATTTTAAAACTATTGTCGAGTAAATTAATTTAGAAAAAAAATCGTAAAAATTATTCAAAAACTTACATAAATTCTGTGCCATTAATGAAAATTTGAGACTTACCTAAAAAGAGAAAAGTTAGAAAAATTAGTAAAGAAATATTTAAAAATAATTTAAAAAATAAATTAAATATTTAAATATTTAAACAATATCACATCATAATATTGATTGCGCTAGAACCTTCGAACGTTTGCACTGCATTGAACTCTATCGAACTGCAGTTTTCTTGCAACACAAAAAATATATAATATATATAACTCACCTTCTTCGATTTCAATGAAATTTGGGCAGCTGATAAAGCTTATAGAGATATGCATTGACCAATTTTTTTTTTCGACCTCTACTTCCAGAGATACAGTGCTTCAAAGTTACAAAAAATTGACCAAAAATCATTTTTGTGTTGTTGTTTATATTTCAATATCTCTTAAAGTAGAAATGTTAGAAACTTCGTTGATGGCTCGTTTTAAAGGTAATAGAACAGGCTTTAAGAAAAATTGAGTTGTAAATTCTAAACTTTAACATGTGGCTCGTGGTCTTTATCCTTACATTTCAAAATTGATGTCCTTAAAAAGGACCCTTTAAAAAATTCTTAAAAAAATTTGGTTGATTTAAAATCAATGTTCATGCCAAAATTCACGATGGTATTCTGATAGCATCATATTTTAAAAATTAATTTTCTAAATTTTCACAAATTTTTTGTATTGAAAAATAAAATATTTTTTTCAAAAGTAAAATTTGCAATAATTTTTTAATGTATTTGAAACTCTGATTTCGAAAATGACGTCAGTTTCATCAAACTGTCCCTAGTTTTTGAGATATATATCATTTTTCGAAAAATGTAAAATATATACACCAAAATCAATATTTCAAAAACTAGAGACAATATGATAAAACTGCCACCATTTTAGAAATCAGAGTTAGAAAAATACATTCATGAATTATTGCAACTTTTACTGTCGAAAAAAAAATTTTTTTTTTTCAATGCATAAAATAAATAAAAATTTAGAAAATTTTTTTTTAAAATATCATGCAATCAAAATACCATCTTGAAATTTGTCAAGAACATTTGTATTAAATCAACCAAAATATGTGATTTTTTTCAGAATTTTAAAAAGAGTTCTTTTTAAGGACATCAATTTTGAAGTGCTAGGATAACAACGACGGGCCACATGTTCAAGTTTAGAAGAAACAACTTAATTTCTCTAAAAGCTTGATCTATTAGCTTTAAAACGAGCCATATCAACTTTAAGAGATATTGAAATATGAACAACCATACAAAAGTGATTTATGGACCATTTTTTGTAACTTTGAAGCACTGTAATTCTGGAAGTAGAGGTCGAAAAAAATAAAAAAAAATTGATCAATACATAACTCAATAAGCTTTATCAGCTACCCAAATTTCATTGAAATCGAAAAGGTAAAATCTCAAAATAAACTTTTTTTGGTCGATTTGGTATGGAATGGCCCATATATAAAATCCACCTGAATTTACCCACTCTCACCCTAATTATTGCTCTACGCATTTGCTTTGACTTTAGCTACATTTTTTTTTCAAATCATTTGCATCTCGAAAATTAGCAGAGCACAAAATCATACTTCGTGCAGCACACTGCTACAGTTAGCTGTAGCCAGGCTCTGTAAAATGTCCTTCATCCTGTGCAACAACCTTTCGACGGACGTGCGAAGAGAAACCTTCAAAGTTGTGAAAATTATTCGCATGGAAATGAGTGGAAACAAATGTAGAAAAAAAAAGAAAAATCAAAGGAAGGAAGAAAGAAAGCAAAAGGAAGCCAATTGTTGTATAGATGGAAAGTTGCAAAAAAAAAAATCGAGACGAAGCGCAAAAAATTATAAAAAAAAGTTATTGAAAAATTATTGAAAACTGGTGTACTATCTGATGTTGTTATTTTATAATAATTATAATTTCATTTTGCAATTATAAAATAGTCCGTCCAAATTTAATTCGTTTAAATTTGATTTTTTTTTTTTACTTCGAATTGGGTTTTTGCTAGGGCTGTGCGATTAATCGTTTTACCGGAAAGTCTGATTAATCGTAATCACGATTAATCAATTATTCGATTAATCGTATTTTTTGATGTACCGAAAATACGATTAATCGGTTAATCAGCTTTTGTGATTAATCAAAATAACGATTAATCGGTTAATGAGAAATATGATTAATTGAAATACGATTAATTGTTTTTGGCATGAGTACACTCAGAAAACAGTTTCCTTATATTAAGGAAAATTTACTTGAAATGGCGTCAAGTTAAATTTTACTTATTTTAAGGAAGGTTTTTCCTTAATTGCGATATTTCAAGTTCATTTTCCTTAATATGAGGAAACTTTTTTCTGATTGTATAAATAACTTATACTTGCTACGCATTTAATTTGGCATTTGTATATTAAATTAAATATTTTTAAAGAATAACAACAGTTTTTTAGACAGACATTTCTATGTTCTCAAATAAAAATTATTTGAATTCTGATTAATTGAAAGTTATAATTAACCGATTAATCGTATTTTCGGTTAATTGAAAAATACGATTAATTGGATTATTGATTAATCGTGATTGCGATTAATCACAATTTCCGGTAAAACGATTAATCGCACAGCCGTAGTTTATGCTCTTTCAGTATTCGATTTTTCAATACAAAATATACATATTTGAAATATGTTTTTTTTTATTGAAAAATCAAATTTTCTTGAACGAATTCAAATAATTGAATTTCTATTGAAATATATTTTAAATTCCTCAAAAAAAAAATATAATTTCAATAATAAATTGAAAAATCAATTTTGAATTTAAAAAAAAACATTACAAACCGATGTCATATTTAAATTTCAAACGAATTTTAGCCGTTTTAGTTTTGTAAATCAAACTCATTTCGATTTTTGTTGTCAACTATATGAAATACATTATTTAATTATTTAAATATTTAATTGATTTCTGATAAATATAATGAAAATAATATTCAAAATAATATAATTTCAATAAAGAATTGAATAATTGAATTTTGAATTAAAAAAAACGAAGAGAAAACCGATGTTGGAATTATTTTTTCTGTGTCGAAAATAAGTACAGTTGATAATTTTTAGAGTTGATTTTTTTGTGATATATGTAAAGAAAATAATGTTAAAAAAATATAATTTCAATAAAGAATTGAATAATTATATTTTGAATTTAAAAGAAAAGCAGTAATCTCCGATATGGGAATTATGTTCAAAGCGATTAGGCACAATTGATGATTTTGAAAGTAGAGTTGATAATTTAATATTTTTGTTTATAAATAGAAAGAAAATAATGTATAAAATACTATAATTTAAAAAAAAAATTGATTAATCATATTTATATTTTTAAAAAATGGCCGAAAACCAGGTGTCGGAATTACATGCAAAGCCGCTTTTATGTCACATTTACATAGAATTGATGATTTTAAGAGTATTCATTAATTTAATCATAACATAAATCATAAAATACACCAAAACTGGCAACAATTTCGATGCAAAAATCTAGCAACATCGACCTCAGTCAGCAATGCAATAATGAGCTGGTGCTCGACATAAATTCAAAAAACACATCGCTGCCAGCACCTACAACAACCTACGATAGTCGACTGTCGGAGACTTGCATCATCAGCCTACTTTGGCCAAACCCTCTCGACTATGCCTTGAAACTCATGCAGTAGCAGCAGCAGCAACATCAACCAAGTTTTTCAAGTAGAAACAGCGTCTGTGCTGTTGCTTGCTTGGCCTGCAACATCAACAATATTGCATGTTGTTGTTGTTGCTGTTGTTGTTGTTGCTACTGTTGTTGTTGTTGTTGTTGCTGCACTCTAACGTTGAAGGTCGTACATTGGCCCGGTGCATTTACCCCAGAAAAATTGTGCAGTACGTAGTACGCTTTATGAGTTGTTGTAGTAGTTGACTGTGCGACGTTGTCGATGTTTTTATTATTTTTTTTAATTTTTTTCATAGTCAGTCTGTCTGTCCGTTTAGACTAGTGTGTCTATTTGATTGTTGTTGTTTTTAATATTAATGTTGTTGTAATTTTGCATCTGATTCCGCTGCTGTTTGCTGTCTTTGCATTGCATGTGACTTTAATTTGTATTCGATACGATTTAAATTCTATGTTTTTTTTATTTAGTTTTATTGCTTTATTGTTTTTGTTGGCATTTTCATGGTCTTGATTCATTGTTGTTGTTTTTGTATTCATCGTCGTCATCATCATCATTGCCAGCGTCTGCTGTTCTTGCTTAGTTATTGCCGTTTACATTGTTAACGACAGTACCAGCAAGCAGCAGCAACAAATCTCTGTGGACAACACATATTTGCACGTTTTTGACTGTTCGACTCCTTTTAGCTGGCGCTGGCACAAGGTCGGCCAACCAACCAACCTAGCAGTCAGCGTGCGGAGGATACTTCGACAGTCATTACATGTTTTAAATTTTATTGTCGTTTGCAAGCAATAATGTCACAGTTAATTTTACAGTCAAACGTGCAAATGTTCTGTCAACAAAAAGTAATGCCAAATGTTGCATATATTGCAAGGATGTTTTAATATAATTTAGAATTTAATTTAAGGTATTTTGTTGCGTTATTTAAAATTCTATGTTTTTAATTTTTGAGCGAAAAATTTTAAAAATTTGTTTTAAAAATGTTTTTTTAATAGTGCTTTTTATTTTTGTTAATTTTAAGATTCTATGTTTTTCTATGTTTTTCTAAACAATGTATAATTACAATTCTTAGTAATAGAAATTGCTTGAAAACGTCAAAATAAATGATATCTAGAATTAAATTGTCTGATTTTCTATTAGTTCTATGTTTTTTATATATATTTGCAAGCAATAATGTCACAGTTAATTTTACAGTCAGACGTGCAAATGTTCTGTCAACAAAAAGTATATCCAAATGTTGCATATATTGCAAGGATATTTTAATATAGTTTAAAATTTAATTTAAGGCATTACGTAGCACTATTTTGAATTCTATGTTTTTAATTTTTGCGAGAAAAATTTTAAAAGGTGGTTTTGAATAGTTCGGTTTAATAGTGCTATTCATTTTTGTTAATTTTAAGATTCTATGTTTTTCTATGTTTTTCTAAAAACTGTATATTTGCAATTTTGTATAGTAGAAATTGTTTGGAAACATCAACATAGCTGATATCAAGTATAAAAGTGTCTGATTTTGTATTTGTTTTAGTTCTATGTTTTTTTTTGTATATTTAAGAACTCTCAATAACTGCAGAATAGTCGCAAATTACAAAAAGACTAAAGAACCTTTTTTTAATTTAAAATTTTTGTTTTCGTTATTTTGCAATTCTATGTTTTTGTTATGTATCAAATATATTGATAAACGCATTCAGAAATAGCTATTATACATAACACATGAAAATGTAGCTATTTTTAACATTCTATGTTTTACGATGTTTTTCTAAAAAAGGTTTTTCTGCAAAAATTTTCTTTTAGGAATTGTCTAAAAACGTTAAACTATGCAATTTCTCATTTTATAATGTCCTATTTCAGCTTACTTTTAATTCTATGTTTTATTAATTTTTGTTATTTAATATAATAATTAGTATTTGTTACTAATTGATGCTTGAGCTACTAAAAAAAATAATTTAAAAAAAGCTTTTCTCTCAAACATGCAACATGTTGTTCATGCAACCAACCAAACGACACAAATACTAAACAAATGTGTTATCTAAACAAATATAATTAAAAATAAAATCACATCAACTACTTCTAAACATTATTCTAGTTATTTTGCTATTTTTTTTGTTTTGTTTTTTTTGCATTAAAATATCAAAACGAAAGCTTTCGGCAGTTGATGTTTTGCGAACGTCGCTGAACTGATATCGCGCGCGTCCTCCCCAACACACCTCAACCCCCCTTTATTTTTTTGCCACCCGTTCACCGCTATGCGATGTTCTATGTCGCTGTCGATGTCTATGTGTTTGCGTTTGTGTTTGTGTTCGCAATTAGGTCGCAGCTCGCGGCAAATACGAGGGTCAACGTACGATAGAAGCGCTAGCTGCGCACTCAAGGCCAAATTCATTGAAACCGACAACGTTGTCGCTCGTGCGTTTAGCCGCCCACCCGGCGTATATACCACCCAACGGTGTGGTGACTCCCCCTTCCCGTTCGTCACCTTCAACTATCAAAAGCTCTTTGTCTTGCACTCAGTTTTTAATATTAGTTGTCTTTTTTTATCACTTTCTCTCTCTCTCTAACACTCGTATGTTAAAATGTTCGCACCCTCACCTCCGGCACTCCCTCCCTGTTCGTTTTCATCGAAAGTGACTGGATTTTTCGATGTTTCACTTTTTATCGTTTATTTATCTATTATTGCTATTATTTTATATTATTTGGTTAATTATATTGCTGTTTGTTTTTTTTTTTTTTGTTAGAAACATTTCGAAAATACGAAATTTCTATTTCTTTCACTTTTTCTTCTTATGGCGTGGCATTAACCTATGTTGTGGTTTCTATGTTTTGTAGTAACTGGCTCTACGTGCAATTGAAACTTGAAGTTAGTGAAAGTCAATGAGCAATATTTTTGTTGTTCTATGCTAATTGACTCAAAACGGGTGTCTTTTCTAGAATTTATAAATTCTATATTTTCTATTTTTTTATTAATGTTTTTATATATTTTTTTTGAAATTTTTGTGTTTTTAGGATTCGATCTTTTGTACAAATTATTGTATGCATTTCATTGTTAACATTATTATATTTTTTGGACGAAAAAATAATTCTATGTTTTTTTGTTCATATGTTAATCATCATTTTTTTAACACGTCTGCAACTAGTGATGATCATTTGCAAGAACAAGCCAAGAAATGGTAATCTTGTTCTTGCTCTTGTTCTTGCACCCTTTCTTGGTCTTGTTCTTGCAATACCTTTCTTGCTCTTGCTTGCAAGAATCTTGCAAAATTTTACTTCTTAAATTTAAAATTAAAGATGGTAGACAATATTTTAAACTGAATATTAATTATGAAAACGAATAGAATTTGAACACTAACTGTATTTAAGTTACTTATTTTCAATTTATTCAACAAAATTCTTCAATAAAAATAATTGTATAAATCAAGTGATGTAGACGAGACAATCAAAATCTCAAGGCCATAATAAAATGAACATATGCGTTCATAATAAATATAAGGAATATTTCGTATAGGCATAAAAAAAATTAAAAAAAAAAAATTTCGTACCATTTTTTTTTCGAATTTTTTTTTTTTTTTTAATTTTTAAATAAAAAATTTTTGAATTATTTTGTATTTTTTTTTTTTTTTTTGTAAATTCGTAAAAATTTCCATCAATTAATTTATTTTGAAAAAAAAATATTAGTTCAACATTATTCATCATATTAAATAATAATAATAATAATAGTTTGGCACTACAGCTCTATAAGAACTAGGGGCCGAGCTCTCTCACCATTTTGAGCCGTGCGTGTTATATTTGTACTCAAAGTGGTGGGACCTACAGTTTATTGCCGAATCCGAACGGCGGGTGAGAGCTTTTCATAGGCAATGTTTTACTCTCGTAGGTTTGCCATTTACTGCCGAGAGATAGCGCGGTATAGAAAAATGTTTCTATGAAAAGATGTTGTTAGCCCCAGTCCAGACTTGAACCGGGGACCTTTCGGGTCGCAGTCCAACGCACTAACCACTGAGTTACCGCGGCTATTATATTCATAAATATTATTAACAAATTCATCAATATGACGATTCAAATTCATTGTATTGAATATTTCGTTCTTCACTTTGATGAACTTCATTTAATGAATTCATAATATTTAAGAATAAATTCATCATATTGATGAATTTTTTTCCGCGTATATTTTATTTTTAATAGCACTGATTGTTATATAAATCATTTCTTCATCAATTATAAAAGTAATTATGATATTCTGAGCTTTAAGTTGAATTCTATGTTTTTAATGGTTTATTGTAACAGCGTCAAAGTTCATTTTCATCATTTGTCCAACATTCAAAAAGGAAATTGTGCTATTCTATGTTTTCTATGTTATATTTTTAATAGCGTCAATCTTCATTTTCAACATTTCTGCATCATTTATAAAAGAAATTATGCCATTTTGAACATTAGGCTTCATTCTACGTGTTATTTTGGATGGCGCAAGTCTTTATTTAAAACATGTTTTCATTATTTCCAAAAGTAATTATGCTCTTTTGTGTTTTAGGTTTTCTATGTTTTATTTCTGATAGCATAAATCTTCAACTTCAACCCTTTTCTATAATTTAAAAAGGAAATTATGATTATTTGTGCATTCTATGTTTTTATTATAGCGTTCATTTTCATTTTTAACATTTCTCCGTTATTTAAAAGAGGAATTATCATTTTTGAACATAAAGCTTCATTCTATGTTTTCCATGTTTTATATTAAAATGCGGCAATTTTCTTCTAACACATTTCTTTATCATTTTTAATGACATTATGCTAATTTCTGCTTTAAGTTGAATTCTTTTTTTTATTTTTCATAGCTCTAAATTTTATTTTTAATATTTCTACATCATTTTAAAAATTTTATAATACATATTTGTGATTTAACAAAATTATATTTTTTTATAAAAAAAAAAAACTTTAAAAAATAACGTGGACATATATTTTTTTAAAAATATCTAAATAACAAAAATCTGCAAATATATGAAAAATATAAATAAAATTGGCTAAAATCTAAATCAAAAATTTAAAATATTGTTGCCCTAAATACCACAGCTAAACAATGAGCTTAAGTTGCTGCACAAATATTTATTGTCTCTAATGTGAGTCTATAATGTGAATTACAAAAAAAAACTACAAAATCTACAACAATTGCTATACCAATTCCAATAAATAACAATCTATGTAATTAAATTAAAAGAATAAAATGAAAATTTATTAGCTACATTCAAAAGTCAAGCCATTTAACGTTTACTTGACTTTAAAAATATAGTTTTTACAGTTCGACTCAAAAGCCGCCGAAATTTATGACAACCTGCAGCCAGCCGAAAAAAAAAAACAAATAATTGCAATTAATTTCGTAACAAATCAATGAAACAAACGCAAACGTTGCTGAAAATCGTTGTTAACTGCAGCCACGCGTTGTAGGCCCACGCGTGCTTTCAAAGCTGTTTAGAATTCTCGCATACAAAAGAGACACACACCACACAACACATACACACGCTCTTTATTGTTGTTCGCCTAATTTATGGCGCGCTGTCACTCTGACGTTTTCGGTTTTCATATCGAAAACGAAACTGAAACCAAAACCGAGCGACGTTGAGTTCAATGACCGCGCAAATCCATGGCCTAGTTAACAGGAAACGCGCACAAGTCGTGTGTGTCGCTCGGCTGTCGACGAAGTTATTACGAACTGAGTCGGTTTGCTGTTGTCAGGGTTCGCTTGCAAAATGAAGTACACAGTTAAAATGTACTTTTTTAATACCATTTTATTTGAGTAATTCAAATGTTTGACAATCAAAATTCATTTATAATGAATTCAAGTCGTTTAATATACGTTAAATTTTATTAAAACATCGAACTCTAAGATCCAGTTTTCTGTCACATTTTCAAATTAAACTTAGTTTAAACCAGATGTCATTTCGTTTATAATCAACATATTACAAGAAATCGTTTGAACTGATTTCTAATTGTCATTTCGTATGTAAAATTTAGAAATATTCCGCCGTTTGGTTTAGGAACTATAGAAATTTTAAAAAAATTAAAAAGTTTAAACTAAGTTCAAACTTTTACTGAATAACTGGACCTAAAATAAGTAAAAACCATATCGCTTGAATAGAAATTTTTATAAGATTTGAGATTTGCCTCAAAATGTAGTTAATTTTATAATTTTCTAATAATATAAAAAATAATAATAAAATATATATCTTAAAATATATGTCAAATATATGAAAAATATATGTCAAATATATGACCATATCGAATTTTATTATTTCAAAAATGCTACAATTTTAAAACTTTTCTACAATAATACAATTCATTTATAAAATATAAAAACGTTCAGTGGTTAATTAAGTGATATATCAGACACTACTTTAACGATAATTCTTTTCTGATAAATTTATTTAAATGTTTTCTAAGAAAACATTTCCGACACAAAACTTTCTTTTCAAAACTCCTTGTGTGTTTTGTAAGGTTTGTTGTCTGAATAAAAACTTATATTCAGACAACAAAGCTAAGACAAATAGTTTATTCCTTACCTTATCTAACATTGTTCAAGTCTTTCATTATACCCAGCAAGCAAAACGATAATTTTACGATATCGAAACGATATCATTTACAGGCTAAAATTGTCATTTTCGATAATCAATAATGCTACGAAAACGATAGAGTTTTCGATAAAAACGAACCTGTCTAAAACGATATCGTTGTTTTTGTCGTTAAAGATATCGAGATAAGATCATAAATGGATTTATTTTCGATAAACAAATTTTATTTGTTCAGAAATGTTTATTTTTTGACAAAAATTATGTCTGTTTTATATCTGAAATTTATCATTATTTTATCGAATTTAAAAATTATCGTCAAATGGTTTGTAGGGATAGTGTAGATTTCTATTAGGGTTTTCAGTAATTAAAAAATATTTATTAAAAATATTTGACTGATATAAAATTAAAAGAGGTATTAAGAAATATTTTCAGAAATAATTGTAAAATATATTCTTTACTTCATTTACAATTGTAAATGAAGTTTGTATCCCAAACAATTGAAATAATGTAAATAAGTGTACCATAGAATAATTGAAATAGAAGAATTACGGAAATTTGTATCTTGAACATTTAAAAACGAAAACTTCTTATGAGGAAAACTGAAATAGTCGAAAATTTGTGTCGAGGAAAAACAGAAAAAGTCGAAATCTTTTGTTTTTGAAAAATATATTGTTCGAACATAAAGTCTTCATTTCCCTAAAAAAAACATGTATATAAAAATGTAAATGTGGGCCTAAGAAAAACTGAAAAAATCAAAAATATGTACCGAAAAAAGATAAAACGGATTTCACACATGTTTCAGCATGAAGAAAACTCAAATTATTAAAAATATATTTTTGGGAAAACTATTTCCATAATAATAAATATAATATACGCTAAAAAGAGAGAAAACGGAATGTGTAAATTAATTAAGTAAGTACATTAAAATTCCAAAAAAATTAAATAAATCCAAAATTTGTGGGTAAAAAAAATAGTCATAGTATTCGGTTAAAAATGTACTTGGTTAAGTGAATAATTGTCTGGTAATACTTAGAATTGAACAATACCTAAAAAATTCAAAACGGTATTTATAAAAATTGAATTCGTTTAAAAAGTATTATGGAGAAACAAAAATATAGGGAAGTATTGCATTTGAAAGAATTTTTTTGTATTTGAAGTATTAATCTGATTCAAAAAATGTTGTAAACTTGTGTCTGCAAAAAACTGTCATATCAAGAATTGATTTCGATTAAAAGATTTTTGCATGATACTACGAAAAACTGTATGTGAAGAATTTTCTGGTAATAAAATTTAAGTACATTTGTTGAATACAAAAAATAGTAGCAAAGTAGCATTTGACACTCAACACTGACTTCATTCGCAAAGCATTCGTTTGACCAATCAAAACGTTCGGCGCACACGATGTACTAAGTACTGCAATTCGTTAGAATTTAACGAATACGATTTAACGTTGTCTTCGGTTTTACGGTGAGTCAAATAACTGTCGCTGTGACAGTTTGACGTTCGGCGTTAGTCTGTTTGTCGTTTTGTTTATTTGTTGCATACATCGCGACGTATGTAGTAGTTCGATGTTGTTTTAGGCAGCAAATTAGTTTGGTTTTGAGGTGCGTCGTATGTTCGTTGATAGAAGGTAGCAGTTTTAGGTAATAAGAGTGAGGTAGCGCAAAGTGATAGTGGGTGGTAATTGTGCGAATTGTAAAAGGGGTTAAGGTGTCCTTAAGGGTAGGAAGTGCGTTAAAATTGGCGTTGTTTTGATAAGACTTTTGTTATTTGACAGTTTTCGATAAAAATATATTATCTACATTTTTTTTCGATATTTATTAATGATAAGAATGCTGATTAAAAAACTACAACTTATTTAGAAATTTAATTATGATGATTTGGACGTCGCAAAAATGAAAGTAGATTATTATGTTTATTACAAAATTTGAAATATAAAATTAGGAAAACTTTAAAAATAAAATAAAATTAGTTACATTAAATGTTTGATTTAAATAAATTAATTTGTTCTGTAGTTAATGTGCTTTGCAAATAAATACCTTCACACCTGTATAAATGAATATATTGTGTTTTTTATTTTATTTATTTGTTCTATGTTTATTTACATTAAACCAAATTATAAACCAATTTAAAAAATATATAAATAAATATTATCGCTGTACCGCAAATAATGAGCATGCAAAATAAAATAAAACAACATAAAAATTGGGTTAATGAGTTCAATGACCGTCAAATAAGCTTTTTCCGTCTTCGTTCGGTCGTAAATAGATAAAATTTGTTTTTGCCATTTCTACGTAAATCTTATGAAAATATTTTGTAGTTTTTTTATTGAAAGTGAGAGTAGGTTAGTTTATTTGTGTGAGATTTGCATGCATTAGTATGTGTGCTTTTACTTGTTAGTTCTACTGTGTAAAAGATGCGTGAGATACACGTGCCACGTTTTGCAGAAAAATAAAATTAACAGAAAGACTAGTTTTTCCTGATAATGGAAAATTTTGTCAATACCCAGCAAACTAAACGATAATTTACGATATCGTTTATAGACTGAAATAGTCGTTTTCGATAATCTATAATGATACGAAAACGATAGGGTTTTGGATATAAAAGAACCTATCTAAAATGATATCGTTGTTTTTGTCGTTATAGATATCGAGATGATATCATAAATGGCTTTATTTTCGATAAACAAATTTTATTTGTTCAGAAAATTTTATTTTTTGACAAAAAGTCTAAAGAAAACGCAATTAAATTTTCAAATCCTTTCAGTTTTATATCTAAAATTTATCATTATTATATCGAATTTAAAAATTATCTTCGAATAGTTTGTAGGGTAGGGACATTTTGATAGTAGACAAATTATATTCGGTCAAAACCGGACCACATTATGTGAAAATGTTGTAAAGAGGTCACCTCCTTTTTTGGAGTACCCATATGTTGTATAAGTCGGTGTACCGAATTTATATATAACTAGCAGGAACCCTTGCTTCGCTGTGTACGTTTTTTATAGGTACTTATTGTAAATGTTGTAACAAAAACAAAAATAATTCTCCGCTAAAACAACTTTTTTCAAAGGCGATTCTTCCTTGGACTGTTCTTCCCCGTAGAATTCTTCTCTGTAGTATTCGTCTCCGTAGTATTCTTCCCAGTAGATTTCATTCCCGTGAAATTCTTCCCCGTAGAAAGCTTTTCCGTTAAATTCTTCTCCGTCGAGTTTTTCCCAGTAGAAGTTTTAGTGTGGTGAGTTTCAGTGTGGTGAGTTTTAGTGTGGTGAGTTTTAGTATGATGACATTAGGTGTGATGAGTTTAGGTGTGGTGAATTTCGGTGTGGTCAGTTTAGGTGTGGTGAATTTCGGTGTGGTTAATTTTTCGTAGTGGTGAGTTTGAAGTTTTTTGGGGTAGTTAGTACCCTGGTGTGAAATATCTTGGAAATACACCATATTTCAAATGTACCTTCTATGGTAAACATTTTTGGGGAACCATTAATGAATTAGCACAAACATGTTTAACGTAAAGAGATTGTTAGAAAAATAATTGCAAACTTCTCACCTAAAAGTAACCCATAGATATTAGTATTACTTATATGAGGTATATGTACAAAAATTGCGAATAACAGGCCACAGACCCACTGATCAAGTTCCTTTTCAATACCAGACAGTGTAGGCGAACAAATAATATAAATTCTAAGTTCCATTGATCTAGCTATTTTCTTTTTATTGTAATCATGATTTCGACATGCAAATAGACCGCCGGATATCACTAAATAGACGCAAATACTGTCGTACGAAAAATGTTTTCTATGAAAATATGTTGACAATCGATGGAATCGAACACGGAATCTTTCGGTTTGTAATACTATTCAACAACGAATTGTGGTTCAATGCACTAACCAATCGAGCTACCGAAAGTAACCACACATACCACTACTTTTTTATTGAAAACTTTAGTTTTGTGTTTAAAATTATCAGATAAAAATATTAATTAGTTGGATCCGTACGAAAAAATGTAGAAACCTAAAAACATCGAATATTAAAAAGCCTTAGCAAAAATTTATGGCCGCAAAAATAAATATTGAAAAGCAAGAATATGTCGAAAAATTTTGCAACGTATGAGGGACAATACTTGTTTTTCAAAAGGAACAAACTAAACAGGACCAAAATGATGAGGTCATGATCTACTCTATTTATCAATCTTTGCCTGTCTATAATTAAGGTCGAATCACGATTACAGGAAAACCAGACTAACTATATAAGTAAAAACTAGATAAATATAAACTGTATAAATAAAAACTAGATAAATAAAAATTACTTGTAAAGGTTTTTCAACAGGGACGCTACAAAAGTAGAGCGACAGTGACAGTAAACGACGCCATATTTCTTGCCGCTCTTTTGACATTTCTCTTCAGTAAGGTTTGCCATTTCATGATGGAAAGATATACGAATTCGAATTTCAGTAGTAAATTTTAATAATTTCGACTCGTTGTTTCGACTCGTATATCTTTCCATCATGAAATGGCAAACCTTACTGAAGAGAAATGTCAAAAGACTTTTGTAGCGCTCTTATTGAAAACCCCTTTATAAGTTCTCTTACTGTTATTATAAATTGGCGTGATCGGTTGAGTAGTAACCTGTGGTTCTAGCACTTTTCTACTTAAACCGCATATAATTCTGAAATATGTAGGATAATTTTGATGACATTTTTTATAAATTATTACAAATTTAATATATTCTAAAACTAGATGTTTTTATTAGAATTCGTAATATATTAGTAGATTTATTTTAAATTATCAAAAAAAAATTCTATGTTTTATCTCTTGCCCTACATTTACTCCACAACGGTATCTACCATCTATACGAACTCACCCGCCAAAACACGACCAATCAGACGCTCTGTATCGTCGATATGCTTCGCATTCGCGAACAGATCCTCGCGACTGCCGACTGTCATTTCGATGGCTGCAATGATGTGTTCAGCACTTGCTTAGTAAACGAAGGTTTAACGAAACTTTTGACAGTATTGCTGGTTGATTTGACAAATAATTTGTAAAACGGCTGCAGCACTTTAATGTTTTAAACACTTTCAAGTGGATTTTTGCTAATTTCACTAATGTTTTTTTGTATTAATTTTTGACTAAAATGTTTTTGTTATTAATTGGCAGCTGTGGAGATAACAGTTTTTCAAATATATGGCACCATAGAACATACAGATTATTTTACTCAATAATTTGACTAAATTTTATATTTTTAATTAATAAATTTTCACTAATTTATTTGCTAAAATAAACATAGAATTATTTTTTTTTTTAATTATCACAAAATCAGCTCAGTGTTTTTTTGTTAGCTGCTGCAAGTTTCTTTCGGGTTTTATTTTTTTGTAGACTTTTATGCATTTTCACGTTGAGTGCGTTGTAGATTTAAGCATGGTTTTTCAGGTTGCTAACTTGAAAACTGCGTTATTATTTTAAGCATAAAAAAATGCATAAAATTTTGAAAATTTATTTCAATTTTTTACGAGTCTTTTTGTTCTCACTATGGCAACAAATAACTAGTATTTTTTTAAATAAATTTTTAATTTTTTTTTTGAAAAAAATGTTTTTGAAAAATTCGCAAAATTATTTAGAATTTTATGCGGCCGCACACAACAAATCTGATGCTTCTGTCAAGCGAAACCAACCAAAGTTGAATAAACGCTGAACAACATGTGCTCGCAACAAAGCTCTTTGCTGCTAGACGCGAGCTTTCGCAGCGACTGTACAACAACAACAACCAAAAGAACAACAGCGCAGCAACTGCAAAAAGCGCTTCCTTCAAACAACAATTTGCAAAAATGCTTTTCATACATGTTTCATACCAAAAGCTTACAACGCAACATGTTGTAGTGCTGAGACTAAAAAAAAAGCTTTAGCTGGCCGACTTGGCCCACTTTTTGTTTACAAGTTCAAATCTTTTGCTGCGCTTTGCACGACGACAAACGAACTGAGTTGATTGAACTTGTTGTTGAGTTTTTGTTGTTGCCGCTGTTGCTGCTGCTTGTTTTGCATTGAAACTAGCAGTAACAACAAACGCGGCAAAAAAGCTTTATTTTTTTTGCATATTAGAAAAGCGCTTTTTATTTGGCATCTAGCATTTCACAGTATAAAAAAGCTTTTTTTGACAACTGTCACTTTTAAAAAGCTAACTTTTAATTTGTTTGAAATGTAAGCTTTCATATAAAATTAGAAAGCTTTTGCAATTTGCATATGCAACGTGCTAAATTTGTTGTCAAATAAAAGGTTTTGAAAAGTTTAGCAACTTCAATTGTTCAAAATTGCTGACGTTTGTTGCTGCTGCCTTTGTGTTGTCCCTGAACTAGTGCAACGACATAGTACAATTGCTGTTGCACTCCAACAACCACCCACCCAACCTAAGTTTGGTTTTGTCTTCATTCACCACCTTCACAACACCTGTGACAGTATTTTGTTGTTGTTTGATAGCGTTGGCAACATTGGTAGGGAAGGCCAAAAGTGGCACCAACCAAATACCTAGAACAACAACTGCCAACGGGCAGTTGCAACAACAATATCGCAACTAAAAATAACCCGCACTAGCAACAGCAACATTCATGAAGTGCCGTGACATGTTTTTTTTTCAGTGTGACGGGTCTTGGGGGGTACTTCGAAGGTACAACGAGAGTTCAATGACGTTCAGCGACATTTTGCACTACAAGTGATGGAAGCCAAAACTTCCAAGGCACCAAATGAGATACGTATTATTAAAATATTTGATAAAAAAAACTAAAATCTGACTTTTTAGTTAAAAATAGAATTTTTAATGACAAATTTAATTTTGAGGTAGAAAATTGAATTTTTAGTGAAAAATTGAATTTCGATTGAAAAATATTTGAAGTAAAATAATTTTAACTAATTTTTAGTGAAAAATTTAATTTAGTATAAAAAAATGATTTAGTGAAAAATTTAATTTTTTAAGACATTTGGGTTCAGTTTCAGTTTAATTCAGTTTAAAGTGAAAATTTTCATTTTTAGTGAAAAATTAAATTTTGGTTGTAAAAATTATTTTTGTATTAAAATTTAGTTTTGAGTGGTTGGTTTTGAGTCAAAAATAATATTTTGAGTGAAAATTTTGGTTTTGATTGAAAAAATAATATTTTTAGAATACATTGAATTTTGAGTAAAAATTTGAATTTTGAATGAAAATTTCAATTTTTAGTGAAAATTTAATTTTGAGTGAAAAATTTAGTTTTAAGTGAAAATTTTAATTTTGAGTGAAAAATTTAGTTTTGAGTGAAAATTTTAATTTTGGGTGAGAAATTAAATTTTGTGTTTAAAATTATTTTTAAATTAAATGTTGAGTGAACATTGGAATTTTGAGTGATATGTTAAATTTTGAGTGAAAAGTTAATATTTAAAAAAAAAAATTTAATCTTGAGTGAAAAACTTTTTTTTTAACGAAAATTTGAATCTTGAGTGAAAATTTGAATCTTGAGTAAAAAATTGAATTTTGAGTGAAAAATTGAAATTCGAGTGAAAAATTGAATTTGAGTGTAAAATTGAAATTTGAGTGAAAAATTAAATTTTGAATGAAATATTTAATTTTATGTTAAATTTCTGTCAAAATTGAATGAGTGATAAATTAAATTATGAGTGAAAAATTTAATTTTAAATGAAAAATTTAATCTTGAGTGAAAAACATTATTTTGAGTGAATAATTTAATTTTGAGTAAAATTTTGTGGATTATGAGTGAAAATGGAAATTTGGGTGAAATATTAATTTTGAGTGGTATATTTTAAAATTTATAAAAATGGAATTTTGAGTGAATTTAAATTATGAGTGATACATTTAATTTGGGTAAAGCATTTTTTGTATTTAATAAAAATGAAACTTTTTCTTCTTCATTCATTGTGAAATATTAAATTATGAGTGAAATATTTTTTTTTTTTCAATCATTTTAAACAATTTAATTATAAACAATTTGTATAATTTAAAATTATCTGCAGTATTAGCCTTTGAGCTGTGTTTTTCATTCGCTTGAACTTTTCAATAACTTTTGAGTTCACCAACTTCGATCAACAGCAATCAGTAGTCAGCGTCGATATGTGTTCAATGCTGCCAAATCGCGTGAATGGCTTTTTGCAAAACATTGACTAATCTTGGTCGATGTTGGAATTGCGCCTGCGCTGCACACCCACTGTAGCTTTAACACTTTGATGCCCATTGTACCCAAAACGGGATTGCTTTGTTTAAATAAATGACTAAGTTCGTTGTATAAATTAAGAACGTATTCATCGGAACGATGCTATTTTTGTATATATCAGGGTTATTATTATTTACAAATTCTTGATATTTTATATTTTAAGAGAATACACATTTTTGGGCATTAATGGGTTAATTTTTTATTTGAATAAATTGACTCGAATCACTTTGAATCTATTGTTTTAGACAGACCTCGTCGTTATCGTGTGGCACAAATGCTGCGAAGGTGGCCACATGTTAAAAAAAATTAAAAATGTGGCAATAATTAATATGCAATTTGTTTTTCTATTTGTTGTTGTAAAGTGGGTGTGAATTATGAAACAGATTAATTGAAGAGTGGGCGTAAAGTGGTGCCTGGTCGCGTTATTGAGGCGCTGAACCTGTCGCTCAGCAAAACTCTCCGATTTGTCGCCTGCAACGAGTTAAACGAACTGCGTCAATTTCTTGCCTCATTTTCAAGGACACCACGCGGCACGAGACCCACACAGTCCCACAAACAGATATGTTTTTCATATATATATGAGTCGTACAAACCGCCGCGTGGTCCCCGGCTTAAATGCAGAGCTCTGCTCTGAGTCGTCGTTTGTATTTGACTCGTTCGTTGCCTTGTCCCTCTTTTGAATGCATTCAGTTTTTAATTTTGTATCGCTCACTTTTTCATGTTTTGTTCTGTAGAAACAACAAAAATAAAATAAAGTGGCACAAACGTCGTTGCCACTTTGCCCCCAGCGGCATCATAAGTCATGTGTAATCATTGAACCTTTCGTAGAAAAATTAAAAAGAACTTTGAAGCAATTCTGATGGTTTTTGTTAATTGAAATGGAAAAGTTTTTTTTTTTTGATTTTTTAAACGATTAATATTTTTTTTTTAAATTGTTTTCATTCAAAATTCAATTTTATACAAAAAATTATACTTTCATTATATTTTTCACTACAAATTAAATAATTCACTCAAAATTCAAATTTTCTCTAAACAATAAATTTCTCACTAAAAATTAAAATGTTCACTCTAAATTCATATTTTCACTCAATATTCAATTTTTCACTCAAAATTCACTTTTTCTCTCAAAATTCAATTTTTCACTCAGAAGTCAATTTTTCACTCAAAATTCAATTTTTCACTCTAAATTCAAACTTTCACTCAAAATTCAAATTTTCACTCAAAATTCAATTTTTCACTCTAAATTCAAATTTTCACTCAAAATTCAATTTTTCACTAAAAATTCAATTTTTCACTCTAAATTCAATTTTTCACTCAAAATTCAATTTTTCACTCAAATTCAATTTTTCACTAAAAATTCAAATTTTCACTAAAAATTCAAATTTTCACCAATAATTCAATTTGTCCACTAAAAATCGATTTTTCACTAAAAATTCAATTTTTCACTAAAAATTCAATTTTTCACTAAAAATTCAATTTTTCACTAAAAATTCAATTTTTCACTAATAATTCAAATTTTCACTAAAAATTCAATTATTCACTCAAAATTTAAATTTTCACTCAAAATTAAATTTTTCACTCAAATTCACTTTTTCTCTCAAATTTCAATTTATCACAAAAAATTCAATTTCTTACTAAAAATTCAATTTTTCACTCAGAATTAAATTTTTCACTCAGAATTAAATTTTTCACTATAATTTCAAATTTTTTACTAAATGTTCACTAAAATTTCAATTTTTCACTAAAAATTCAAATTATTCATCAAAATTCAATTTTTTTTTTCTCAAAAGTCACACAAAATTCAATTTACACTCAAAGTACTATTTTTCTCTCAAAACTCAATTTTTTCACTAAAAAAAACAATTTTCACTAAAATTCAAATTTTTCACTCAAAATTAAATTTTTCACTAAATTTTTTTTTTCTCTAAAAATTCAAATTTTAATTAAAAATTAACATTTTAAGTAAAAATTAAAATTTCAAGTAAAAATTAAAATTTTAAGTAAAAAATTCTAATTTTAACATCAAAATCAATTTTTACATGAAAGAGAATTTTTCAATAAAACTTTAAATTTTAACTAAAAATACAATTTGCAACTAAAAATTCAAATAATTACTAAAATTTCAATTATGCACTTAAAATACAAATTTTAATAACTTCTTTTTTATCTACACTTGCATTTTGTTGCTCTAAAATCCATAGAACTTAAAAGCTCTTTTCCGACCTTGCAACGTTTGTTCAACTCTTTCGCAATGCACACAAGTGCAACCAACAGCATCAGAAACAAACCCAGTCAGTCAGCAACATGAAGGACACACGTTGCTAGCAAAAACCCCCTTGGCAACAACAAAAATCATTTGGTTATTTGAAGCAACAACAATCGCAACAACAAAGCTGCATCAATTGTTCATTTTTTCAACAATAAACATTCAATCAAATTTAATTTTTAGAACAATAGCAACAACAATAAAAGTTAATGCTTGACATTTGGAAGCAACAATTGCAACAACAGTCATTGACAACAATAAACGAACAACATATTGCTCGCCACTGTGCGCACAGTGGGCAGCAGTTGCTACAACTCGATCGCATGTCATTGTACTGAAAATAGTTCAACGACACGAGCAGCAATAGTTGCTACAACAACAGCAACAACTAACCCGACAACTACATACAGAACAACAACTGCAGTGCATTGTTGCTGCAGCAATTCTTATTGCTGTTTGGTGCTTGCAAATCAATTCAGTTTTGAAAATATCATAACTTGTGACTCAATTGAATAGAATGCAATGAAGGTGCTGGATTTTATGATAAAATGAATTTTTATTGAAATTTTTAATAAAAAATTGAATTAAGTGAAAATTTGCATTTTTAGTGAAAAATTGAATTTTTAGTAAAAATTTAAATTTTAGTGAAAATTTTAATTTTTAGTGGAAAATTGAATTTTTAGTGAAAATTTGAATTTTAAGTGAAAATTTGAATTTTAAGTGAAAATTTGAATTTTAAGTGAAAAATTGAATTTTTGGTGAAAAATTGAATTTTTAGTGAAAAATTGAATTTTTAGTGAAAAATTGAATTTTTAGTAAAAAATTGAATTTTTAGTGAAAAATTGAATTTTTAGTGAAAAATTGAATTTTTAGTGAAAAATTGAATTTTTAGTGAAAAATTGAATTTTTAGTGAAAAATTGAATTTTTAGTGAAAAATTGAATTTTTAGTGAAAAATTCAATTTTTAGTGAAAAATTGAATTTTTAGTGAAAAATTGAATTTTTAGTGAAAAATTGAATTTTTAGTGAAAAATTGAAGTTTTAGTAAAAAATTGAATATTTAGTGAAAATTGAATTTTTAGTGAAAATTTAAATTTTTAGTGAAAATTTGAATTTTTAGTGAAAAATTTAATTTTTAGTGAAAAATTGAATTTTTAGTGAATAATTTTATTTTCAGTGAAAAATTGAAGTTTTAGTGAAAAATTGAATTTTTAGTGAAAAATTGAATTTTTAGTGAAAAATTGAATTTTTAGTGAAAAATTGAATTTTTACTGAAAAATTGAATTTTTACTGAAAAATTGAATTTTTAGTGAAAAATTGAATTTTTAGTGAAAAATTGAATTTTTAGTGACAAATTGAATTTTTACTGAAAAATTGAATTTTTAGTGAAAAATTTAATTTTTAGTGAAAAATTGAATTTTTAGTGAAAAATTGAATTTTTGGTGAAAAATTGAATTTTTAGTGAAAAATTGAATTTTTAGTGAAAAATTGAATTTTTAGTGAAAAATTGAATTTTTAGTGAAAAATTGAATTTTTAGTGAAAAATTGAATTTTTAGTGAAAAATTGAATTTTTACTGAAAAATTGAATTTTTACTGAAAAATTGAATTTTTAGTGAAAAATTGAATTTTTAGTGAAAAATTGAATTTTTAGTGACAAATTGAATTTTTACTGAAAAATTGAATTTTTAGTGAAAAATTTAATTTTTAGTGAATAATTTTATTTTCAGTGAAAAATTGAAGTTTTAGTGAAAAATTGAATTTTTAGTGAAAAATTGAATTTTTAGTGAAAAATTGAATTTTTAGTGAAAAATTGAATTTTTAGTGAAAAATTGAATTTTTAGTGAAAAATTCAATTTTTAGTGAAAAATTGAATTTTTAGTGAAAAATTGAATTTTTAGTGAAAAATTGAATTTTTAGTGAAAAATTGAAGTTTTAGTAAAAAATTGAATATTTAGTGAAAATTGAATTTTTAGTGAAAATTTAAATTTTTAGTGAAAATTTGAATTTTTAGTGAAAAATTTAATTTTTAGTGAAAAATTGAATTTTTAGTGAATAATTTTATTTTCAGTGAAAAATTGAAGTTTTAGTGAAAAATTGAATTTTTAGTGAAAAATTGAATTTTTAGTGAAAAATTGAATTTTTACTGAAAAATTGAAGTTTTAGTGAAAAATTGAATTTTTAGTGAAAAATTGAATTTTTTTACTGAAAAATTGAATTTTTAGTGAAAAATTGAATTTTAAGTAAAAAATTGAATTTTTAGTGAAAAATTGAATTTTTAGTGAATAATTTTATTTTCAGTGAAAAATTGAAGTTTTAGTGAAAAATTGAATTTTTAGTGAAAAATTGAATTTTTTAGTGAAAAATTTAATTTTTATTGAAAATTTGAATTTTTAGTGAAAAGTAGAATTCCTAGTAACAAAATTGCAATATGAGTGAAAAATGGAATTTTTAAATTTAATTTTTAGTAAAATATTTTTTTTTCTTTTAAATTTTTTTATTAAAAATTTGAAATTTTTGTGAAAAATTGAATTTTTAGTGAATAATTGAATTTTTAATTAAAAATAAATTTTTAGTGAAAATTTTAATTTATCTCGTTAGAAGAAGTTAAAAATAACCTATTTGTCAGAATTGTCGTCATGACCTTCAAATCTTCCAACAGCCATTTTTTTTTTGTTGCCTTTGGTCATTTCCA
Organism: Dryomyza anilis; assembly: GCA_951804985.1. Lineage (NCBI taxonomy): Eukaryota > Metazoa > Arthropoda > Insecta > Diptera > Dryomyzidae > Dryomyza > Dryomyza anilis. Next base: position 4,389,013 of record OX638134.1, read on the forward strand.
TAGATAGAGTTATCTCTCCTTCTTCACATTGCTGCAATTTTCTCAGTATTTTACGTCAATTTACGCTCGCTTCATTAAGTTATCGGCGAATTATATTTCTTGGCTTCATTTACATTGTCGCTGATAAGTCAATGATTTGTTATAATATGTTTCTTAAAAGATGTCCTAAGGTTTAATAACATTGTTTAACATAGATGTTAAAATAGCTGTGGACATGACTTAGGCATTTAAACTGAGAAAAAAAAGTATTTATAAAAGTATTTATAAAAGTATTAATGAAAGTATTTATAAAAGTATTTATTAAAGTATTTATTAAAGTATTTATAAAAGTATTTATTAAAGTATTTATAAAAGTATTTATAAAAGTTTTTATAAATGAATTTTTCAAACTATTTTTAAAAGTATTTATAAAAGTATTTTTTAAAGTATTTATACAAGTACCCATGTAGGAAAAAACGATGGGCCCAAGGTTCGCCCAGTCTTGCGCCAAGAATGCATTGCTCTGGGCCAGGTCTGGTACCCAGAACTGGCTGAACACTGGTTAAGCCTTGGAATGATTTGAAGGGCGCAAGACTGGCTCTAAGTATTCGGCCAAGACTGGTAAACAATACTTGGACAATATAATATAACAATAAAAAAATATTTTTTTTTTACTTTCTTTTTCTTCCATTCCTATTTAATTTATTTTATACAATTTCTAATTTTAAGTAATTTAATTGTAGAAAAATTTAGTTGTGAGTTAACGTCCACTGCTCCCGCTCTTTGGCTACGCATCTGACTTATATTGGCTGAGATTTTTGCTTCAAAATCAAAATTTATATATATTTTTTTAATTTGAAATTTTTTTTCTCAGACATTTTCAAATTATAAAGTTCAAGATTTTGAAAAAATGCTCTGAAACAAGTGAGCTTGATAGCGTAACAGGTAGAGCTCCGGCCTTGCTCGTAGGAAATTCGGGATCGAGTCCCATCCGGATTTTTTTTTATTTTAATTAAAGTATGGTTTTGCCGCTTGGTTCTGGCTAAATTTCCATTAATGAAGACATATTCAATAAGTCTTGGGTGACTTTTGGAATAATATCAGTTATCCAAGATTGGTAATCCAATCATGGCTGGGACTATTAAAGTCTAATGGACGGCCAAGATTGGATATTCCTTACGCCCGTTGTCAAGCCTGGCGTTTCCTACATGGGTACCCAAGCATATGTCTGTTAGTTCTGGCTGAGTCTTGGGCGAGAACTACCCTACCAGACCTGCATTTGTCACTTCCCCTAGTAGAAATTTGCCCGATGCGTCATCGGGAAATGATCGGGTTTTCGTTGGGTAAGCCCTATTAGAGAAAATATGATCATTGCCTTTGCATGCCCTTATCGTGCTTACAATAGCAGGGTTTACATTATCTAAACAGTCAATGTTTCCGATCATAGCTACATTATTTGTTCCTCATAACGAAATTAGCATCAGGCAATGATCGAGATAATGAGAGAAACCCTATTATGCTCGGACTCAGACAAGAAAATTGTCGGGTAAATATTAAAATGGGGAATTGCCCGATCAGTACATGATCATGGCCTGAGGTCAATACATGATCAGGACACTGCGTTACAAGGACATTATGGGCCTCGTCATATCCCGATCATCTCAAATAATGACATGATCACTTCATGACCATGGCCCTACCAAAATGTCTACTAGGATCTGGCTGAGTCTTGGGCAAAGGTGTTTTAACCAAGCATTGGTTTGTCAATTCTGGCTGAGTATAGGGCGAGAACTTCTTTACCAAGCTTTCATTTGTCAGTTCTGGCAGTCTTGGGCGAAGGTTTATTAACCAAGCATTGGTCTGCCAGTGCTGGTTGAGTATTCAGCCAGTCGCATTTCTTATATGGGTATTTCAAAAGCACTTAAAAGTTTTAATAAAAGTATTTATAAAAGTATTTAAAAGTAAGCATGAAAGTATTTATAAGAGTAATTATAAAAGTATTTATAAAAAGTATTGTAAAAGAATTTAAAAGTATTTATTAAAGTATTTATAAAAGTATTTATAAAAGTATTTATAAAAGATGTTTTTAAATGCATTTATAAAATATTTATAAAAGTATTTATAAAAGTACTTATAAAAGTATTTATGAAAGTATTTATGAAAGTATTTATAAAAGTAATTTTTAAATTATATATAAAAGAGTTTATAAAAGTATTTAAAAACAATTTTGAAAAAGTATTTAAAAAATTAAAAAAGTAACCTAAAATTTTTCAAAGTGTTGCGCATAGTTGCGTCTTTTTCCTCGTCACAAACTTTTTCATTTTTTTTGCATGTTTTTTCTGTTTCTCTCCTCTATATTATTATATTTTTTTCATCAAGTGTGTTGTGCACGCGCAACCATCTGATTAAACAGAACACATACACCGTAGTGCCCACCGTCCGTCCTAAATGCGCCTCGCAAATCCATATACAGCCTATATGCTTCGTCCGCGTGTAGGTATCTGTGTGCCTTCGGAACTAGGTGAACGACCGTCGATAAGGCGCGACCTTCAAAATAATCTGGGCCAAGTGGAATTTAGTTGTTTGAGGATATCGCTCATTCACTCTTTCACTGACAACTCGACTAGGCGTGCTAGTCTCTCATTCTCTCTCTCACTCTCTGCGAACCTACCATCCTCCCTCTTTCTACCGTACACTCTTTCTTAAGTTATGAAGCTGTGTTTCATGCTGTTTTCTTCGATTCCTTCTATTTATTTGTATTATTTACTTAATTTTCGGTGAAACATTCGCACATTAAGTGAGTCTCTGCTATATGTGTTTTAAATTGTATTTGTACTGTGGTGTCTTGACTGCGCTCTAGCGCCTATAAAATAATTCGCCACCATCATCGACGGACGAACTCTATTATTTTGATTGGATTATGTTGATGAAGAGGTAAGGTAGGGGTATGGGTAGGGAGGAACACGAAAATTGTTAAGGCGCTGATTTTGGCAAAAAGTGGGGCATTTTTTGAGTGTTGTGGTTAGCCAAAGTTTTGGTTAGTTTGGGAGGGGGCAGGAATGCCTATAGAGGATTCGAGGTTTTCTTTTACTTTTTATGTAATTGTTAATTGTTTGATATCTGGATAAAAATTTATTTTGTTAATTTCCAAATATTTCAAAACAGTGTTTTTATGTAAACCAATTTTTTGTGAAAATTTGATTTTAGTGAAATTTTCAATATTTAGTGAAAAATTCAAATTTTAATGAATACTTAGTTAAAAAAATAATTTTTAATGAAAAATTGATTTTTAAATGAAAAATTTAATTTTTAGTTAAAAATTGAATTTTTAGTTAAAAATTGAATTTTTAGTTAAAAATTGAATTTTTAGTTAAAAATTGAATTTTTAGTTAAAAATTGAATTTTTAGTTAAAAATTGAATTTTTAGTTAAAAATTGAATTTTTAGTTAAAAATTGAATTTTTAGTTTAAAATTTAATTTTAGTTTCAAATGGAATTTTTAGTTTCAAATGGAATTTTTAGTTAAAAATTGAATTTGTTTAGTGAAAAGTTTTAATTTTGAGTGGTATAATATTTAATTCTTAGTGAATAATTTAATTTTAGTTAAAAAGTGAATTTTTAGTTAATAATTGTATTAATAGTGCAAAATTTAATTTTTAGTTAAAAATTTAATTTTTAGTTAAAAATTTAATTTTTAGTTAAAAATTTAATTTTTAGTTAAAAATTTAATTTTTAATTAAAAATTTAATTTTTAGTTAATAATTGAATTTTTAATTATAATAAATTTTTAGATAAAATTTAACTATTAGTTAAAAATTTAACTTTTAGTTAAAAATTGAATTTTTAGTGAAAATTTGAATTTTTAATTAAAAATTTAATTTTTAGTTAAAAATTGAATTTTTAGTTAATAATTGAATTTTTAATTAAAAAAAAATTTTAGATAAAATTTAACTTTTAGTTAAAAATTTAATTTTTAGTTAAAAATTAAATTTTGAGTAAAAAATTGAATTTTTAGGTAAAAAATTGAATTTTTAGTTAAAAATTGAATTTTTAGTTAAAGATTGGAATTTTAGTGAAAAATTGAATTTTTAGTGAAAAATTAAGTTTTAAGTGAAAAATTGAATTTTTAGTGAAAAATGGAATTTTAGTGAAAAATTAAATTTTTAGTGAAAATTTGATTTTTTAGTGAAAATTTGATTTTTTAGTGAAAAATTGAATTTTTAGTGAAAAATTGAATTTTTAGTGAAAAATTGAATTTTTAGTAAAAAATATAATTTTTAGTAAAAAATATAATTTTTAGTGAAAATTCAATTTTTAGTGAAATCTTAATTTTTTTTATAATATTTTTAACTATATCAATATCAATTGGAATAATCTCATATCATCCCAAATGTGCTCCATCTGTAGCAGAACTTTTGACCTTTATTTTAGTGCAAATCCTCTTTTTATTTAGTTACTTATTTATTTATATATTTATTTGTTTCTCTTTTGCAGGATATGCGACACCTACGCAGTATTTGACATTATTGATTTTTGAGGTAAGTTGCCAATTCATTGTATAGATAAAACCCACCTCCCCACTACACGCAAAAACTTTTGGCATGCTCAAGGCGGTTTAGAAACATGTTAAGCAATATTTTAAGCAGCCAAGGACATATTGTTTTTATAAAAGACTGTCTATTTTCTGCTTGTCCCCAAAATATACCGAAATGTTGTCTTAAAAATTCCATACATTTTGATAACTTGCAATACGATTCCCACAAATGACATTCCAAATATTACCAAAAAATTTAAAATTTCTTTTAATAATATTCAAAAATCTTGAACAAAATAAAATATACAAAATAATAAAAATAAATGAAGAATAATTAAGTTAAAAACATTATTACTAAATTTATAACGTGATATAAATTCTAAATTTCTGCAAATAATGTAGATTCCCAAATAAAGTTGAATTTACAATTTGAAGTAGGTACCATTTAAAGTTAAACATTAACTGCCACAATAAGTTTCAGTCAGCCATACAATAAATTATATTAAACCACCTAATAAGTGCATAATTATAAAAAGGGTTCAAAGAATACAAGAAAAAAGTATATAAAACGTGCTTAAATTATAAACAGAAATAAATGACGTAGATTTAGAAAAGTTTTGCTCGATCACTCAACGATGCCACGTGCGGCAAATATTCAAAACTTTGCAATGGCCAGCGAAATCTACCCAAACCAAGCAACATCGCTGTGATAATGAAAAAAGGACTAAGGCAATATTGAGGCAGAAAACTTCAGGGTCAACAACAGTAATAAAAAGAATATAAAAATACAAAAGAGGAATATAAAAATACAAAACTAAAAGGAATATAAAAAAACAAAAAAAAAGAACATAAACAATAATACAAAACAAATGTGAAAAAAACCTCCCTTAAAACAAATGTAGGCTTTAGTGTTAACGTCTGACAACTGCCTCCAGCAAGCGCTGCCTTAATAACAGGGATGCCAAATACTGCTTTTGGTAGAGCTACTTTGAGTGGGAGGTTTATTAAGTGGGCGACTTTTTGAGGGAGTAGTTGAATGTTTGAGGTAGGTGCTTTTTTATGTATTTCAGTTGACCCACAAACATAAACGCGAAATGATAACTACCATTTTTGTGGTTTTCCAATAAAACAAAGAAGCAGGACAATATCTAGGTTGACTTTTCAGGGAACATTTTTATTTTTTAATAATTGAAATTTAAAGAATTTTAAATAAAAGCATTTTCTAAAAATTAAATCTTTACTAATTAAATTCGAATTCAATTCACTAAAATTTTAATTTTGCGCTAATAATTAAATTTTCAATAAAAATTCAAATTTTCAATAAAAATTCAAATTTTCACTAAAAATTCACTAAAAATTCAATTTTTCATTTAAAATTCAATTTTTCACTAAATATTCAATTTTTCACTAAAAAATTCAATTTTTCACTAAAAAATTCAATTTTTCACTAAAAATTCAATTTTTCACTAAAAATTTAATTTTTCACTAAAAATTAAATTTTTCACTAAAAATTAAAATCACTAAAAATTCAATTTATCACTAAAATGCAATTTTTCACTAAAAATTAAAAATTTTCCACTAAAATACAATTTTCCACTAAATATTCAATTTTTCACTAAAAATTCAAATTTTCACTAAAAATTCAATTTTTCACTAAAAATTCAATTTTTCACTAAAAAATTCAATTTTTCACTAAAAATTTAATTTTTCACTAAAAATTCAAATTTTCACTAAAAATTCAAATTTTCACTAAAAATTGAATTTTTCACTAAAAATTCAATTTTTCACTAAAAATTAAATTTTTCACTAAAAATTAAATTTTTCACTAAAAATTCAATTTTTCACTAAAAATTCAATTTTTCACTAAAAATTCAATTTTTCACTAAAAATTCAATTTTTCACTAAAAATTCAATTTTTCACTAAAAATTCAATTTTTCACTAAAAAATCAAATTTTCACTAAAAATTCTATTTTTCACTAAAAATTCAATTTTTCACTAAAAATTTAATTTTTCACTAAAAATTCAATTTTTCAATAAAATTTTTATATTTCACTAAAAATTCACTTTGTCACTAAAATTTCTATTTTTTCACTAAAAATTCAATTTGTCACTAAAATTTCAATTTTTTACTAAAAATTCAATTTTTCACTAAAAATTCAAATTTTCACTAAAAATTCAAATTTTCACTAAAAGTTCAATTTTTCACTAAAAATTCAATTTTTCACTAAAAATTCAATTTTTCACTAAAAATTCAATTTTTCACTAAAAATTCAATTTTTCACTAAAAAAATCAAATTTTCACTAAAAATTCAATTTTTCACTAAAAATTCAATTTTTCAATAAAATTTTTATATATCACTAAAAATTCAATTTCTCACTAAAATTTAAATTTTTTACTAAAAATTCAATTTTTCACTAAAAATTCAAATTTTCACTAATATTTCAATTTTTCACTAAAAATTCAATTTTTCACTAAAAATTCAATTTTTCACTAAAAATTCAAATTTTCACTAAAAATTCAATTTTTTGACTAAAAATTCAATTTTTCACTAAAAATTCAATTTTTCACTAAAAATTCAATTTTTCACTAAAAATTCAATTTTTCACCAAAAATTTAATTTTTCACTAAAAATTCAGTTTTTAACTAAAAATTAATTTTTCATTAAAAAGTAAATTGTTCACTAAAAATTCAATTTTTCACTAAAAATTCAACGTTTTTATTAAAAATTAGATTTTTTATTAAATATTTAATGTTTCACTTAAAATTAAATTGTTCACTAAAAAATCAATTTTTTACTAAACATTTTTTTTTTTTTTTACATTTAAAAATTTCTTTATTAAAACCATTTGTAAAATTTGAAGCGCATTGAAATCTTGAGCACAGTAAAACCCAACAGCTGCTGACAGGGCGAAGACACCTAAAAGTAGGCAATGCTATTTTTAGCACATACTATATGAAAGAGAGTGAGCACTAAAGAGAGCGTGTGAAATGAGAAACGCGTATTATGTGACAGTTTAGGCAATTCGCAACGTTTATAACTTAATTTTGCCACACTTTCTTAATTTTTCTAATTTCTTTCCATTTTTTTTTTTGTTTTACCTTTCTGACTTTTGCTATATCAAATATTCACTCTTTTTATTACTCTTCCCTCTCACACTTTTCTTTTTGGCAGAACATTAACAACTCGCAGGCGTTAAGTGCGTCCTTCCGGTGGCGCCCTCTACCACGCCACTACCCTGTCGTCGCCCACAGTGTTGCCACCCCTTAGAAACAGCAGCAGCAACAACATCCACATTAATGACTTCTTGTGGCCAACTTTATGTTTGTTTTTGCTTTTGTTGTACGCTTTTTGTGTACGCAGCGTTTATATATATGAAGCACCCAAAAAATAGAGAGAATGATAAAAAAAACTTATCGTGTTGCTGTTGTTACTTTGTATATGTTGCTGCTCGATGACGTTGCTACTGCTTTTGTTGTTGTCTTATTTTCTCTCTTGCTTATTGTTGTTGCTTGTTGGCCTTGACTTAGAGTAAACCTATTTTGTATGGTTTTATTGTTTTTTTTTTATTCTATTTTATTTATTGTTGACATCTCAGCAGTGGCAACAGCAAAAACTGAAAGGATCTGCGACGCAAGAAATTTGTTTTCTGTTGTTGCCCTTAAATTATGTTGTTGTTATTGTAATTTTTTACACAACAACAAAATCAAAATCATAAAAACAATAATATGATGAATGGAAAGAAAACGTATATGTTAAAAATTAAAAAAAAAAAAAATTGTAATTGTTAAAATTTTTAGTGAAAAATTGAGTTTTAAGTGAAGAATTGAATTTTTAGTGAAAAAAATAATGTTTAGTAAAGAATTGAATTTTTAGTGAAAAATTAAATTTTTTGGTGAAAAATTGAATTTTTATTGAAAATTGAGTTTTGAGTGAAAATTCAAATTTTAGTGAAAAAATGAATTTTTAGTGAAAATTTGAATTTTTAGTGAACATTTAAATTTTTTGCTTCAGTGTTTCTTTTTTGCTTCAGGTTCAATATACAAATTTATCAAAATATTTTAATACCTTCAAGGATACGCAGCTTATCCTTGAGTAATCGATATCAATAAAATGAAATTATGCCCACGTGTGTGAGGTAAACAAAACGACAGTAATATTAATGATTACTATTTTGACACAAATTTCCGCACAACTGCGTGTCAAAGACAACTTATAATATACATATTCGATAGGGTGTATTTTTTACAACTACGATTTATTTTATCAACAAATGAAATTCAATAGAAATCCATAGAAACAGCAACCCATAATTATTTGAAATCAGTATTCTATGCACAATGTCAAGGTTAACAAGTCACCAATGTGTCAGCAATTTAAAAACAATTAACATAATGATTCCATTAATTTCAGATCAGTTAATTAGATGAAATTGATTGAAAAAGCGTGCATTAAATAGCTTTCATTAATGACGCCTACAGATATGCTACACCTTAGCAAAATCAATTTAAAAATGCGCGCCAAATTTATTTCAAATGCATTTCTAATGCCAACTGCTGGCGCCATCTGTTGTGCATTAGCTTAAGTTCATAGATGAGCTTTTGCATTGTTGTTGTATCTTGTTGTGCAAGTAGCTTTTTTGTGTTTACAGCTGCAACGCCAAGCTTTTGGTGGTGGCTGCAGTTTGCAACTTAGTGCAACATATGCAAATGACGCTGCAAGCTTTTGGAAGCTTTGCCAGATTTTGCCAGATGTTGCCAGATTTTGAAGAAATTAATAATACATTTGAAATTATATTTGTTATAGGAAATTTTTGGAGTATTTATTTTTGGCTATACGACTCTATTGCTTTTCGATAACAATTACTATATATTGTCACTGTCTAACAATCTTCCATTTTCCAGTAAAAATATAGTTATTTAATCTCCGTAACGTTTTCTTTACACATCATCATTTCAGAGAAAAGACTTCTCCCACTCAGAAAAAAATACCATAGAATCAATAGTTTCTTGCTATTTAAACTAGTCAATAGAATAAACTATTATTTTAATAGTTTAATACCATTAAATACTAGAAAATACTATTATATTATTTTTTAGTTTATATGCAATTTTTATTTTTTTGTAAACTATTGAAACAATAACTGTCCTATTGACTAATTATTACTACATTATTAAAATTTCAATTTTTACTTAGTTTAGACAACTCTTTATATTTTCAACAATTTAGACTTGAAAAGGCCAATATAATTTCTTCACCGATTATGATAAACAAAAGATATTAAAAAGAAAATTTTCGAAAATTTTCAATTGGTTGCTAATTCAACTCTTCGAATCAAAAACATTTATTATTCATTTTTAAATACCCCAAAATTCGGTTTTTCGAACCAATATTCGCATTTATTTTTTGATACTTCTGGAACTTAAAAGCTATGGATCATTGTCGAAAATTGTGAAAAATGTACGACACTTTACAAGTTTAAATTAGTACATCACAAAAAGGATATCGTCGTTGTAGAAGTAAACGTCACTAACTACATTTTCAAAATGCCGATTATTGATTTACAAACATCTTTATACATCTGTCAATGAACTCGATCGATAAGCTCAATATTTGTACCAAATGATAAGAAAATATGATTCTATCAATTGGTATTTCAACATTAAAAATGTACAAATAACTTTTTATAATAATAATCAAGAAACTCGAAATTTAAGATTTTCATAAAAATGTATTTGATGACTTTTAGTTGTACAACGACGATATATTCCCCAAAATCAATGCTGTTGGGAGAACAGGTTCCCAGTCCCACCCTGCAAGCCAACGAGTCTACAGAGTGATGAGACTTTTAATTTTTTGTACGAAAAGAAACAATATTTTCAAATAGAGTTGAAATTAAGTGGTAACTAACAGAGTAATACAATGTTTAGTGAAAGACTTATTGATGTTACCATAAACAATAAAGTCAATAAGTATGTTTTTTTATATAGTCAATTATTACCACGAATTTTACTTCTTTCAATCAAGAATAATATTTCTGAATACTTTTTCTATTCACTTCGAAACAAGACGAATAGTTCTAATAACTTCTTTTTCGAAAATAACGAACGATTATCAACAAAGTCACTAAGTATATTTGCCATTAATTTTCTAGAGTAAACTATTGTCACGAATTTTACTTCTCTCAATCAAGAAGAATATTTCTAATTACTTTTCTTATAATCTACATTTTTTATAGAATATATTTTCTGCAGTCTTGGAAAAAAGAAAAATCTTTATGAGTATTTCTTTTTCGAAAATTACGAACTTATTTTCTGCAACTTAAGAAGGTATTCAACGATTACTTTTTTTGATGGCCCCAGTTGTTTTAGTTTTGATTTTCTAGTAGCAATTTTCTGGAAACTTCCAAGTAAATATATAGATAAATGAAGGACATTCTGTCAAATTCATTTATCTATATTGTTACAAAAATATGTAATTTGCCCCATAGTGCTAGCATTTTACAATAATAAATAAGCGCATTAAGCAATGTGTTAGAAAAAGACGGAAGATCATTTAGCGTACTGAGCAATGTGCGAGAAAGAGATAGAAGATCAGCACATTAAAACACATGAGTGCGAACAATATGTTACTCGGAAGTTTCCAGAAAGTTCCAGAAATTATTTCACGATATATAATTTATATTAAGCTGTAAAAATGTCTGTAATTCTGTCGTTAAGTTAAATGCATTTTAATTAAACTAATTTTTTTAAATTATGTGGCAACACTTTCAGAGAGCACAATAAGCAAGTGAGAAGCTATTTATCCCGTTATGAATAACGGAAGAGCATGAGTCGGTGCAGCGCTTCCGTTTTCGTTTGTGTTGCGTCGTCAGTTAGAGAAAATATTCCATTGCCAACAAGTTGCAATTTTTGCCGGCAATTGTTGCAGTTGCAGCAACTTCTCTTCACCTGCTACCGCTGCTCTACACGACGCATCTACTCTTTCGACCCATTCTACTCTCTGTCAATAAAACAACCCACACTCTCTCTCTTTCTTTAGAGAAACTGTAATTCAGCGCCTGACATTGTGCAGTAGAGCAAAATCCTTGAATGCAACCGGAAACTCAGACATATGCATTTGTTTTTTTCGGAATATTAGGTTCTCATTGCCTGTAAAGCTTTACAGCGTAGGCAACTATTTATGTCCTTGGCAGCGCAGAGGCAACTCTGAGTAGGCAGTAGGAGGGCGGCAGCGCAGTCATTGGCAAAAGGACATCAGCTGTTTTGCGGTGGTTAAAGGTCAGGTTTCTGCTGAATTTTTTTATTATTGTTGTTGTTGAAATTTTTGGTAGGTAATAAAGTCTAGCATGGGGTAGGTTTTGTAATGTGTCATATATTTGGAGGATGTATTTGAATTTTTGCGAAGAGCCTCGTCGTCGAAGTCGCCTAGACAAAGCAGCACATTGACGGAGGCTGCAAGCGGAGAAGCGGAAGGCAACAAGGCTCAGGGACATGCCAAGGATAGCGCCAGAGCGTTACATGGCCAAGGGCAGAGCACTTGATTGACAATGACCTCCAATAGCAGCAGTTTAAATTCTATTAAAAGCAATTTACGTAGCTACTACTTACATGGCAATGCATTGCATGGGGGTAAATGTGATGCAAAGAATATACGTACCTGAAAGAAAAAGAGAATAAAGAGAAATTAGATAAAATTTTAAATTATTCAAGAAAATCATAGTAATACGAAGTCATAACTAACCATAGACAATATTTTGGGCAGCGACGAGGTTGTATGGAAAGATTTTGAGCAGAGTTTGCATTGACAGCTACCGTTTTCTGCACGTCCCAAATCGAGTGAATTTGCTTTAAAACTCCACCAAATTTTATCATCTGCTTTACTCTACCCATATTCTTCCATTTATGTGTGTGTTTTTCGTATATATGCCCGAAATAATCCGGAAAATGGCAGACATGTTGCCTTGGAAAAGTTTTTCGCAGACTCAAAGCTGTTTAAAAACAGTTTTTCGTATGATTTTAAGCAGAGAGCAGTTATTTTAATTTCAAAAACTCCCTAAAAACAGTCCGTTTCCAAAATATGCCGAGAATCTACCTTTGAAATACCATAAAACTTGATCAACTGCTTTAAGCTTTCTACGAACTTTCATTTATTCCATTTATTCAGATATTTTCTTTCGGGACGGCCCAAAATTTATGGCAGGTTCAAGACAGTATCAACTGTTTTTGTAGAGAGAAAAGCTGAATTTGTATTCATAGCTTCATATTTTCTACCCGTGTCCGTGAACCTGCCCTAAATTTATGATAAACTGTCATTCACTTCACAAAAGCTTCCATGAACCTCCGGAAGTAGAAATTGTTTTCATAAAATTTTGAGCACACAGTGAAGGAGTTTGCATGAAAATCTGTCTATTTTCAGCATATTCCCAAAATATGCTGGAAAACTGCATTTAAAATTCTACAAAATTTGATATCCTACTTTTACATTACCCGCTTTTACCTATTTATCTGTGTTTTTGCCGAAAATATGCCAGAAATATTTAAAAAAAAATGGCAGTTTGGGAAGACAAGACAAGATTATTGGTAGACTAAGACAAATTATAACAATTTTTCGACATATTTCATACAGAATACCAAAAATACGCTGGGAATCTGCCTTTAAAATTTCATAAAATTTGACAAACTTCTATATACCTCCCAAAATCTTCCATTTATCTCTGTTTTACCCGAATTATACCCAAAATATTCCTGAAAAATACTTGATATACCTCGGGAAAATGAAATTTTTAGCAGTTTCGAAAGAATTCGAACAGTTCGAATGATTTGCAGTAGACAAATGCTGAGTTTTGTATCAAAATCTACCATTTTTCTACCAGTACCCAGAATATACTGAGAGAATCTGACTTTAAAAATATCCAAAAATTTGACAAACTACCCAATACAAAATATTTGGCATTTTTCAGTAATATTTTCGGCATATATCATTGGAGTATTATAAAAAGTGTATAGCAGGTTGTAAAATTTTGTGGAATTAGAATCGGAGATTTACGGCATATATTAGGAACGGTCACAAAACAGACAGCATGTGATACAAACTCCGTCTCTGTCTGTTTGAAATATGTCGGAAAAATGTTTCTAAACTGCCTCGACACTGCAAACAATTTTGTCTGTGCGTACTTTACGATTTCCACAAACTTCAATTTATCTAATTTTTCTCTGCCCAAATATTTCTGCAAAATGCCAAAAATTATTGTCATCCCTAAAATTACAAAACGTTCCTTTGAATTATTATTTATTTACAATAATTTATATGTCCTTATTATGTGTCCTTTATCTGTTTGTATATCAATCAAAGCAAACCAACATTCATTCCATCCATCCACACGCAATCAGTAGCAAATTTTCAACGAATCTCATAATGACAACACACAGCAGTAGTCAACTCACAAAATCGACAGCATGTCACAAGGTTTATCCTGATTCGTGAATGCCTCATGCCGCTCTAGCACTATATATGATGCTGAACTATTGGCGCCGCCCGCCATTAGTCTCCTGATAAATCAAGGACATTGCGTAGCCTCGAGAAGGTCACACATGGCACCAAAACAACTACATATATGGTCGGTATTTTTATTATTATTTTTTGTATAAGTTATAGTTACTGTTTTGTTTTCGTGGAATTTACGATAATCATTAAAACACTTCGTTGAATTGCTGGTGAAAATAGCCTCACAAAATCTACGAGTTAATAAAATAATTTCATCTTAGTTTCTGAGCAAATGGAAAGCTCTTTAAACCATGACCTAGACGTGATATGTTCTTGGGAGGGGGAACACAATATTGCATTATTATGTTCGGTAAAGTATTTTCTTGGAAGATGTACATCAAAGTTTTTAGATGTAAATAGAAAATTCTAGTTAAAATATATCACGGATGTGTAGAGAAGATATGCGCAGAATTTCATGTTTTACAATATAACAAAGGGATGCATATTTTCTGTAGGACATAGTATTAAAAAGAGTATTAAAAATTCAAATGGAAACATCATATTTCGTCATGAAAGGACGAACATTTTGGTTATGGGTTATATGTGGTTATGGGTTATAACCAAATTCGTACTGTTAAAATGAAATTTGTACAAATTCGTTGCAATATCAAATAATATCAATGACACAAACCAAAAATAGTATCATATACAATTCGATTTCTGAGCAATTAACTAGCTACAAAAATATCAACAAGAGTTTGAAGTAATATCAAATTTCAAAGTTTGTATATGGTTTTAAATTTTGGTGGATTGAATTCGATAATTCGTTTGTAATTAAATATTTACAATTTGATTACTAGAACTATCGTAGTTGGTTGACACTTGAAATGATATTATATACAAACACCAAATTATTCTAAAACCCTTATACAGCCCTTTTCGTTTTGGCTATAGAAATCGACTTAGCAGTCGAGAGAATTGAATTAGTTGGTTGGGAAATGAGTATATTTTATTTCCAATTTCTGCAACAGTCCATAGCGCATTCAGAAAAATTAAATTCATTGTAGTATTCCCAACTCTTCTTGATATATTTATCAGAATCACCCATACCAGAGCCGCGATTCGAACCCAAGAAATTTGGAATTTGAGTTTAGTAGGTAAATTAGTAGCTCAGTGGTTAGTGCGTTGGACTACGAGCCGAAAGGTCCCCTGTTCAAGCCTGGACTGGGGCTAAAAACATCTTTTCATAGAAACATTTTTTTATACTGCGCTACCTCTCGTCAGTAAATGGCAAACCTACGAGAGTAAAAACATTGCCTATGAAAAGCTCTCACCCGCCGTTCGGATTCGGCAATAAACTGTAGGTCCCACCACTTTGAGTACAAATATAACACGCACAGATCAAAATGGTGAGAGGGCTCGGCCGAAGTTCTTATAGGACTGTAGCGCCAAACTATTATAGGTAAATTAGTATTGTATTTATTCCATAGAATTTCATATAGAAATATTGCGATTTCCGTAGTGTTGAAACTTAAAATGTGTTTTTGTTCGTGACGAAAATATATATGTGATTCTCTGGGTTACAACAATTCAAAATTTGTGTTTCAACATTTAGCTATGAAAATTGCTATAGCCTTTAAATTTATTAGATGTCGTAAGGGTCTTCGATATGATGTGGGATGTGGATCTACGTTAAAATACCAACAAAAACCCTGATTACAGTTATGCTTAGAAAATAGAATTAAAAATTGAATGCAAAAAATGTAAAAAAAACAATATTTTTAAAAATTCGGCTTTAAATAGAACACTTTCTCAAAGATACCAATTAAATGGGGACTTTTTGAATTTGCCTACCTTTTTTGTATTAAGTGTGGAAGATCAGGGTTATAACATGCATTTAAGTAATGGAATTATATAGCTTTACTTATTAGTTTTGAATAAACATAAACGAATTCTTAAGATTAGAATCATTTTGGGTTATACATGGAGATAAAGTCTTCATTTAAAATTTAGTTTATGAATAATCATTCAAAAGTTCAATACCTCTTTTAAAAAAAGTGGAAAGAGCAGAGTCTTAAATCGATGAATGTACTGATGATTTTCGAAAGAATATTAAAGATTTTCCATTATAAGAATATTTTTGAGATTGTAGGTTATGCAAGCAGTTAAACCGCAGGCTCATTATTTGTTTAAATATTGGTTTTAAACAGTTTCTCATAGAAGTCATTTAAATGAGGAAATTTAAAATTTCAATTTCAAGTTCAATACAACTTTTAAATAAAGTGTGAAATTCAGGGTTTTTTAAACGAATTTGAGTTATAAAGAATCACTCATGAGTTTTGATAGATTATAAAGGGTTTTTTTATGTTAAGAATCATTTTTAAATTAGGAAGTATACAAGCAGATAAATTGCAACGTAAATTTTTGGTTTTAAATACAAGCGTTTCTTAAAGATCCCTTTTTGTACGTTGAATTATGCAATTTCAGTACTTTTTCTAAAATTCAATAACTATTTTATACAGGGTGTCTGATTTATCGATGTCAATAATTCAAGGGGTCATTCTATGACTCAAAAAAATAATAAAATGTCAAAAATGATAAAAAAATGCATATTACTGATATAACTTTGACAAAATAACACTTTATAAAGAATAATTTGTTGATAAATTAATATCAATTTTCCTTCGTCTACTAGACAATTCAATTACCTTTCCAATGGTATATCACATATTTGAATCCCATGATATCTTGCTTTTTTAAAATGTACGTTAAGTTGAAATTTACAAAAATAAAAATACAAATTTTTGATTTGTCATTGATTTTTTCAAAATGATCCATTTTTTAAAATTTATAATGATGGGCCAGTTCATTCCCAGTATTTTTCTACCAATCACAGTGGTTTTAACCCGGTAAAGTGTGCTGCAGAAATAATTAAACAGTTGCGGGTCTTTTGATTTGGTGGTTGAAATAATATAAAAATCATTATGTTTGAAAATATGAATGAAAAGAAAATATGTTATGTGAATTTTTTTAAATTTCAACTTTACGTACATTTTAAAAAAGGGAGATATCATGGGGTTCGAAAGTTTTTAAACGATTTCTCACAAAAAGAATCATTATGAGAATCATAATAGAGATTTAGAGATTTTATATTATAAATGTTTGTGAGATATAGCACAATATGGACATAATAAAAAATGAAACATATCCTAATTCTATATAAATAATTCAAAAAATGGGAACACTAAAAAATTGAAAAAAAAAATTATATTTCAATAAAAATGATATACCACTCCAAAAAAATGCGGTTTGATAAGAAAAATTTCCTAGCGCACCACATAAAATGCCAATATTAAAATTTTACTTGAAACTATGATCGATTATCTGAAAAATGAATGTAATATTTTTGTTCTAGACTATAAATTGTAGAAGTTATTATTAAATATACGGTTGTATTCATTTTTCTAAAGTAAATTTTGAAAACACCCTGTATATCATTGGGTGTTCCAAATAGACCCTATCTCTAGAACAATTTTTTTCATGAAATGAATCAAGGAATCAGTCCCTCAAATATTTGCAGCCCAAAGTGGACCCACCTTGTATAAAAAAATTAAATATAATTTGAATTTTCGCGAATAATAACATCTAATTTATATTCTCATTGCTAAAAAAATATATTCAATTTAAATGCAAATAATGAACAAAACAAATATTTTATTTGCAAATAAAATTTTAACACTGAATCGCAACTTTAGCTCTATATAGTTCACAGACAACCCTTTTAGATTCGCTCACACCGTTGGTTCGCTCACTGCATTATGTTGCTTACTCCATTAGTTCACTCTCTCTCACTTCTAATGCTGTGAATCTCACGTTGATAACTATGTCTCTTCACTGCACAAGTTCAGCAGCAAGTCCTTGCAATTGTTGTTGTTGTTGCTGTTAATGTTGTTGGCAGTGCTGCAGGGACAGCAGCAGCAACAACCTGTTCATGGCCAACACGAATGCAGCCGTGACGTTGATGCTATGCGCTGCGCTGCTGCGCCTCTGCAGACGTTGTATAAGCGGCGCAGCGCAATGACAGCCGAAGCGGCAGCGTGCAAGGCCAAGGATAACTGCGCGCCGCACGGCACAGGACATCGTACGTTGTGTGTGCGGCATAAATGTGACTTTGTTGTTCGTGCTGTTGGTGCTGCCGAATTTTTGCTGCTACTGGCTACGACTGCAACACGATTTGCGTAACCATGACTATGACATTGAGGAGGAGGTGCTGCAGCAACATGCAATGGCAACATTGGCGGCCGTTGACAACTACCAACGAGACGAAGGCCATGGACGTTGTGAGTGGGACTGAGGCGCATGTTGTAAAGGTCGTTGCTGTTATTGTGTTGCAGGATCAGTTATATATTTTATTATTTTTTTTTTGTTTTAGTACGACAAAAAGCACGAATTATGAAGTATTGAATGATATTTATTATTAAAATTTTTATGCAAAGATTTTTTTTAATATTTTTTATTTTGATTGAATTTTTTGTTCTATTCTCACAATATAAAAATGTATAATTTTGCACCCAGTTTACGATACATTTTTCCCTTTTTAAAAGGTACATAAATTAGAAATTTACAAAAATAAAAACACAAATTTTTATTTTGTCATTGATTTTCTCAAAATTTCGTTATCGATCACCCATTTCTTTTAATTTATAGTGATAGATCAGTTCATTCTCAGTATTTTCTTACTAATCACAGTGATTTAAAATTGGTGAGAATTGCTGCAGAAATAATTAAATAGTGGCGGGTCTTGTGATTTGTAATTGATGAAAAAATTCATAATATTGTTACGAAAATTCAGTCTACGGAAAACTGTTCTAGAAGTTCGTATCTCTGGATTGTGTACAAAATAAAAACACTCTTATGTTTGATTTAAATTATAACAATAAACTTTATTAATTCACTTTAATAAACAACTTTACTAATAATAAATTCTAACAACTGCTGCATGTCCACTATTTAACTTGACAGTTATCATACGAGATGCATTCGACCACTTTCCAATCACTACGGAAGTGCTGTACCTCAGATGCGGCTTCCTTATATACTCCATGCATCAGTTCGACACGTTTCGACAAGCTTCGACTTGTTTCGAGAACCTTCTACTCGTTTCGTGAATGACGCATGATATTGGCATCTCATTCGCACTCATGTGTTTTAATGTGTAGATCTTCCCTCTCTTTCTCGCACATTGCTTAGTACGCTGTTAGTGAATGAATGATCTTCCCTCTCTTTCTAACACATTGCTTAGTGCCCTGAATTGTCTTGCGTCTCATTTATTATTGTTGATTACTTGCACAGTGGGGCAAATTACCTCTTTTCGTTACAATATTTATGAATAAAACCATTATATTGAAGATTTTTTTTTGTGTAATACAAATAAAGCAAAAAATTGATTAAGAAAATTTATGAATTTATCTGTTTAATACCGTTTATTTCATTTGTATCCGAAGACTTTCGCCACAATATTTATGAGACGAAAATGCGATAATGCCCCACAGTGCGACAGTATGATCATGAAAAAGAACAGTCTAATATTAGAGAAAAACTGTTGTTGGTAATAGCAAAACTATGCCAATGAAAGAAACTTATTGGGACATATAATCACAAAAAATTTAAAAATGCATAAAAACTAACAAAGAAATCCCCCATTGGGCCTTTATGGCCTTTTTCATGTTCGCACAGGACATATACCCCAAATTCGAATTTAGCAAATTTGAGGATTATGTCTGAAACAACGGCGAACACAACCTTCAAATTCCATTTGGGTATTATATCCGTTAGGGGTTATGTAACAGCAACCAAAATTTAGCTCCTAACAGACTTTTGAAGCAAGAACAAGACTGCAAGAACCAAATCGATCCGCCGATGCAAGAACAAGAACCAGAACAAAAGACTAAAGCAAGAAAAACCAGTTGGGAAGGTTAGATCACATGGGAAATTTTAAAGTAGGTGTAATTATGATAGTTCGGATTATCAAAATTATAGTCGGTCTAAGCCGACTATAAATACCCTACACATATGTGTGGTTACCATTCAAAGTGATATATAGGTCACCAGGGTATACGAATCCTGAAAATAACTACAAACATTCAATCGCTGAAGAATTTCCATTCATTTGATACCCATATTTACATATGGGTAGGTGTACCGAATATCGATTTCTTTTTTGGTGAACCACAAGTCTTTTCGCCGGAAAACATTATTATCATGTATTTGAGCATGATGTCAATACATATTTGACCAAAAAAGTTTACCTAAGCACGTATACAGTAAAATTGATCTGTATATGTAAATTTTATATGAGGTATTTGAACATAAGTGGTCGGATCATAGGTCACAATGGACCGATCTCGCCAATTTTTTCGCACATACAGCGTAGGTATATTAGTAATCTAAGTTATAAGTTTCATTTATCTAGCTCTTCAATTTTAAAAGTCTTAGGGATTTCAACAGACAGACAGACAGACAGACAGACAGACAGACAAACGGACAGACAGACGGACAGACGGACATCGCTAAATCGACTCAGGAGGTTATGCTGATCAAGAATATATATACTTTTCCATACCGGAGATGCTTCCTTCTGGGTGTTACAAACGGCGTACCAAACTGAATATACCCTTTCACTCTTAGTGTAGGGTATAAAAACTACTATGTCGTGTTCTTGCATTTGGTCATCACTATTGATTTATTTATATTTTTATACCCTACACTAAGAGTGAAAGGGTATATTCAGTTTGGTACGCCGTTTGTAACACCCTGAAGAAAGCATCTCCGGTATGGAAAAGTATATATATTCTTGATCAGCATGACCTCCTGAGTCGATTTAGCGATGTCCGTCTGTCTGTCTGTCCGTGTGTACTTCTGTCTGTCTGTTGAAATCACGATTACGGAGAAAGTAGAAGAGCTAGAACAATGAAACTTTAGATTTAGATTACTTATATATCTAAGCTGTCTGAACAAGAAAATTGCCATTATCGATCTATTGTGACCTGAGAACCGACCACTTATGTTCAAATACCTCACATAAAATTTACATCTGCAGATCAATTTTACTGTATACGTGCTTAGGTAAACTTTTTTGGTCGAATATATATTGACATCATGCTGAAATACATGAAAAAAAAATGTTTTCTTGCGAAACGAGTTGTGGTTCCCAAAAAAAAATTCGAAAATCGGTACATCTACTTATTTGTAAATATGGGTATCAAATGAATGGAAATTCTTCAGCGATTGAAAGTTTGTAGTTATTTTCAGGATTCGTATACCCTGGTGACCTATATACCAATTTGAATGGTAACCACACATATGTGTAGGGTATTTATAGTCGGCTTAGACCGACTATAATTTTGATAATCCTAACTATCATAATAACACCTACTTTAAATTTCCCATGTGATCTAACCTTCCCAACTGGTTTTTTTTTACATTTACAATTTGTAATTATATATATTAAATTTAATTTTTTTTAAATGATATTTTTGAATTAAATTTTTGTATTTATTTTCATTTTAATTTTTTTTTGTTGTTGTATTTTTTTTATTTTTTTTGCAAATATTTTTATTGATGCCAATTTTCTGTTTGTATCTATAATTTTTTTTGTTTTCACTTTTTGTTGTTAATCTCTTTATTTGTTGTTGTTTTTGTTGCTTTTCTGCTACACTAACCCAGTTTTGTATTGCGTTCACTTTCAATAGAAGCACCAGGCGATTGCCACGCCATACTTTTTGTTCTTGTTATTTTTTTTGTTTTTGTTGTAATTCGTTTTCCACAAGCGCGCGCCCACATAATGCACATAGCTAGCTGCCGCCTTCTGTGTCCACCGCAGGCAACGGCAACCATGACATTGCTTCCGTCACATTTTTGTTGCTGCAGCGTTGCCACATTTATTTTTAAACATACCACGAACAAACAAATAAAAATCAATTAAGAATAATTTTTATCGTAATTTTAGTTCCTTTTATTGCTAGTGTAATTGTTGTTGTTTGGTTTTTTTTATTTGTTATATTTTTGTTTTCTTGTTGTTGAAATTGGTCATTTGCCCACTCTGTTTGCTGTTCACCATCTACGTCAGGCTCATTCAATCACTCACTTACTCACTCTCACATTGCCACCTAACATTGACATTGAAAATATTCACTAACAGGGTTGCCAGACAACGTCAAACCTCTCACCCTCCAACCGCTTTTTCTTGCTTCAACTACTCTCACTGACAAATGTGTCATGTGCTCTTCACGGCTCCCTTCACATCGCTTTCATCTAAGTTTCTCGGAAACGTAAAATCTTAATTTGAATAACGTTAATTTTTGCCAGAAGGCGGAAATGTCACCAAAATTGTTGTTGTTGGCCTAATGCCCCACTGCACCAGCTGTCAGCTAATTTGTTTATATTACTTGTTTTTGCTAAAATTTCTGTTTTTGCAAATTAATTTTTATATTTCTCATTATTTTGATGAGTTTTCTTATATATTTTTATTAATTTTTTTGTTTTATAAATTTAATTTTATTTCACATGTTGTTTTTTGGTCTTAAAGAAATATGAAGTAATTTGTTGTATATTAGACGAATTCAAAATTCAAAAAAGCTAATAAATAAAATAAAACCTTTTGATGAAGTGCAAGAGCATTTTTGATATTTTCACTATATTTTTACATAATTTCAAATCTATTACTAAAATTGTAATTTTGAAATTTATTAATTTTTGCTTAAAATAGTAAGTTTATCTACCTAAAAACTCATAAAAGATTTACATAATTGTCCACTATTATGGGTCGGAAGTAGTGGTAACAAGTGCGAAAACATAGATTTGCTTTTTTCAAAATACATAGTTTTTTACCATACAAAAAGAAAAACAATCAGCTGTATTTATTGTATTAAAATTAAATTAAAATGTTAAAATTTTAGCCAACCAACTGAGTTTAAACTCATTTTTTTTTATTGAAACTCATATTTTAATATTTATTAATAAAACGATTTCAATCGATTGTCATTTTAAAAGATTATTGTATGGGCAATAATACAAAAATGTTATTAACAATTTGTTAGAATAAAATTAGAAAAATGTCGACAGTTTAAATTACTTTAATACGAAACTGTCAACATTTTTTATGTTTGGCAATCCGTTAAACTCTAACGGTTAACTGAATATTAATAATTCTAAAAATGATAATTTTAAATTAAGTAAAATAGTGAGAAAAAATTAAAACAGTCGTTAAAATGTTTAAAATGTCCTTTAAGCTATTTGCGCAACATTTGGATCATTTTGATTCAGTCTACTACAGCAAAAACTCTGATCGGAGTAGGTCTACTCCATTTCATTTGTATTTATAAATTTACACCTCTAGTCCGGTAGTAGTATTATCTACTTCTTTCTCACAATTTTCTATTTCTTTTTATTAAAATCTATTCTCTTTGCAAAAATTGCTTCCCTTTTTTTTCCTTTGACGAGAAAAATTCTTAGCTCCCCAAATAAAACGTAAATAATAATCCTAATAACAATGATCGATTTTCTGTAAAATCAATATTAAAAATTTACATATCTATTAATTTATTTGAAATCTATTAAATTCACATTTCTACTCCCTTTTCATGAAATTTACATTTAATTTACTATTTTGAAATATTTTCAATTCTACTCCTTTTCTGATTTCTACTTCACAAAATTTTAACAAGTGTGAACACTGGTCAAATGTATATCTTATGTTATGACAACCAAATTTGACAGTTTATTAAACATTTTAATATAAATTTAGAATAACAAAGAGAATGTGGATATTTGAAATAGATTTTCATTCCACTAAACCTCATGGTAATAGCTGATATTTGCTGTTTGTGGATTTTGGTAATGATTCTGTGTTATATGAATTTTCTTTACATTCTCACTATATTCTAAAAATAGTTTCAAATCATGATATTTATTGTTCATCCAAGTATTAAGAAATTAAAATGCCTTAAATAAATTTTTTATTTTACTAATTTTTTCTTTCAAATATGATATACATTTCCTTCCATAATACTAGATTTGTTGAATATAATTATAATTTTATTTATTTTTCTAAAATTTTGACAAATTAATAAAGTTTTTTTGCACATTGGCAACACTAGCCATTGATCACAATTGCTGTCTGCCTTAATCGCGCATCGCTCAACAGCTGTTTTCATCAATTATTTGACCGCGTGCACTACATGCATCTCACTCCGTCAGCCTGCCTGCCGCCCACTATAATGTGTTCACACTAGTATTTGTTTGCGTTTGTTTCTTTTTTATTTTTATAGTTATTTTTTATACTTTGTAGTTTTTTATACTTTGTTATTCGATTTATTTTTAATTCCTCCTTTATCTGGTTTACGTGCCTTTCTATGCCAGTCGGAATTTTCTCGCAGTGCATGTGCCGATTGAAAACGCTTCACTTGCTTGCTCTGTCGCACTCACTGCTCGAATGCGCCCGAGTATTGCGCTGGTCAAGGTCGCGCATACCGCACGAACATTTAAACGTTTATAGTTCGAGAAGAAAGTCGTTTCGTCGTAATATGCAAAATGTCAATTAAACTCATTCGTGTATACTATATATATTTACACTCACAGAATAAATGGGTGTATTTCCGGTTTTTCGTTTTTTTTTCATTTTGGTGGGTGTTCGTTCATTAACGTTTAGGCTGTCCATAAAATATTAATGACGCCATTAACAGGTGGTAACTCGTTAATTCAAAAGTGTTTTTTTTTTGGGTGAGCGAATTTATTACCTATGGAAGGACGTTTCCTTAAATAGTTTTTTTAAGTGAGCATTCAATAAATACTTAAAAATTGAACTTCTTATTTATTTTTTATTTTAATTTTGCTATTGTTTTTTTCATTGAATTTTATATTTTTTTCACTATATTTTTATATGTTAATTTTGTTTATATTATTTTTATTATTTTAAATTCATTTTTATATTTTTTTTATTTTTTTAAATATTTTTTTTTATTTTTAAATTTTTTTTTAAATATATTTTTAAAATTTTTAATATATTTTTGTTTTCCTTTTTACTATAGTTTTTATATTTTTGTCAGGAATTTATTTTCTTACTTTAATAAATATTTATCCTTGACTGTTTTTAAATATCCCTACATAATCAGAGAACAATGTCCTATATGTTTGATAACTGGTCTCTTATCAGGGACTGACTATGATGGAAAATCATTCCAAGTTTTGCGTTATTCATCGGACAAAAATTAACCTGTACCTTACTTCACTTAATTCGTGCTTTACACAATTTTTTTTCATTTACATAGTTCACTTAGATAATCCTCTATTCCTGAGTGGTAATTGGTGGATTTTAACATAATACTATTTCCGTGACTGTTCAGAATACGATAAGGAATACCTACCAAAGGCCACCTGAAATGATCCTGATGTGGGTCTACAAAGGTAATCCTAACTTCGAATTCATGCAAAGCTGCCTGATCTATCATTTACAAAGAATCCATATCCTAAGCCTACGTAATGGAACCTGGTGTGTCACTTATGAAAAAACCTCATTGGTAATGGATGTTTTTAAAACTTTTTTTTAACAAAATTAGGTCATAATAATTACTCTAATAAAATAAAATATTCTATTAAAAAAATGTTAAACACAAAGGCAAAATAAATTACAATTCTCAACATTTTTATAAATTGAAATTTCTCATTTAGACTCAAAACGTTGACTTATTGTCATCGCAAAAGTGATTGAGACAAATTTGGGAGTTACCGAAGCAAGGGCAAATTCAAGAATCTTAATGAGGCAACCCGATCAGGATAACAACTTCGTGAGCAGGAACTATATAGACAAAGTTATGTTAATAAATTTTCGCCCAAGACTCAGACAGAACTGGCAGCTCAATGTCTGTTTAATAAATTCTCTCTCCAGACGCAGCCAAATCCTGCACCAGACTTGACCCACTTCTTGTTTCCAAGTATCATTTTTATACCCTACACTAAGAGTGAAAGGGTATATTTAGTTTGGTACGCCGTTTGTAACACCCAGAAGGAAGCATCTCCGGTATGGAAAAGTATATATATTCTTGATCAGCATGACCTCCTGAGTCGAGTTAGCGATGTCCGTCTGTCCGTCTGTCTGTCTGTTGAAATCCCTACTACTTTTAAAATTGAAGAGCTAGATAAATGAAACTTATAACTTAGATTACTAATATACCTACGCTGTATGTGCGAAAAAATTGACGAGATCGGTCCATTGTGACCTATGATCCGACCACTTATGTTCAAATACCTCATATAAAATGTACGTATAAAGATCAATTTTTATGTATACGTGCTTAGGTAAACTTTTTTGGTCAAATATATATTGATATCATGCTCAAATACATGATAATAATGTTTACCGGCGAAAAGACTTGTGGTTCACAAAAAAAAAATCGAAATTCGGTACACCTACCCATTTGTAAATATGGGTATCAAATGGAATGGAAATTCTTCAGCGATTGAATGTTTGTAGTTATTTTCAGGATTCGTATACCCTGGTGACCTATATATCACTTTGAATGGTAACCACACATATGTGTAGGGTATTTATAGTCGGCTTAGATCGACTATAATTTTGATAATCCTAACTATCATAATTACACCTACTTTACAATTTCCCATGTGATCTAACCTTCCCAACTGGTTATTACTCAAATGATTAGCCAGTCTTCAATAATGTCTGAATATTAGTTCTTCAATTCCGAATTCCGTTCTTCAAACCATGATTCATTGTATTGAAGAGCTATTCATAACGCTATAGCTAACGCCATCAATGTTATGAATGCTATCATAAATATGAAGAACGCTTGGTAACTGTCGAAAAAGTGTTCTTCAATATAATGAACTGTATGTGAAGAATACGTTTCAAATTATAAAATACAACATATATTATCTTCATATTGATGAACGCTGTTCATTAAACCAAATTTAAATCAAAATATTTTTTTTTCGTTCATTTTTTGCCGTATTTCTCAGTTCTCAAGTAGTTCTTGTGTGTTATTTCTTATATAATGCTTGCTCGACATGCATAAATTAGTAAAATGTTTTATAATACATTTATTATAATTACAACTTTTTATTAGTAAAAAGTTATATTTATAAAAAAAATTTGTTTGAAAAAAAAATTTTTTTTTTTTTGAATAAATTTTTTTTTCGGTACATTTTTTTTTTGAACAATTTTTTTTGGTAGATTTCTTTCTGATTAATTTTTTTTCGGATAATTTTTCAATTTTTTTATTGTTATTTTTTAAATAAAATTTTTACAACACTTTTTTTCGAATTATTTTATAAATTTTTTTTAAATATTATGAACAAATTCATCAATATGACAATTCAAATTCATTGTATTGAATATTTTGTTCATATATATAATGAATGCATTCATTAATATGTCATTTAATGAACGATGGTATTAATATGATGAATCTGATAGTTGGTGAAAAAAATTCGTAATATTTATGAAAAAATTCATCATATTGAAGATTTTTTTTTCTGTGTTTGGGTCCAGAGTTATGCATTCTTGGCGCAAGACACTTTTTCTACAGAGGTAGATAACTAGGAATTTTACCGAAGCAACTTATCATTGGTGGAATTATATCGAAATTCTTGAGATTTTAAGAAAAAGTTTTAATTTTTCTTTCTGAGTCCTTCAACTTTTTGTAGGACAGAATTTTATATTTTAATTTAAAAAAAAAAAAAATTTAATCGCACAATTATTTTTTACCTTCTAACCCGAGGTAAATACCATTAAATACTAAAAATACTATTAAATTGTTTTTGTGTTTATATGAAAATATTTATCTATTGACCAATTTTAATAGGTTTTTTTTTTCAGAGTGTGGGTAAATTTAGATTTTCCCTAATAGGCTAAACTTAAAATATAAAAATCAAACACATATCTCAAATCTCTAGTCTCTATTGTCCAATTTGAATTCATTCTCATAAATTCCATCAACTAAAAATTAAAGTTTCATAGATTTGATGATTTTATAGTAAAAAGACGTAGTAGAAATTCAGGTACCTTATCACATCCGAAGTGATTTATATGAGCAACAAAGTTTTTATCATTTGAGTATTTTGCGGAATAGGGTAAATTTATGCTAGAAAATGGAACAACAGTAATTTTAAAACTAGAATTCCTTGAAATAATTACAAAAATGCATAAAAACTCATATCTTAAATCGTCTTCTGATATTCTTCTCTGCATTTATGTGCAATATTAATTCGCAGAATTACTACAATTTCCATGTACCAAAAAAAATATAAAAATTAAAACCCTGTTTCCGTCGCCATTTACCATAATAACACATAAAGAGTTTCCAGCGCTTTAAAGCTCTTTAAAGCCATTGAGAAATCATAATGTTGACGTCTTACATGCTCCATAATTGATTAATTAAGCAGTTCAACGAAGCATAAAGTGTAAATGTACGCAATTAAACACATAATGCAGACCAGAAAATAATGAAATCTAGGTATACAAAAATTATACCAACGGGAGTTCACAGAAAAGTTGAAACTAAGGATGCATAAGAATCAAACTACGAACAGACAGACTTAAAAAACCTTGAACTTAGCTAAGAATGCGCAAGACAATGAAATGTTCATAAGAAATAACGAAATCAAAATAAAATCAAAATAAATAAAATTATAATAAAACTAAAAAACGAACCATATATCCAGAACAGTGCAAGAAAAATAATTTAATGAAACCAAATACACAACGACGACGACGATGAGTCGTATTAAAGGAGCACGTATAATATGCGTCAGACAAACAGACAGACACACATACGTTCGGGTACGTAGGCTAAGTAGGGCAGCAGCTAATTCCGTACACCCTACACGCACACGCTACACACAAAGCGAAGATTATAAAAAAAAAACGAAGAATAAGACCTCAAACGAAGCGCATACGCAAGAAAGTTTAGCACGTAAAACGCAGACGGCTCTTGAAGCCATTCAAAGGAAACAGAAACAAAGTCCACTCGATGGTTGGTTGGACGAACGCAATACCGATTAAAAGAACGATCTCGTCGGGTAGTGTCTCGGAGTCGACATTGATGCCGTTGACCTAAAAATTTTGCAAAAACAAATAAATAACATTCGGAGTAGAAGAACGACATCGGCGTAGACTGTATTTCTTCTTCTTCATCTATATAGTTAGTAGTTGGAAATAAGAACAGAGGCAACAACAAAAACAAATCACAGCAATCGATGCACGAGGTACCCAGTTGTCTTCGTTCAACCTTGATATTGTCAACGACCTCCAGGATTGAAGTCTCGATGTAGTACGAAGTTGCAAATGGCGATATGTAGAGAGTTGGTTGCACTTTGGCGGTGCGTAGGACCAAACGATGTAGTTCAGGAGCGGTCTGTGTTGAAAAATTCTATCGATCTTTTTGTTTTTATTTGGGCAGACACAATTTTATTGCGATTTCTTTAAAGGATTTTTTATTAAAACCATTTAATCACTTCCATTGATGCTTTAGAAATATTCATATCCATATTTCGAACATTTGGAACCTAAATCTGTGCTTTACATACAAACAACGGTCATTTATTATTGATATTGTTCTTTCAGATCCACAAAATCAAATTGTCTGAGTTGTAGAAGTCTCCTGCAATTTGAGAAGTCTTTTGCAGCTTGTGCATTGGCCTATTTTTCAGTCCAAACAGGTATTTGTCAATAGTTTTATGAACAAGTAATGTCGTTATTTCATAAATTTAGAATTTGCGATGTCCAAATGAAATAACAAATCAGGTGCACGATATCCTTGTTTCGCAGTTTCCCAATCGGGTACTTTTAACGGGTCATGATTAGCGTAGAATCTGGCCTTATCTCATGTCCTAGTTTCCCCAAGAATTGGCTAGTCAAGCCCCGAAATGAAAAAGTGTTTATTCCAATTGCATTACCCAATGAAATCCCGAATACCGCATCCGAATGGCGTGGTGAGAAGTCTTTTGGAGCTTGTGCATTGGCATATTTTTCAGTCCAAACTGGTTCAAATATAGACAGGTTCAGACTATAGACAGGTTCAACTCCGTAGTAGAATTTTGGGTAGAACCATGCTCATGCACAGATCTTTTAATTATTTCAGAAATTTGGAATTTGTAATGTCCAAACGAAATAACAAATCCGGTGTACATACTTGTTTCGCAGTTTCCCTATCGGGTACTTTTAAAGGGTCATGATTAGGACAAGATCTTGTCATTTCCTAGTTTCCCCAAGAATTGGCTAGTCAAGACCCGAACAGAAATCGTTTTTATTTCAATAGGGTATACGCGATGAAATCCCGATAATATCCCTGTAAAGCATAGCGCAAATTTGTACTAGCCTGGTAGAAATTGTAATAAGGTCATGATAGGGAACTGATTATTGATTTTTTTCCTTGTCTTACCTCGATGTAACTACATAAAGATGGACATGATTATGTGTAACCGAATAGGTTGAAGAACAGATTATGATATTGCTCGGATCTGTAATAGAAGGTTCATGATTGAGAACTGATAATTGTGTTTTTACCTTGTCATAAACATAATAGTTATATAACTGAAATGATGTGGCCATGATCATAATAATATTAATAGTGTGGTCCAACCGCTTTCACCATTTGTCGTGGTCGTGTTATATTTGTTTTACAAGTGGTGGGACCTCTAGTTTAATACCAAATCCAAACGGCAGGGTTAGAGCTTATCACAGTTTTACTCTCGTAGGTTTTCAATTGGTCGTCGAAAGGAAGCACGGTATAGAAAAATGTTTTCTATTAAAAGATGTTGTTAGTCCCAGCCCTGATTTCAACCTGTGCTACGGCATCTTTCGTCTCGATGTCCAGCGCACTAACCACTGAGCCACCGACAGTACGGAGCATATTATTTAATATAATCGGGATTTGGTGAGGTCCAAATGAGGTAAAAATCGTGTGCCCGATATCTTATTCATTTCGGGTACTTTTAGTCAAGTCCTGAGCAAAAAATTGTTAAGTCTGATAGTGTTTACTCGATGAAATACCTTGAGTATCCTTAGACTGCATCGGGCAATCTTCTAGTCCAGATTATGTGTCTTATATTACTGGTCGGACCTCGTTGGAAATTGTGCTATGGTCCTGATCGGGAACTGATAATTGTATGTTCACCTTGTCAAATGACTAATGATGTGGCCATGATCGTGTCTTCCTAAATAAGGTAATTTTATATTAGGCATTACCGTAACATAAATTTACCCAAAGAGGATAGGTGTTGGTCTTATAACAATAATTAGTTCCTGATGATGTAACTAAATAGGACTTCATTATGTCCTGGATTTCCTGATTACTAATTTTAGTATATTTTAAATGGTTGGTTATTAACTCTTGAGAAATGTTATTTTTATTGGGCAGCTCAACGAGGTAAACTTAATTGGCTGGTATCTTCAGTCTGTCCGTGATGGAGTCATAGAATTTCATGGCATGAATTTCATCAGCATCGGCAATATGTTCATCATTTAGCGATTTTAATGTCGAACATTCTGTTATTATTGCATGTTCCAAAAGATAGGGTTTTTTCTCATATAATTTTTATTCTTACTTCAAAAATGTTTTATTTTTTTATTTGTCTGCCTTTTTATCCCTATAATGTGCGTTTTTATTTCGTTCTAGTACCAGTTGCTCTGATTCATTTTCTAGGTTTTCTTTTTTTTATTGGTTTGGTTCTTTGTCGATGACGAAGACCACGACGACGAGTTTTTCTTTGATGTGTTCTTCACGTTGTTTCCATTGTTTTCGCCTGCTCCTGATCGCGCCCAAGTGACGTTGTTTCTGCACTGCTCTCTCGTCTCCTCAGCAATACTCTTTATGCGCCTCTTTCTTTAGGTTTTTGCGCAAGTGCAGTAACCTTGACTTAGGTCAATAACACAGTCTCCGTCTTTGTCTGCAAAACGAACCCAAATGTTCGAATGGTTCGGATCGCAAAAGACGACATGGTTTGTGTTGTTGTCGTGCTTCGTTTGTCTACCTTGCGAATGAAACATATTTAACTCTCTCGGTTACGAATGCAGCGTTGCGTGGTTCCTGCGTCGTATTTTCGTCATCATTCGTTCTATTTGTGCTGCGTCGTATCCTTGCGTTGCTGTCTGTGCCTCTGCTTATGTTTTAATTTTAGTTTCTTTGATTTCTCGATCGAAATTCTTTGGTAGTGTCGTCTGTAGCACGAGAGTTCATTGATCGCTGTCGTTCGCATTGCGTCGCATATGTCTCGAAGGATGTAGATCACATCGAACAAGATTGAGAATTGGCTGGCTGTAGTTGTCGAGATTTACGAGCGTATCATATATGATTTTAATAGGTTTCAAAGATGAGCGAACTTGATTTTAATCAGCCGCAGACAAAAGAATTGTTTTGATGTTATTGGTATTTAAAAATAAAAATTAATGAGTCACATATGCGTTTTTAACCGCAAAAGAAGATTAAAACAAAATATGTAAAATCTACGTTATATAAAAACGTTTAAAATAAACGAGACATGATAAATATCGTTCACGTCACGTAATACCTAATAAACTCTAAATGTCACGTCGAATTGATTTTGAAATTATGATGAGTTTTAAGGTTTTTCATATGATTTACAAACTTACAAAAAATCAGTAAATATTCAATTTTTCGTAAATATTCAAATATTCAGTAAAATTTCAATTTTTAGTAAAAATTCAATTTTTCAGTAAAATTTCAATTTTTCAGTAAAATTTCAATTTTTCAGTAAAATTTCAAATTTTCAATTAAATTTCAATTCTTCAGTATAAATTAAAATATTCAGTAAAATTTATATTCCTCAGTAAATATAAATTTTTCAGTAAAAAAAAAATTTTTTTTCAGTCAAATTTGAATTTTTCAGTAAAATGTAAATTTTTCATATTTCAGTAAAAAAAAAATCAATTTTCAGTAAAATTTCAATTTTCAGTAAAATTTTAATTTTTCAGTAAAATTTCAATTTTTCAGTAAAATTTCAATTTTTCAGTAAAATTTCAATTTTTCAGTAAAAATTCAAATTTTCAGTAAAATTTTAATTTTTCAGTAAAATTTTAATTTTTCAGTAAAATTTCAATTTTTCAGTAAAAAAAAAAAAACAATTTTCAGTAAAATTTCAATTTTTCAGTAAAATTTTAATTTTTCAGTAAAATTTCAATTTTCAGTAAAATTTCAATTTTTCAGTAAAAATTCAAATTTTCAGTAAAATTTTAATTTTTCAGTAAAATTTCAATTTTTCAGTAAAATTTCAATTTTTCAGTAAAATTTCAATTCTTTAGTAAAATTTCAATTCTTTATTCAATTTTCAATAAATTTAAATTTTTCAGTAAATAAAAATTTTTCAGTATAAAAACTAATTTTCAGTAAAATATCAATTTTTCAGTAAAATTCCAATTCGTCAGTAAAAAACAAATTTTTCAGTAAAAAATAAATTTTTCATTAAAAAATAAATTTTTCCTTTAAATTTCAATTTTTCGGAAAAATTTCAATTTTACAGTAAAATTTCAATTCGTCAGTAAAATGTAAATTTTTTAGTAAAATTTCAATTTTTCAGTGAAATTTCAATTTTTCAGTAAAAATTCAATTTTTCAGTAAAATATCAATTTTTCAGTAAAATTTCAATTCTTCAGTAAAATTTAAATTTTTCAGTAAAACAATTTTTAGTAAAAATTCAATTTTTCAGTAAAAATTATTTTTTTCAGTAAACATTCAATTTTTCAGTAAACATTAAATTTTTCAGTAAACATTAAATTTTTCAGTAAAAATTTAGTTTTTCATTAAAAAATTTAATTTGTCATGTCATTAAAAATTCGATTTTTCGGTAAAATTAAAATTTCAGTATAAATTCAATTTTTTAGTAAAATTAATTTTTTTTTTTGTAAAATTTCAGTTTTTCAGTAAAAATTTAATTTATCAGTAAAAATTTACATCTTCAGTAAAAATTTACTTCTTAAGTAAAAATTCAATTTTTCGGTAAAAATCAAATTTTCAGTAAAATTTTAATTCTTCAGTAAAATTTGAATTTTTCAGTATAATTTAAATTTTTCAATAAAAGTAAATTTCAATTTTTCATTAAAAAAATTACGTTTTTCAGTAAAAATTAAAATAAATTCCATATTTCAATCAAAATTATATGAGAGCCCAACCAAGAGTATTTGTCAACGGCCTTGAAAGTGCCAAATCCACCACTCGAAATGTCATTGATCATGCCGCATACGATCAAATTGACAGACAGCGCCATTTTAAATGACGACGCAGTGTCTGCGATCAACACAAAAAAATGTGAGAAAAATTTGAATCGAAGAACTTAAAGCATTCAAACATTTATTTGAAGAATGCAACAGGAAGGTGTGTTTCTAAATTCAAGGAATTGAACGATAAATAAAATTATATAAACAAAAAATCTATTAAATAAAAATATATATAAAAAATACACAAAAAATTCACAAAAAAAAGAGAAAAATAATGAATTAAAAATATAAAATTTGAGTGGCAGCAAAAAAAATGTATAAAAACTTCAAGTAATTGAAGAATAAAATTTGATTGAACAGATTAATAAAGAATACAAAAAAAGAAAAAAAATATAAAAACAAAATTCTGATGCGCAATGCTTTATAAATAAATTTTAAATAATAAACAATTCAAAATTGTTAATTGAAAAAAGGTGACTAGTAGAAAAAAAAAACAAATCATTGAATCAAATATGCCAAATTTATATTTAATTGTATACAATTCACTAATAAATAAAAGTTATATTTAAAATCTTCAAAATAATGATTTGTCAAAAATGAGTAACACATAAATCAACTAAATGAGGAACATTTGATTTCAATTTGCATATTATGTGTTTAAAATAATAGAGACCGACATGATCCAACTTCCCTCTAGTTGAAATGTTGCTAGACCCTAGTAGAAATTTGCCCGATGCGCGGGAAGGGAAATTATCGGGTTTTCGTTGGGTAAGCCCTATTAGAGAAAATATGATCATTGCCTTTGCATGCCCTTATCATACCATACCAGGGTTTACATTATCTAAATAGTCAATGTTCCCGATCATAGCTACATTATTTGTTCCTCATAACGAAATTAGCATCAGGCAATGATCGAGATTTAATGAGAGCAACCCTATTATGCTCGGGCTCGGACAAGGCTATTGTCGGGTAAATAATAAAATGGGGAACTTCCCGATCAGAACATTATCATGGCCTGAGGTCAGTACATGATCAAGACACTGCGTTACAAGGACATTATGGGCCTCGTCATATCCAGATCATCTCAAATAATGACATGATCACTTCATGACCATGGCCCTACCAAAATGTCTACTAGGGGAGTTATGACCTAAACTAATTATTTGCTTTTCCCATTATATAAACAGATCATTAACATGTTTAATAATTAATATCTATTCTAATAGGACAAATTTCTACCAGGGCCGATCGAAATCGTATTCAAATTTAAAATCAATCGAATTTGTTTTTTTCTGTTACAGAATTCTCTCTTTAAATAAAAAATAGAAGTATTTCTATTGAATTTCAGAACATGTTCCCTATATTATCAATTTATCCGGCATTTCGCATTTATGATCGAAATTGTTTTCAATTCAATAGAATTTCTTTTATTTTTGTCTTTGAATTAAAATGTAGCTAAAAGTTTTGTTAAATACTCAAATTGTTTTGAACTTTCAAATATATAAATTTCATTCAATTCTATATAAGATCTTGCCCAATAATTAGGTTCTTCAATATTTTTATATAAAACTTAAATTATCACAATATGCACAACGTTTCAATTAAAACCAATTGTGAAATTCGAATTTTTCAATACACAACAATGCAAAAATAAAAAATACAAAAAAAAATAAATTTTATACATACTACATCAAATTAAGTTTATTCTAGTGTAAGTTCAAGGTGAGCATAAATATAACAAGAACAAAATGCGAAAAGTGAAACCTTGAATACTACACACGAGAACCAGTCACCAATACAGGCAACCGAAACTGAAAAAGTACAGCAAGAAAGCACTGAAAAAAATATATTTAGGTGAAAATGTTTAATTTATTGAATTTGTAATGATTTTAATGAATACATGATTTTAATTGAAAATTGAAATTTTTACTGAAAAATTGAATTTTTACTGAAAAATTGAATTTTTACTGAAAAATTGAATTTTTACTGAAAAATTGAATTTTAACTGAAAAATTGAATTTTAACTGAAAAATTGAATTTTAACTGAAAAATTGAATTTTTACTGAAAAATTGAATTTTTACTGAAAAATTGAATTTTTACTGAAAAATTGAATTTTTACTGAAAAATTGAATTTTTACTGAAAAATTGAATTTTTACTGAAAAATTGAATTTTTACTGAAAAATTGAATTTTTACTGAAAAATTGAATTTTTACTGAAAAATTGAATTTTTACTGAAAAATTGAATTTTTACTGAAAAATTGAATTTTTGCTGAAAAATTGAATTTTTACTGAAAAATTGAATTTTTACTGAAAAATTGAATTTTTACTGAAAAATTGAATTTTTACTGAAAAATTGAATTTTTACTGAAAAATTGAATTTTTACTGAAAAATTGAATTTTTACTGAAAAATTGAATTTTTACTGAAAAATTGAATTTTTACTGAAAAATTGAATTTTTACTGAAAAATTGAATTTTTACTGAAAAATTGAATTTTTACTGAAAAATTGAATTTTTACTGAAAAATTGAATTTTTACTGAAAAATTGAATTTTTACTGAAAATTTAAATTTTTCTGAAAAATTGAATTTTTACTGAAAATTTGAATTTTTACTGAAAATTTGAATTTTTACTGAAAATTTGAATTTTTACTGAAAATTTGAATTTTTACTGAAAATTTGAATTTTTACTGAAAATTTGAATTTTTACTGAAAAATTCAATTTGAAAATTGAATTTAACTGAAAAATTGAATTTAACTGAAAAATTGAATTTTTACTGAAAAATTTAATTTTTACTGACAAATTTAATTTTTACTGAAAAATTTAATTTTTACTGAAATGTTGAATTATTACTGAAATTTTGAAATTTTACTGAAAAATTGAATTTTTACTGAAAAATTAAATTTTTACTGAAAAATTTAATTTTACTCTAAAAATGAATTTTTACTAAACATTTTAATTTCACTGAAAAATTTAATTTTTACTGAGAAATTGAATTCCTACTGAAAAATTTATTTTTACTGAAAAAATAGAAAATTTTTACTGAAAAATCGAAATTTGATAGAAAAATTGTAATTTTTTCCAAAATTTTGATTTGGTTCTTTTTACAAATTAATCTTTTTATCGCAAAATCTTGTCGCTTGAAATTAAAATATTTTTGACGTTTACCACATACCGCACCTCCATAACTGTCATCTACATATCTCTCTCACTCACTCTCACTCTTTAGAACGTCGCGACGGCTTTCTTAAAAGCAACAGGTTGTCAATCAGCTGGGTTGGTAGAACACGTAGTTCTCATTTTTTACCCAGTCTAAATACAACCGACATGCACAATGACGACTACGACGATGCCGCCTCCTCCTTCCCTACCCACCAACAAATGGTGCTCATTCAGTAAAGTGCTGCAACTTATGAATATTAAATAAAACATACAGAAAACAAATTAAAAATTTATTTAAGAAATACTAAAACAAAAAATATTATTCAGGTACAAAATACGGAAATAATTGCACACGTACTTAATACGCGTACAAATGAACAAATTTATTGCATATAAATCTACTAGACATACATTTAAATGTGTTCGTATTTAAAAATATGGGTTTAAAAATACCCAGCAAGAAATGAGCTCATAATGAGATAGAAGACGACATTGAAAGTTGTTCATAATAAGTAGTAGCGGTTTGAAATACGCGGTAGATATACTCAAGAAAATAAAATTAATCATTATTTTATATCGGCTATTAAAAGAAAATAATTTTAAAACCTTGTAGTATAGGGTACAAAATTTGTTGAATAGGGTACAGCTTTTAATGAAAACAAAAGATATTTCTTGGGATAAAAAAATAATCCGGGAAAAATTAGCCGGGAAGTATGGTTCGGGACAGAACGGTCTCCCGGAAGTATTATCCGGTAAGGAATTATACGGTGAAGAATTTCCGTAGAAATATGATATCGGGAAAGAATAGTCCGAGGAAGAATTCTTTGTGAAATAATTGTCTCGAAAGAAATGTATATGGAAGAATTTTCTTGGTGTAAAAAAGTCTCCGAAAAAGAATTGTTCCGGGAAAGAATTATCCCGGGAAAGAATTGTCATGGGAAGAATTGTTCGAGGAAGAATAGTAAGAATATTTTTCGGAAAAGAATTGTCCCTGGAATATTTTCTCGGAGAAGAATTTTACCGGAATAAAAGACTTGTCTTTGGACGAATTTTCGAGGAAGAATACTAAAGAGTTGCTTGGGGAAGAATTATTCGGGAATAAATTGTCGAGGAAGAATACTGCGAGGAAGAATTATTTCTCGAAGTCTGAAGAAGAATTGCATGTGGAAGAACTGTCTGAGGAAGACTTTTTCGAAGAAGAATAGTCTGGAATGATTTATTCAAGAAAGAATTGTCTGGGAAAGTATTTCCTCGAAGAAGAATTTAAACGGAATAAACGTCTTGTCTTGAATAGTCCAGACTTGAAAAGTCCAGGGATATTGGTAAAGAATTATCGCAGAATAATTGTTTGGGGAAGAATTATCTGGGAAAGAATTGTCACGGGCTAGGTTTTCTCGAAGAAGTATAGTCCGTGGAAGAATTTTATTCGGAAAAGAATTGTCCGGGGGAGACTTATCTCGGGTATGAAATTTGTTTCAGGAAAAAAAATGGTGCGATGAAGAATTGTGTCAGGAAAGACTTGTTCCAAAAGGAATAATCTGGAGAGGAGTTTTGATAAAGGAGGAAGAATTGCATGTGGAAGAATTGTCTGGAGGAAAACTTGTTTGTGGAAGAATAGTCTGGAGAAGATTTATTCGAGAAGGAATTGTATATGGGAAAAATGTTCTCGAGATGAAATTTTATTGTTTCCAGATAGAATGGTTTAGGGAAGGATTTGTTCACAAAAGACTTGTTCAAGAAGGACTTTTTCTGGAAAGAAACATCTGGGGTAGAATTGTCTCGAGGTATACATGTTCAAAAGGAATAGTTTGGAGAGATATTTAATAGGGAATAATTATAGAAAAGAATCGACTGTGAAAGATATACTCGGGGAATGTAAAAATATTCTCGGGGAAGTCTTGTGTGAGGAATCATGGTTAAGCGAAGACTTTTCGAGCAAGAATAGTTCTGGAAATAATTTTCGGGAAAAATTGTCCGATAATAATAGTCTGTGCATGAATTTTGCTCTGGGAGGAATTGTCTTCGGAAATAATTGTCCCGGGGAAGAATTGTTCGAGAAAGAATACTGGAGGAAATCATTTTTGGGAAAATTAATTGGTCGGAAATCATTATGGGGAAACAGTTGTCTGACTTCAAATTAAATATACCTTTATACCTACAACCCTTACTATAATCCAAATAAATGCCTCATAAAATAGCTTCAAAACCTTGCAATATAAACTTTATGAGCTTCTCTTCTGGTTGTACATCTTACAAATACTAACTAAATACCGATATCTTTAGTACATTTTAAAATACAAATAAAATTCTATTTTTAGTTTAAGTTATTAGTCCAAAACGTTACTGATAATTATAAAAGATAAAGTGTTAAATAATAAAAATAATAGAAAATAATAATAATTGAGCTGCTGACTGGCTGGCTGTGACTGTGGCTGTCGCACTTGCTCGCCCACTTTATACTTGTCTCTGTTTAAATTTGTTGTACTTATTATTATTATGGCACATACTACATTATATCACAAGGTCGTTTGCTTCAAACTTGCATTTGATATTGTTATTCTTGTTGTTGCTTTATTTGTTGTTGTAATTATTTTTGAAATACTTGTTCCTGCTTTTACAGATATACATAATAACGGACGGACGGACAAAAAGACAGCTATAGAGACAATCTGTCCGATATACAGAATTTTTTATTCAATGTTCAATCGTTTTGAACAATTGAATTTATTATTGAAATAATATGGAT
The DNA here is from genome assembly GCA_951804985.1 of Dryomyza anilis. Lineage (NCBI taxonomy): Eukaryota > Metazoa > Arthropoda > Insecta > Diptera > Dryomyzidae > Dryomyza > Dryomyza anilis. The sequence goes on from OX638134.1 coordinate 4,429,163, forward strand.
TCTGTGTAGAAATTAGGTTAACACAATAAAATTTTATTTTTATAATTTTTGAAACTTAACAAAAAACTTTTTAATTTTAATATATAATTTTTCTGATATTTTCAACAATAACACTACTCCGCAAATCGAGTAGAAATCCTATGGACAATCTATATAACATTTCTATATAATTCGCGAGTGCAATTTTGCGTATACTCAGTTTTTTCCCAGTAAGTAATGTTTAAAAAAAAATTGATATCAAAATTTTATTACTTTAAACCCCCATTTTTTTAATGGATTAATGGATTAAAATTGTTTGGGAAATAATTATCTGGGAAAGATATGTTTGAGAAAGCATAGTCCATGGACAAATTTTATTCGGAAAAAAATGTTCGGGGAAAACTTGGCTCGGGGATGAATTTTACCGAAATAAAATAATTTCAGAAAAACTAATGGTTTGGTGAAATATTGTGTCGGGAAATACTTGTTTGAGAAAGAAGAGTCTGGAGCAAATTTTTAACGGAATAAAATTATTTCAGGAAAAAGAATTATTCGGAGAAGAATTGATTCGGGAATAGTTTGGAGAAGAATTTTGATAAAGAATTGCATGAGAAAAATTGTCTGGGGAAAGATTTGTTTGGCGAAGAATAGTCTAGAAAAGGCATTGCATATATCGTAGTTGTAGAACGAAAAGTCAACAAATACATTTTCAAAATGCCAAATATTAAGTTTTTCATAAAAATGTATTTAGTGACTTTTCGTTCTACAACGACGCTATCATTTCTATATAATTCGCGGGTGCTGAATTTGTCTGCATACTCAGATTTTTTCCCAGTAAGTACCGTTTAAAATAAAATAGCTATCGAAATTTTGTGACTTTAAACCGCTATTTTTGAATTTAAAAAAAATATAGATCTTTAAAATAATTCTTCAAAAAACTTTAAATGCAATTTTTCTTTAAATTGTCTAGACTATAATATAAAAATTAATGCTAATCTTCAGATTTATATTTAAGATATTTGAATCTAAACTCGATTTAAATTTTGTTATTTTTAGACTACTTTTGTATGATTTTTAAAGCATTTCGAGTATAAAGATAAATAAAAAAAATTACTTATGGTTATACAGAGCATGGTCCAAATAAATGTTCAAAATGATTTACATTTTATTATCGGTTCTAATTTTTAAAATATAACCTATCAAAGGTTAAAATTTATAAAAGTTTAAAATGCTTGTATAACACTATAACACACAACATATGGAGAACTTTTTTAATTATCCACGATTTTAGTATGATTTTCCGATGGATTTCAAGATTCTAATCACTACCCCATACTCAGTTTTTTCAGATTGCCTCAAGTTTTTGAGTTATTACATAATACTACATTACACTACATACAATTTCTACATATTTTGGACTTTAACATTTTACTGATTTAAGTAAAAAAAAAATAAAATATAAAAAATAAAAAATAGTACATTTACCGGAAATTTTCCCAAAAAGTCTACGTAATATATAAAAAAAAACAGAGTAAGCTATCAGAAAATAAGCATATTTTAAATAATATTTTCAGATGTCATGCATACTTAAGTATCTGAATTGAAAATTGATTATATAAAAGTTTTCCTAAATTATTTTCCGATGGTATATTTTAATAAGTAGAGCATATAGGACAAAATCTAATTTTCATAGTTAGTTCTGGATAACCATCATAGGATCCTACATCATAAGATCATAAATGCTACAAAAAATCATGAAATTGATTATAAAAAAAGGTGGCAAAATTATGTTCAAATAGTATTTTTTAAAAAGTAGAGCATATAGTAAAAAGTTGGTGATTTTTATAGTTAGTTTGGACTAGGGGTTCCAATCCTGAAGCATTTTAACAATCCCGGGACTTTCGGGATTTTAAAAAAAATGTCCCGAATTAGTCCCCAATTATTGAAATTTGTAGTACAGGTAACAAAAACAGGTAACAGGTAACACATTAGGACGGGGTCTTAAAAGTTACATAGTGCTGCTAGAGTTTACCACAAAAAACTTGAGTCCGTAAACAATGTCATGTGCTCGCGCTTCGCAGATGAAGTTAAAAAAACCTTTAAATTCAAATTTTTACCATCTAAATATAGTTGTTTTAGATCGGTGTGGGCTTAATCCTAAAATTTCATCAATTTTTCAAACAAATCTAATGCTTGCGCATATTACTTGAAGTTAATAAAGTACAAAAAATCGACATTTTCTCTAGATTTTTTTTACATGTAATATTTGTTATACTTTCTTAGTGCTGGATCCAAATTTGATATCCGATAATTTCGTTCTCTTACAGTTTTTGATAAAAGAAGTCCTAAAGTCTGGTTGTCAATTATACAATTTTTTTGAGGATATTAATAGATTTATACTCTACACCCAGAAAAAAATTCCCTCAAATCCCATTAAAATTATTGGGATAATTGGGATAATAATTGATTTAATAGTATACAAAAAAAAAACTTTTCATCCAAACCCAAGTGCAATTTCATGGTATTTTCTAGTATTTAATGATATTTCCGATTAAAATAATAATTTATCCTATTGTCTATTTTTAATAATAAAAAACTATTATTTATATAGTCTTTTTTTCTGGGTGTACTCTTTTAAACTATTTAAGCTATATGGGCCATTCCACACCAAATCGACCAAAAAAAGTCAAATTTGAGATTTTACCTTTTCGATCTTAATGAACTTTAGGCAACTGATAAATGGTATCGAGACATGCACTAAACAACCACTACTTCCAGAGATACAGTGGCTCAAAGTTGGAAAAAAAAGTGCCAAAAATCACTTTTGTACTGTTGTTCTTATTTAAATATCTCTTGAACTAGAAATGCTAGAAGCTCATTGAAATCGAAGAAGGTGAGTTCCAACCGCTGGTCGATTTGGTGTGGAATGGCCCATATACAATTTTATTTTGATGGTAAAAAATAAAAATATGAATTAGTTTTTTAAAATTCATCTAATGCGTGAGCTTACCCAATTTTTTTCAATCACATTTTTGTGGTATTCTCTCACAGCCTTACGTAACTTTTATGCCTTATTGCATGATATTAAACATTTATCATAAAGGTCTATTAAAAATTAATGAAAATATACTAACGACTGCAAAATTAGAATTTAGTAATTTTAATTTTATCTGTACGTTTATTTTGTTTGGAAATCCCGGGTTTTCATTTCGGGATTTTCGGTACTAATATTCTCCGGGATCCCGAAATATCGGAAGCCCTAGTTTGGACAATGCTCTGATTAACCATAAATAATTTTCTTGTATATCATAATATCCAAAATGCTAAAAAAATCATTCAAAAAGAATCTGAAAAAAATCAAAATTTTTCGTGTTTAGATTAAAATATTTTAAAAAGGTATGGGAATATTAGCATTATTTAGTATATTGAAATTAGTCTTGACAATTTTAAGAGAAATTTCGTTTAAACTTTTTTGACAAACTAGTTTTTAAACAGTACTATATTTTTTGTCTTTTAAAAAGTTAGTGTAAAAGTCATAAAATTATGATTGCAATTTTCTAGAAAACGTTACGTACTAGAAAAAAAACTAAAAAAAACACCAAAAATCAGCACCAGCATATTATATAGAATTTATGTATGGGATGTTCATAGAACAAATCATTTTAGCCTAATTTCCTTTTGAATATGACTTCTTTCTTTAATCAACTGTAACTCTTATGATGCATAATATGTTTTAATTTCAATTTTAATTCCATTTTTAATTTTAAACACTACTGCATAATTATAACACTTATTCGCGGTTTGTCATATCATTACCCTCTACCTGCAGCCCACCTAACCCCTATGACTTATATGACTTTATAACATAGTGTCCACGATATTTGCGTCGCTTCTTGTTTTTATTTATTGTGTTTTTTGTTTCTGTTATTATTGTATTTTATTTTAAATTGTTTAGTTTTGTTTTTATATGTGTTTTTAACAATAATTGTTTTTTTTTTTTTTATTCAAATCTACTTTCGTCGTAGTCTTCGTACTCGGCGGCGGCGTCGTTTTGCGTTATACAATCAAAGTAGCGGCGTCATCGACAATTTCACCACGTCGCGTTGCCCGCCCCAGCTGCGTCTTCACCTCACCTCACCACACTTCATCACAACATACCACATCACTATACACCATATCACCAAACGGTGTTGCCTGTCTGTGTGTGCGTTGAGTAGTGACATTGACATTGAATTTCGAATATCATGGCTGCGATTAGTTTGTTTGTTTTAATTTTTTTTTTATTTTTTATTATTACTTTTTTTTATTATTTTTGTTTCCATTTTTTTCTGTTGTCTCTATAGAGTTTTTGTTTTTGTTGCATTTATTGTTAACTCCTATGTATTAATATTTTATAAACATTTTTGTGTGTCTTGTTGTTTTTGGTTTTCATATTTATTGCTTGCTTTTGATTCATCTTAAAAATAAACAAATCACTTGGCATTATATTTCAAATTATTGAATTCGCAGAAAATTTGCCATTTAATATAAAAAACGAGCGAATTTTTATTGCTTCTACATCCATATTAAATGCAAATTATTGCCTCAGCTTTTTGACTAATGGGAGGCGCTTTATGAAATACACCACGTGATTTTAATTTCAAAATATTCAAATACAAAATTTGTATAACCATTTTGAGAGAAAATTTTAATTTTTAGAAAAAACTAAAATTTCGAGTGTAAAATTTAATTTTAGTAAAGAATTATAATTTGTATTAAACATTTTAATTTTTAGTGAAAATTTTAATTTTTAGTGAAAAATTGAATTTTTAGTGAAAAATTGAATTTTTAGTGAAAAATTGAATTTTTAGTAAAAAATTGAATTTTTAGTGAAAAATTGAATTTTTAGTGAAAAATTGAATTTTTAGTGTAAATTTGAATTTTTAGTGAAAAATGGAATTTTTAGTGTAAATTTGAATTTTTAGTGAACAATTGAATTTTTTGTGAAAAATTAAACAATTGATTTTTTGGTGAAAAATTGAATTTTTAGTGAAAAATTGAATTTTTAGTGAAAAATTGAATTTTTAGATTTGAATTTTTAGTGAAAAATTGAATTTTTGGTGAAAAAATTAATTTTTAGTGAAATATTGAATTTTTAGTGAACATTTCAATTTAGAGTGAAAAAATTAATTTTTAGTGAAAAATTGAGTTTTAGTGAACAATTTAATTTTTAGTGAACAAATGAATTTTTAGTGAAATATTGAATTTTTAGTGAAATATTGAGTTTTTAGTGAAAAATTGAATTTTTAGTGAACAATTGAATTTTTAGTGAACAATTGAATTTTTCGTGATATATTAATTTTTGGTAACAAATTGATTTTTTGGTGAAAAATTGATTTTTTAGTGAAATATTGAATTTTTAGAGAAAATTTGAATTTTCACTGAAAAATTGAATTTTTGGTGAAAAGTTGAATTTTTGGTGAAAAATTGAATTTTTGGTGAAAATTTGATTTTTTGGTGAAAAATTGATTTTTTGGTGAAAAATTGAATTTTTGGTGAAAAATTTAATTTTTATTGAAAAATTTAATTTTTAGGGAAAAATAGAATTTTTAGTGAATCAGTGAAAAATTTAATTTTTAATGATAAATTCAATTTTTAGTGAATTTTGATTCAATTATACAAAAGATTATTGAATATTTATAAAATCTTTGATTTTCAAAATATTTTTTTTTTATTTTTCAGGTAAATCTAAATATATGAGTCCCTATATTTTCACAAACTGCCGTAAGTAAAATTTTTTGTATATTTATATTACATATCATGGGATAGGATGACGTATATTTAATAGATTCAAAACATTGACCTAATATGGGCATCATCACCCTTTTATGCCCATAATTCGTATTATTAACAAAAAAATCCGACAAAGATCCATTTAATATATAAATTTAAAGGTCACATCAGGAAAGTCTAGGAAGACATTCCACAAATCCGTTCATATTATTGTTTTATATTAAATAGTAATATGATACATACATAGTTAATATTACGACTCCTTCAAAACCATAAAGACCATATCTATAAAACCCAATCTGCTATATATCATCATCATATTCCTTCTACAAACACAACACTTAACATTTATGATTTTCCCAAACAAACCGAAAGCTATAATAATTCCAATTACTATATGAAATACTAGTGAAAGTTCCAATAATTATAAAGCACTACCCAACCCTAGAGTATATAATTTTAAATTATATCACCATATTCAAAGTATTATTTACTTATTAATCATCACTTGCACTTAGCACTCAATAACTTATATAATTAAATAACAAATTAAATTTACATTCTACATATTATTTATACCGTTTTTAGAATTTGTTTAGAAAACAATTACGACACAGCACCACACATATCGAAACATTTGATTTTTTTTTTTCATTTCATGGCAATACTTCCTATAGATTGTATTATATAGTAGCTGACAGACGATTATAGAAATTATGACTAGGAAAGCGTTAAAAGTCAAGGTTGGTTATAAAATTGCATTTTTTACAAACACAAATATGTACAAAGTTAGTAATATAAAGTCTAATACAAGTTTTAATTGCTGCTGTTAGAGAATGTTGTTGAGTTGAGGAAAATATTAAACAATGTTTAGTCTGTTTATTATGGGGAAATAGGTCAAATAATGATAATAAAAATAACGTTTAGATAAATAATACTAAATTATAATATTTTTAAAGGTTTTAGAGATAGTCCCTCTCATTTTTAGAATCGATATTTATGAAATTAGCTCTACACTATACTCGAAAGACTATTTTCGCTTTGTCTTTTTCTATACAAAAATGAAATGGTATACTTACTTTCTCAGTCGGTTGTAACAAACATAAAGGGGAATGGCACATATGAAACTGTTTATATCGTAATTATAGAATTTTTTCAAACATTTCTTTATTCATTAATATTATTAAAATTAGTTTAAAAAATTGAAATGTCTCTTGAATGATTTATTTACTCTTTTTAACATTGATTCTAAATGTTACAACAATTCTCAAAAATAAAATTAAATTTTATAAAGTAGTTACTGAGTTCAACTTCTACAATGACGATTATTATTGATCAGTGTATTATTGATAACCTCTGAATCTTTTTTAGTAATGTCAGTCTGTCTATCTTCCCCTGTTAAAATCAGGATTACAAGAAAATAAATAGAGCTAGATCACTGAAATTACAAATTTATATTGCTTGTATGTATACACTATCTGGTATTAAAAAAGGGCTTAATTGGTCGATCTGTGATTGGTGAATCGCTCATTTTGCACATATCGTCGGTGATACTGCAAAACTGCCTAACTGCATGTTAAAGTTACGCCTAATTTTGTGCTATAATCGGATTTTTAATGAAATTTTGATCTGATAAATTAGATAAATGCCATTATAAGTTATGACATACTTAATTTTGTATGAAGTAAGTGCAGAATTGAGACTGAAAATAGTTTTGTTTCTTCTGTAAAATTCATTTTGTAAGAGGTATTCGAAAATGTAGATAGGCGGTTTTGCAGTATCACCGACGATATACCTCATATAACATTAAAAACTACGGAAGACTTAACATTATCATGGAAGATCTAAAATTTACTTTTACTTTATGGTAAAATAAACAAAAAAAGTTTTTGTTTTCTTTGTGAGCCGACTTGTGGCATCCTAAATTGTCAAAATTCGGTAGATGTGAACTTGAGATAAAAGGAAATTGTCTCCCTATTAAAATGTTGCAGTTATTTTCAGGATTCGTAATTTCAAGACCACTTTAAACTTTTTATTATTCACATTTCTTTATAAAGGCAGAAAACTATTAAAAGATTCAATTTTTTAAATAATGTGTTTTTAATAGAGGCTAGAATAAAGTGGTCTAGAAATTACAATCAAAATTTTTGTTAGTTCATATTTCCCTTGTGACATAATCGTATCTACTCGTTTAAATTAATATTTAAAAGATTTGTATTTGATATATTGCAGATACTGCTCTATATATTATGGAATACTTAAGAGTTTTAGTAACTTTCGTTATTTTTGCATTTTTTTACTTACTCTTGAATATTTTAAAAGCATTTATATATTTGGGGCACGTTTTAGATACTTTTGTATCTTTTAGATACTTTTGTATCTTTTAGATAATTTTGTATCTTTTAGATACTTTTGTATCTTTTAGGTACTTTTGCATCTTTTAGATAATTTTGTATCTTTTAGTAATTATTGCATCTTATAGACAATGTAGTACCATATAGATGCATTTATATTTTGGTGGTACTTTTTAAATACTTTTGTATCTTTTAGATACTTTTGTATCTTTAAGATACTTTTGTATCTTTAAGATACTTTTGTATCTTTTAGTTACTTTTGCATCTTTTCGATAATTTTGTATCTTTTGGATAATTTTGTATCTTTTAGTAATTATTGCATATTATAGACAATGTAGTACCATATAGATGCATTTATATTTTGGTGGTACTTTTTAAATACTTTTGTATTTTTGAGATGCGTTTTTTTTTTTGTATGGTTCTGATATATTTTTTTTTAGATACTTTGGATAATTTTGTACATTTGACTATATACTTTATCTATAAAATGTGTACATTTGAATCTTGGTGGTATATTTAGATACTTATGTATCTTTTGTTAATACATTTTTATCTTAGATAAATAAGTTTCTGAAAATTAGGTACATATAACTTTTAGATACTTTTATATTCTTGAAATAATTGTCTTCTTCTTAGAAACTTTTTTATCTTTTAAGTACTTTTCAATCTGTTAGATACTTTTATGTGAAGAAATATGTTTGTATTTCTTAATAGAATAAATTTGATTGAATTTAATTAAAAAAAAAAGTTACATATTAAAATCTTGAATATTGTAGATCTTTTTAAGATAATATCCCCGAAATATGAAATTATTCAAAAAATTGATTGAGTCCTAGATATTTGATTCAAAAACCGATTAAAAGATACTTCGTAGATACATTTTTTTATAAATTTCTTAATATTGTATCTGTATCTGTCAAATTAATACCATGAGCTCATTATCTGAATTAATTAGCTAAGTATTACAGTTAGTAGAGCGAGCTTGTCTGGTTTTGAAACAAGTTCTACCCAACACATAAGTACTACATATGCTGGCTGCCAACAAGTAACTGCAACTCATGGATGCATAATTAAATTACAACAAAAATGCATTTTACAGTAATGAAAACTGAAAGCGAACACAAACTGATTACAATAAAATATAAAATGCAAATTCTTTTGAATGTTAAAAGCAATAACAATAAAACTATAATAAAAAAAAGAATAATAAAAAATATTAAAAAAAAAAAAATTACAATAAATTATAATAATGAAAAAAAAATCAATTGAAGGTCAAGCAACGACGTTGACGACGCTGTCGCCTGCCAACAGCTGTGACGCGCGACACGCGACGCTTTGTATCTAGAACACTAGAACTTCCTGAACTACATACGAAACACACACAACAAACCAACAAACAATGGCAGTGAAAAACAAAAGTGTTCATTACATTACAATAAATACAAAAGCAACAACTAAAATAATAAATAAAAAACAAATAAATATATAAAAAAACAAACAAAATACGGCACATTTTTCCATTTCCTTCTATGTGAGATACGCGCAAGTGTTACGAGATACTTTCGTTGGCGGTCGCATCACAGCTACACACAACGCCATAGATACATTCGTATTGCTTTCATATATTTAATATAATTAATAACATTGCAGCAAGGTTAAGATAACGGTTTTGCCGCATTGTGGGCGTCGTCATCGACAAAAGCATGCAATTTGTTTCTATGCATCCGTAAATGCTATATAACTGTTGTATCTGTTAGATACAAATTAAAAATCATTATCATTTTTGCAGCGACTTTGGTGCGCTCACTTGTATTATATACATATTTTTCCAAAGTCTCCAATAACTTGTGCGATACCTGCACCATGTATGCAAGTATCTGGTGCATTTGCAATAAAAGTATCTGTTGCTTCTAAAATGCAGTATCTACGGCATGTTTATATTGTTATTGACATAGTTGAGTGTGAATTATGAGTGTGCTATTGAGTGAGTGACTGACGCATGCGGAAATCAACGCAATACAAGCTACTTCCTGCTCTGTTTCACCCATATTTCACACAGACGCCTGTTGATTTTCAAGGTCTAGGGAAATTCCAATGATTTGTATGTTTATCGTTTATTTTACTTATTGCAATTATAATAACAAATTATAGCACACATTATAGCACACATTGTAGCACACATTATAGCACAAATTATAGTACACATTATAGCACACACATTATAGCAAACAATATAACACAAATCAATAATATTTGCAAAATGCATCGATCGCACATAGAAAGTGAATGCGCAAAATTGATAAATACAATTCAAAGTATAAAAAAAAAATTATAAATACAAAAAAAAAAATTGTTATAATTATGGCAAATGTCTGCGCTACGCTGTGCGCGACGGTGTTGCCAACTGTTGATGACCTTGACAGCGACGTGTTTGGCGCCGCAAGCAGAAAAGTGAAACTTGTTTGATGCTGGTTTTCAATTAGAATGTTTTAAAAACAATAAAACTACAATACCAATAATAAAGAAAAGAATGAAGAAAAAAAAATCAAAATACGCTTAAAAAAATTAATAAATATTACTTTGCTTATTAAAAATATATAATAATAAAAAAGAACTGGTTAATAATTTAAATAACATTTCTGAAGAGTTTAATAACTTGTTATTTGTTTGGATTCTTAGACAAAACAAACAGACAATACTGACATATTTTTCAGATTAAAATGACATTTATTATAAAAATATAATGCCCGAATATAAGATAATCTGGGAACGTATTTAAAATATGTTTCAGCTACAAATGTATGTAAAATACAGATACAGATGAATTTAAAATGTACAACTCAATACAAATAATAGGTACTAAAAGATACAAAACTATCTAAAATATACACAAAAGATACAAAAGTATCTAAAAAATAACACGATATAGATAAAACTATCTATGATTTGAAAAAATTCAAAATTTATCTGCCAAAAAATACAATAAAATCTGAAATATTCAAAATAATCTCAAAAATACAGTACGTTTTTTAAAAGATACAAAATTGTCCGTCTGAAAAATCAAAAAACTCTCAAAGAAAGTACCAAAAAATAAAAAGCAGCTAAATTAGTTTTACAATGTACAAAAGATACAAAAAGTATCTAAAAGATACAAAGGTATCAAAAAGATACAAAAACATAAAAGCTTAAAAGAGTCTAAAATATACAAAAATATCTAAAAGATTCAAAACTGTCCAAAAGATACAATTGTGTATAAAAGACATGAAAGTATCTAAAAGATATCAAAGTGTTTAAAAGATACCAAATTGTATAAAAGATACAAAATTGAATAAAATGCACAAAAGTGACTAAAATATTCAAAAATGTCTAAAATATACAAAAGCGTATAAAATACATAAAAATGAATAAAAGATACAGAAGTATCTATAAAATACAAAAGTGAACAAAATACATAAAAGTGACTAAAAGATACAGAAGTTTCTAAAAGATTCAAAAGTGTTGAAAAAACACAAAAGTATTTAAAAATAGAGTGTAAATTTTTAATCAAGATACAAAAATGTCTAAGTACTAAAAAAGTATCTAAGACATACAATAGTATGAAAAAAAAGCAAAAGTATCTAAAAGATACAAAAGTGTCTAAAAAACACAAAAGTTTCTAAAAATACAAAAATGTCTAGGAAATAAAAAAAAGTATCTAAGAAAAAAGTTTATAAAAAATACAAAAATGTCTAAAAGATAGAAAAGTTTCAAATAAAAATCCTAAAAGATGCATCTTCATCTAAAGATGAATCTAAAAGATACAAAAAAAAAATATTAAAAATATTAAAATATCTAAATGATATAGAAGTGTCCACATAGCAGCTGAAAAATATCTATAAGATACAAAAGTATCTGAAATGTATAAAAGTTTATACGATACACAGGAGACTAAAAAGTACTAAAATGTCGAAATCATTGTGCCTTTTCAACACTCTAATAAAATTAAAAAAAAAACCCGAAAAGATACAAAGTATCTGAGGTGTGTCAAAAAAGTCCTTAAAAGATACATCAAGTATCTTAAAAGTACAAATGGATTTACTTATTATTAAAGATTATTAAGGATTAACTTTAAATTAATATAACATTATCTGAAATATAAAAATATAATTAAAAGATACAAAAGTATCTTAAAGCTATCAAAAAGTATCTACGCACTCACCTAAATCAGGAATCGAACTGGAAGGCTCCTCGCAACTGCCATTTTGTCCATGTGCACCGGTCATTGACGCATGTGTACCACCAGCTCCACCACCACCTCCGCCTGCTCCCCCTCCACCATGATTTTTAATTTTAGGTGGTGGCGGCGGCGGTGGTGGACGCATTGAAGTGTTGCTGCTGGCGCTGCTGCCGCCACCACTGCTGCTCGAGACAACAGGTGTGCGAAAGATGCTCTGTTGCTGCGCGACTAAATGATGCTGTTGCTGTTGTTGTAAATTATGCTGCTGTTGTTGTTGCTGCTGCTGTTGCACACCATTTGCCGCTATAACGTTAACGTGTCGCGTCGTCGTCGTTAAAACATATTTGCGCGTTGACGGCGCCGCCGCTGTGGCATAGCTGTTTGATGACGAAGACTGCGGCAGCGGCGGTGGTGGTGGCGGCGGCAATGGCGGTGAACGTTGCTGATATTGTACAACTATTTGTTGCGATTGCTGCTGTTGTCCTTGTTGTAGTTGCTGTTGCAGTTGTTGCTGTTCATCAGCAGCAGCAACATGCATGGGTGATGTGACATAGCGACGCGCAGCAGCAGGCGATGTAGGCGCCGAGCGCGAATGATGCTGATGATGATGCAACAGCGGCGGTGGCGACACCGAGTGACGACGCAACGCAGGCGACTCTTCATAGAGACGACCGTCGCGTATGACGCGCACATGTTGTTGCTGCTGTTGTTGTTGTTGCATTGTCAAGGGTGGCACATTTAAAGGCGGCGATGCCGTAGCGCAATTGGACAATGCAACGCGTTGATAGAGCGTCGAAGGACTTGCCGAGTGGCGACGCTGTTGCAACGCTTGCTGTTGCTGCTGCTGATGTTGTTGCTGCTGTTGTTGCTGTTGCGTTGCAGGCAACGTGCGCGTTATAATTATCTGCGGTGTTGTGACGGCGCCGTTGCTATAAATAGTGGTCGATGTTGCAGCGCTCGTGTTGGGCGAACGTGAGGCGCGACGCACTACATGTTGTTCCAGATTGTTGCACAGCATATTTGTGTTGCTGTTGCTGTTGGCAACATGTTGCGTGTAAATATGTTTGATGCCATTTGTTGTCGCCGCTGTTGCAGATGTCGCTGCTGTTGCGCCGTTTGCACTGGTGCGTTGCACATATTCGACGCGCGGCGTCAATATCACTTTTTGCGTTGCCGCAGAGACAACGTTGTGCAGCGCGCTGGGTTGACGCGGCGCGACGGTTTGAATCTGTACATGTTGGTAGCGTTGTTGTTGTTGCTGTTGTTGTTGCTGCTGCTGATGTTGCTGCAACTCTTTTTGCTCCAGATGAAGCAATTCGTAATCGATGGGCTCAGTTTTGATGATCGTTACATTTGTTGTTGTTGCGCTGTTGTTGTTGCTGCTATTGATGGCGCAACTGTTGGCATCATTGAATTTCAATTTTTTCAACATTTTTAGAAAATATAAATTTTTGATGTTGTGGTTTTTTTTTTGTTTTTTGTTGGATTTGATCCTGAATCACGAGGTTTGCTTTGATTATGTTTTTCTTATTTTGTATGTTGTTACTGCTTGGTTTTCTACTTCTTTTTCCTCCTTTTCTTATTCTTCTTTTTTTCTTTTTCTCCTTTTTTTTCTTTTACTTTTTTAACTTCTGCTGCTCCTTCTCTTTCTTACCCTCTAAACTTTTATAAAAACTATTTTATTCTTAATTTTGTTTTTGAAATTTTCTTGAAAAATCAGTCTCAGGTTTTACGTTTACTACTGCTGCTTCGGCTCCTCCTTCTTCGTATTCGTATTCTTCTTCTTATCTTAATCCTCTTTCTGTGCTTAGGTTCTGCTATTTGTTTAAACTAATTTTTCAGCCTTCAAGTTGCAATGTATTCTTGTTTTTAGTTTGCTTATCCTTATAAGTTATACTTAATAATTCTTAAAATGTCCTTAACTACGTTACGTTGTCCTTAAAAACCTGCCTTCAGTTGCTTTAAATATTTATTTTGTTTTGTTTGTGTGAGTGAGGAGTGTGAGTGTGTGTTGTCTGGATCCTTTACACCTCTTTGAAGTAAATGAAAGTATATGCGATAGAGAGAGACAGACAGCTATAGCAGCTTTAGTATGTGAGCGCGATAGACTGCTTTTTTATTTGGATGAGGATGCCTTGGTTGTTTAGTTGCTAATAATACTATGAAGTTGGTAGATGCGCTTTTTGTTAATTTTTGATTTTTAAAATTATGACTGCTTCCAATGTGTTTGCTTGATATAAATCTGAAATATAAAAGAAATATATTTTTTATATTTATTGAATTTTTATTAAAAAAATTTAATTTTTAGTGAAAATTGAATTCAAGTGAAAAATTGGATTTTTAGCGAAAAATTAAATTTTTAAGAAAAAATTAAATTTTTTAGAAAAATTTGAATTTTTAGTGCAAAATTAAATTTTAGTGAAAAATAAAATTTTAAGTTAGAAATTTAATTTTAGTGAAAAATTGAATTTTAATGAAAAATTGCATTTTTAGTGAAAAATTAAATTTTTAGTTAAAAATTGAATTTTTAATGAAAAACTTAATTTTTTTTGTGAAAAATTTAATTTTTATAAAAAATTGAATTTTTATTGAAAAATGGAATTTTTAGTGAAAAATTGAATTTTCAATGAAAAATTAAACTTTTAGTGAAAAATTAAATTTTTAGTGAAAATTTTAATTTTTATGGATAAATTTGATATTTAGTGAAAAATTGAATTATTAGTGAAAATTAAATTTTTAGTGAAAAATTAAATTTTTAGTTAAAAATTGAATTTTTAATGAAAAACTTAATTTTATTATAAAAAAAATGAATTTTTAGAGAAAATTTGAATTTTTAGTGAAAATTTGAATTTTTAGTGCAAAATTCAATTTTTGGTGAAACATTGAATTTTTAGTGTAAAATTGAATTTTTAGTGAAAAATTGAATTTTTAGTGAAAAATTGAATTTTTAGTGAAAAATTGAATTTTTAGTGAAAAATTGAATTTTTAGTGAAAAATTGAATTTTTAGTGAAAAATTGAATTTTTAGTGAAAATTTGAATTTTTAGTGAAAAATTGAATTTTTTAGTGAAAAATTGAATTTTTAGTGAAAAATTGAATTTTTAGTGAAAAATTTAATTTTTAGTGAAAAATTGAATTTTAAGTGAAAAATTGAATTTTTAGTGAAAAATTGAATTTTTAGTGAAAAATTGAATTTTTAGTGAAAAATTGAATTTTTAGTGAAAAATTGAATTATTAGTGAAAAATTGAATTTTTAGTGAAAAATTGAATTTTTAGTGAAAAATTGAATTTTTAGTGAAAAATTGAATTTTTAGTGAAAAATTGAATTTTTAGTGAAAATTTGATTTTTAGGGAAAATTTGAATTTTTAGTGAAAAATTAAATTTTTAGTGAAAAATTAAATTTTTAGTGAAAAATTAAATTTTTAGTCAAAATTGCATTTTTAGTAAAAATTTTGAATTTTTAGTCAAAAATATCATTTTTGGTGAAAAATTTAATTTTTAGTGAAAAATTTAATTTTTAGTGAAAAATTTAATTTTTAGTGAACAATTTAATTTTTAGTGAAAAATTTAATTTTTAGTGAAAATTTTAATTTTGTGAAAATTTTAATTTTTAGTGAAAATTTTAATTTTTAGTGAAAAATTGAATTTTTAGTGAAAAATTGAATTTTTAGTGAAAAATTGAATTTTTAGTGAAAATTTGAATTTTTAGTGAAAATTTGAATTTTTAGTGAAAATTTAAATTTTTACTGAAAATTTAAATTTTTAGTACAAAATTTAAATTTTTAGTACAAAATTTAAATTTTTAGTACAAAATTAAAATTGTAGTGTAAAATTGAATTTTGTAGTAAAAATTTGAATTTTTAGTGAAAAATTGAATTTTTAGTGAAAAATTAAATTTTTGATGAAAAATTTAATTTTTGGTAAAATTTTAATAAAAAATAAATTTTTTATACCAAGAATCAATTTTTTTTAAATTGAATTTTTAATGATTTTTTTTTTTAATTTGAATGCAAAATTGAAATGAAAAAAAATATTTTTTTTTCCAACTTACATTTTTAGCTTTGATGATATTATGTAGTTGTATTAAACGATTAAATTACTGATTATTTGAAACAAATGTAGAACAAAAAGCAAAACACTTTTTAGCGCTTTACAACACTAGGGCTTATATAATTAATTTATTTATTTATTAGGTGTTTTGTGCTTGTTTTGTGAACCTGAGTTAGAAAACGTTGCACAAAATGTATCGCATTTCACAAATCTATTATTATAAATTGTTGTTTTTTTTTTTAAATTTATTTTATTTTCATTTTCTGCTGCTTATCTATTAAATTAAGTTGTGTATTTTAGTTGCTGGAATTTAGGGTGTTATTTGTTTTTTTTAGATTTTTATTTTACATTTTTCATTTCTTTTTTTATAGACAAAATATATATTTTTTACCACAAAATATATTATTTAAAATTATTTTATTTAGTATTATGTTTTATATTATTTAAATATTATTTAAAACCTACTTAATATTTCTTTAAATATTTCTCTTAATGCTAGTATTTTTAGTTTTGCATATATTTTTAAGTTTTTATTTTTTTTACAAAAATATAGATTTTTCTTAATTTATATTTTTATTTTTCTTAATACTTTTTTACAACACACAATTTTTTGTTATTTTATTCAACACTAGTTATATATTTTTTTTTAATTTTAATTTTTTTTCACAGTGTACACAGGCTGACCTTGATTTAGGCTGCAAGCAGCAGCGTCAAAAAAAATCACCAAATATTCTATATAACGAAAATTTATTTATTTTATTAATTTGTAGAGCGAATAATATGCACAAAGCTACAAACACGGTTGAATTTTTGAGAATATAAAGCGACAGGCGTAGATGGCAAAATACACTGTAAAAATAATTTGCAATTTTTTTTTTTAATTTTTGTATTTTTACAAATTTTAGTAGTTTTTTTAAAATATTTAAAGTAATTTTATAATTTTTTGCAATTTTTAAATTTTTGATTTTATATATATATTTTTTTTCAATTTTGTTTTTTATAAACTGCAATTTAGATGGCTTTTGCTATTTCTTAAGTAATTTTTATATATTTTAGCACTTTTATTATTTATGCAATTTAAAAAAATGTTCACCAACAATTTTCATATGTTGCTCTCACATATTGCGGATCGTCATTAATTTTGGCACTTTGACGCCATTGCAATTTTTGCACAAATTTCGCATTGGTTTTGACTTGTTTTAGGTTATTTGTCATTTTCTTCTTGTTTTTCTTCTGTAGTTTTTATCTATTTTTATTTTTTTATTTATCACACGCACAAAATGTACAGCTGTTTTTTGTGAGCAAAACAAAGATGGCGCAGGTTACAGCTGTTTATTGTTGTTGGTTTTGGTTAATAACAAATGTTGTTTTTGTTGGCGCATTGAGCTGCAAAACGGCTGCAAAATGTAGGCTCAGTAATTATTGACCAACCGACCGTTTAACCGACCGACCGCCGACCGACAGTTGACCGACTGCTGACGTTAATCCAAGGAACGCGCGCGCGTTTGACAGACGTCAAAGTTCAGCGGACAAACGCGACAAAATCGACGATGAAAAGTTTGAATTTTCGTTGACACTGACATTGACACTGAAAACAACAAGAATAACAAACTGTGGGAGCGCTAATTAATGTTTAGTTTTTTTTTAACTTTTTTATTATTTATGTTGTTGCTGCTACTGTTGGCTGCAAACTGTAGCCTCTGTGCTCTGCAGATCGCTCGCTAACTGTCAAGGACAAGGACACGAACGATTGTCAAATTTGTTGTTGTTGTTTTTTTGGTCCACCATACAATTTTTTTTTTTTGTAAATTTAATTTTTTATTTTTTATTAATTTATTTAATTTTTTATTTTTTTTTTTTTCAAAAAATAGTCACTTTTTATGTTTTTCACTTTCGCTGCTTTGCACTGAAATTGATTTGGATTTATTTGAAATTCAAAGATTATTCTGCGTTATTCGCCATTTGCGGAATGGCTGACGGAAGCGAGTACCACTTCGTTTGGCGTACTTTCTCTGACTGGTTTCGCGGTAAATGGCAACGAGTATCGTTGTCGTCGTCGTCGTTAACATCGCTGCGCGCGGTTGCAAAAGTTCTGTTCTAGAAATGGTGGGGTGCTGCAGAGCGCGCGCCCGTTTTTGGCCCCCTACTCGCTGTTGCGCGCTCATGCTCTTTCTACTGACTCTCTTTCTCGATGTTGACTACGTTTTGCAATGAAAGTGAAAACACACACTTGCAATTTGGCGAGCAACAGCGAGAAACAAAATCAGCGAGACGCAAAACAGCGAGACGCCAAAACAGCGAACACACAAAAACAACAAGACTCAAAAAAAAAATAACAATAAAAACAGCTCTAAACAGCGACCAAAATCAAAACAGCGAGAGTAACACCAAAGCGAGCGAGAGCATTGCAAACAGTTAAAACAACAACGCCACAACGAGGAAGCACTATGCAGCTAAAACAAACACGTTATCATTCGTGCTCCACTCGTCGTGTTCGCATGCAATGGGCTCGGCTCGTTCACAGTGCATACAACAAATACAACGACAACAATCAACGAGCAAATGTACGGCGGAACGAGTAAACGGCGGAACGAGTAAACGGACGACCGAGTAAACGTAAATAAGCGTACATGGCCATGGCCAAGTCCAAGTGCAAAAGAGCGAATTTTAACAAGGAAGCAAAACAACGGAATACAAACAATAACAAAACTGAGTTGTCGCATAGAGTTACCAGGGTGTGTAACTTTATTTAAAATAATTTTAGGTTTTTGCAATAGAAAAGAATAAAGCATATCCGTCATTGATGATAATGAAGGAGGATTAAAGAAACGACCTATAAAATTTAACTTCCATTTTTGAAGATGTTTTTAAGATCTTTTTTTAAATTCTTTGTTTGACCCCTTCACAAATTTGCATATCGGTTATTCTTAAACTTAAACGGCCCTTCCATACAACAGTGGCCTTATTTTTGATGACTTAACCTTCAGATCTACAAAATAACCCTAGAGCTGGTACATTGGCCACTTTTAGATTGAGTTCAATATTATACTAACACAAAGCACTCTTGGGGGGTACTCTGTAACGCGTTTTGAAATAAATCGTACTTTGGTAGTGTGACGTTCGCATTAAAAATACACAAAGTATGAACTCGGCTACTTTGCGATTGCGTTAGATTGTGTGATTTTGCCTTCGTGTCGCTTTGTCCTTCGAATAGAATTGACTTTCGTATAGCATTGACTTTCGTCCCGCGATACAGGGTAACCCCCCTGTCCATAGGACATTACTGAACCGGACTCTAGTGGGTTGCCGGACATAAAATGGTAATGACTTAATTGATGAAATGGCTCGCCCTGATTACGCGATGGTCATTGGTTAGCTCGACAAACCGATACTAACATTATTTAGAAACATGTATAACATGTATGAAATCATTATTACCGAAAAATAAAAACAACATGACACCTGATAATTTGTTTACTCCATTAATAATAATAATAGTTTGGCACTACAGTCCTATAAGAACTTAGGCCGAGCTCTCTCACCATTTTGAGCTGTGCGTGTTATATTTGTATTCAAAGTGGTGGGACCTACAGTTTATTGCCGAATGCGAACGGCGGGTGAGAGCTTTTTCATAGGCAATGGTTTTACTCTCGTAGGTTTGCCATTTACTGACGAGAGGTAGCGCGGTATAGAAAAATGTTTCTATGAAAAAATGTTGTTAGCCCCAGTCCAGGCTTACACCGGGGACCTTTCGGCTCGCAGTCCAACACACTAACCACTGAGCTACCGCGGCTACATTTGATAGGTGTTATTCGACCATATTTTCATTTCAAGGTAATTTATTTCAAGAAAATTGTACGACCGTCGAATCGATTTTCGCGAGTTTGATTTAGTTTGTTGGCCAAATGGTGCATATCTCAAATAAAAAGAAAATAGAAAGCGTCATACAAAAAAATTTCCAAACTAATTCTCTGGTGTCGAATAAGCAAATGAAAACAGAGTGCCAATTGTCAGGAATGGTATGACCAAAGCTGAACAAATATACAAAATGGTGCATATCTTAGATTTGAAACGGGTTATTGAAATACGGGTAATGGATTTAGCAAAGAGAATAGAAGAAGTCATATAAATTCATTTCCAAACTAATTCTCAGCGGAAGAACTAGATAATCAGAGAACATACTGCTAATTGTAACTCATGGTATGACTAAAGCTAAACAAAAACTAGTTCCAAAGTGGAATTGTCTCAATGATGAACAAATGACAATGTAGAGGAGAACTTACTAGAGTAGCTGCAACGACGAGGAAGAAATAGAGACTTTTTAGCTGTCACTATTACGCTCTACAGAAATGTCACCTAAAATATCTAGGATTCAGATTACTGGACAACACATAGCAAGATCAAGTTCACAGGCAATCAATCGTACAGAATAAGTTGCATCTGGTACTTCATAAGAAGGATACACCTTTAGATAATAAGAAACCTTTATGTCTCCGAGTAAAAGTTATAATATGATTTATGTTATCCTTATATCCGCGCTACCTCTCTGCAGTTAATGGCAAACCTACGAGAATAAAACATTGCTTATGAAATGCTCTCAATCGCCGTTTAGATTTGTAATTAATCTGTAAGTCCCACCACTTTGAGTACAAATATCACACGCACAGCTCAAAATGGGGAGAGAGCTCAACATAAGTTCTTATAGGAAACTATTATTTATATTTAAAAATAATGTTAAACAATAATATTACAGAAATTATTCTCTTCTACTAGACTCTTTCTGTTTAAGAATAACATTGTTCAATATTGTAGAGAATATGAAGTAAGTATTTGTGGTGTTATATATTAATGACGTATACGACATGTATGATAAGGTATTATGAATACAATGTCTTTGTAGCTACATGTATGATATAGCTAGAAAGGTTTTGTGTTAAGTGCAATCGACTGATAAAATATCACCGGTAGATCTAGATAATCGGTAATCGGAAACAAATAATATATTAATTTGTGTCTCTCTTTTAATCACTCGCCTAAAAATAGACTTTTGCTGTTCAGAATCAGCTATCACCTAAATATCATTACAACTAATAAAATGATCAACACAAAATCAATGTTAGTAATTTTTGCTTCTTTAAAGTTTAGTTAGCACTAAACAGAAACTTTTGGGAAAGCTCTACACAAACTTACCAATACGAACGTTTTTAAAACTCTATTCAAGTCCATTAGAATCTTAATGTGACTTAGAAAAAGTATAAAATAATAAAAGCTTCAATTTAATATAGATTTGTTTGTGGAAATACGAATCTAAAAGGGTAAAGCTAGCTGAGATATGAAGAGACATAAACTATTTAATAAATCGGATCTATATACAAACTTAACGTACCTTACATTTTTAAAGCGTGCAACAAATTATTAAGGAATTCTAAAAATATATTAATGATAAACAAATTAAGAAACATAAATTATATTAAGCTTTGTTGGCAACCCTATGCACACAAATATTTTGACTGGGCTGGGGGTGTTCAGCGGTACTGGCTG
Organism: Dryomyza anilis; assembly: GCA_951804985.1. Taxonomy (NCBI): domain Eukaryota; kingdom Metazoa; phylum Arthropoda; class Insecta; order Diptera; family Dryomyzidae; genus Dryomyza; species Dryomyza anilis. Next base: position 4,451,075 of record OX638134.1, read on the forward strand.
GTATGAGATAAAGCAAAAATGAGGAAAGAGCGAAAACGGAAGAGTGCAAATTGCAAAACGTCTGAGAGATGTTGTGAGCAAGCGCTCTCTGTTTTAGTAATGCGCGTCAGTCAAGTGCAAACGTGGAGTAGGTTAGGGTTTTATGGGGTACTAGAGTACCGCGTGTTGAGATGGTAGAGCAGCTTTATTATTTGAAAAAGTCTGGTAGTGACTTGGTTGTACGGTGTGTTTTTGCTTGATTGGGGGTTGTGTGCACAGGCAATGGCCACGATATATGTAGTTGGTATGCATTATATGGCATATCGGGGCTGATTAACAAGGGTAAATAGTTTATTGGAGGTTAAACTCATTTAGAACAATGTATAGTTTATGACACTTGAGGTTTCAAGATTTTAAATTAATGAGTTACATTAATTTATGGAAGGTTTTTTTTCGATACTACTATGTTAACATATGCTAGAAGTGATACTATTTCAGCGTATGTTTTGAGTTTTGTATTACTTAAATAATAATCATTTTCAATATTTTATCGATAAAATTTGCGAAATTCAGTTTTTAATTCGACTAAAAAACACTTTTAATTAATTTTTTATTACAACAAATAAAAATTGAAGCGTCTTCAAGCCAGACAAACGCCTGCTCATGACAGACATACTTACGAGACTCATCTCTATCAAGTTCACAGAAGCTGCCACCTTGTCCCAGCGAAATAGTGCCCTCCCTCAAACTCATGAACACAACGTCAGTTAATAGCTACCCTAGCTTTTTCTAGCCACAGTATGTGCGACTCTTCCGCATTCGTCAAAGCCCACTGCACTCACATATACACACAGAGAGACAAACATATGGAGCTGAATTATAGTCGTCGCTATGTGTCTAATATTTCAAGGGAACGAAATCAAGCGGCGTCCCCAACGAACAAAGTTGCCAGATTGAGTTCAAATTATTAGACATTTTTGCAAAATTCCCAAATATCATTAAGTCAAATTCGAGATATGCAACAGAGTGTAAAACTTCTGATTGCACCAATTTAAAAACAAAATTTATGGATAATGAATTATCTAGTTCGTATTTTCGACTACTAGAGGACCAAATTGACGAACTAAACGAAATATAAGTAATGTCAATCACGAAAGTAATAAGATGCATAGTTATCGGCCTAAGCAGTCCACGGGATTTGTATTCTTAAGATCTCGAGTTGGAAACTCGGCATGATATCCTTTGATGATATTAACCATATTGGTGATATTAACCACATAAACGTAGGGAATAGATCCACAGTTCAATGGATACAATCTGTTTGAATGATTCCATCCTTAGGGTGTGTGTGAATTCGACTTAATTGCTGACTAAACTAAATTTTGTCGATAACGAACGAAGTGTTCGACTTTTCAATTTAGCAAATTTTCGAGCAGACTAAATTGAACTAAATTGGATGATAATCAATTAATTATGGACTTTAAAAATTACCGGTTACCGAATAGCTATCGAATGAAAAGCCGTTCAATTTAGTTTTGTCAGCAACTTAGTCGAATTCGCACACATCCTTAATAAAAAACAGCTCTGAAAACCTAGGCAAAACTCTATCATCATTTGAGCTGCACATTTTACATTTGTAGCGGGTCTTACAGTTTAATGTTGAATCCGAACGATGGGGTGGGGTCTTTTCACATCATGGACATGGTTTACCCTCGGAGATTTTTCATAGACAACGTTTTTCTATGAAAAAATGATGTTAGACCCAGCCGAGATTTGAACCTGTGCTACGGAATCTTTCGTCTCGCTGTCCAGCGCACGCTGCAGATCATATCATTATTTCAGATAATCGAGATTTGGTGAGATCTAAATGAGGTGAAAATCATGTGCTCGATATCCTTGTAGCGCAGTTTCCATATCGGGTAGTTTTAGTGAAAACCCGAGCAAAATAAGTGTTTAGCCTAATAGGGTATACTCGATGAAATTCCTAGAATATCCCTAAAGTAGAACGGGCAATTTTCTGCTAGGCTAGGCAGTCTATATTAAGTTACCTCATATTGTTCGGATAACTATTAAAATTTTTACTATGGTCCTGATCGGGAACTAAAACTATTAAGGTACCTATTAAGGTAACCTATTAAGGTAAATTTGTATTAGGCATAGCCAAATCCGAAAGAGAATTTAAAACTGTCAACCTAGTTCAATATATATTTGAGTTAGTCGAAATCCAAACAACACATCATACATCTGGCATCATTTCTCTCGGGTGACCTTAACACTGAACTGGCTGCTCGCTGACTGGCTGTTTGTGTTGTTGTTGCTCCACAAACATGCATTTTACGTGGGGAATGCATGAACAACTACAAAAACAACAAAATAAATAATTTCAAGTTCTCACAGCAAACTTGAAATATGTGCAAAATAGAGAAATTCTCATGCACTAATATATGGAGCAAACTCTCACTCTGGCTGCGCTATGACTGCAAGAGAACACATAAATTAGTGAGAGAGAATTACAGAGTATTCAAGTTCACTATCACAGAGTGGGAATGGTGAAGAGTTTTAGAGGGGAAGGCGATGGAAAGGTGGTCGAAAAAAGGAAAGGAGGAAGAGGTTGAAACATGCCAATAATCAGGATCATTGCAACGGTTAAGGACAGTTCGAAGTTTGTGTAGAACGTAGTTCGTTTTAGTTTTTGACCAGTCCGAAAAGGATTTGTATGCGCAATCGAAGATATATCGCTCGCTAAAATACCGTAAACTTTGACGCCTTTGAATTACCTTTAAATTTAAATAAACTACAAAATATTTGAACACAATTGAAAACCGATCGTTTTTATCCTTTTAGCGAAAGGATAACTCGTTCGCTACACGTTATGCGTACCGAATTTTACGAACACACGACATGACGTCGTGCACGATACTAACGAAATTCGCAAAGAGCCAATGAGTAAAGTTGTATATTTGCAGTTTCTAGTTTGCCAAAAACAGAACAAAAAAAAACAATACAACGAGTTGAGTCTGAGCGCGAGAGCAACGCAATGCAACGCAGACAGCACAACACAACAAATACAAATAACAAAAATAATAACGAATCGACAGGAGGTAATCGTGCTGCTGCTCGTTTCTTCAACTCACCTCCCGCCAAACAGTGTTACGTTGAAGCTTAAGTCGGTTAGGGTGTGGGTAGGTCGTGGCATGAGTTGTTGTCGGTGTTGTCGTCGTCGTAGTTGTCGCTGTCGGGTTGTCGTGTTGCCGTTCGTATGTTTGCATTGCAAATGCAGACACATCGCGCGCAGAGTGCAGAAATGTTGCAGAAGTCAATGTATTTAAGGCAGAGGGTGCAATGAACAGCACACAGCAACGAGTGTGAGTTGTTGCTGCTGCTGATACCGACGTTGCATGTGCGTGAATGTGCTGTATTGGCAGGGTGCATTTGTCTCATGGTAGCAGAGGAAGAGGAGGCGAACGGTCGGTCGGTCGGTCTTTCGGTCGGTATGAGTGCCATTGCATTGAGCTGTTAGTCGCCAGACGAGGGTTGAACCGTCATTATTTAGTGAATTTGCATTGGACTGGGAATAATTATGTCAATGGTGTCATGGTATGAGGGGTATGAGTGACAGGTTGTGTGAGTCAGCACATAGTGGAGGTGTTTGACAGAGCGACATTTCATTGCATATTTTAGGGGAGAAGCTATATTAACGGATCGTGTATATCATAAATTTAATCCCGAATCTGTTAAGGCGAATCTGTTAATACTGTTAATGGCATAATAACGATTTAATTCCCTTCCTTCGAATCGTCTTTGTTCACGACTCCTTATCTCGATAGTCCTCCATATAAATTTCTTACTCTCGAATCTTCGTCACTTTTATCTCCATCTATCCAGTATCACTCTCGTTTTATTTGTCTCTGCAATTTGTCACTTTCTCCGTTATAGATCTTGTTTCGATTTCCCGAATGCGATTTCGTTTATTTTCTCAAAATTATTTATTTTCTCAAATTCTACCTCTTGAATTTTCTACTTTCGAAGCATCTCCACTCTTCTCCATTCTTCATATCCCCCTCTAATTGTTTATTTTCTTCGTAGAATCACAGAACGACATTTCATTGCATATTTTAGGGGAGAAGCTATATAATGGATCGATATATCTAAACTAATCTCGAACCTCCAATCTTGAATCTTTGATAATCTCTAATGCGATCTTATTGTCTTTCAAAGACCTTAGTTATCAGAAGCAGAATAAGTTAGTAAAGACTTGCTGTTCATAGCCTAATAATCTTTTAATTCTCTTCCTTCAAAACTTCTCTATTCAAGACTACCTCTCTCGAATATCCTTCTTCCAAATTTCCTACTCTCTGATCTTCTTCACTTTTTTCTCCATCAAGCCAGTATCACTCTCATTTTATTTGTCTCTGCAATTTGTTACTTTCTCGGTTTTAGATCTCATTTCGTTTATTTTTGAATATCTTCCCAAACATCTTTTCTTTTCTCAAATTCCACCTCTCGAATTTTCAACCTTCGAAGCTTCTCCACTTGAATCTTCATCTCCCTCTCTAATCAGAAACATTTTGTAGGCACGTTTTAGATCTCATTCAGAGTTTGCGATTACGGGTGCGAATCATTCAACGTAAGCATCTTGAACATTAGCTTGTCTAGGTTTTTTTTTACTTGGAAACATAATTTCTATTGAAATCTCTACAACACTTTGAATCACTTTTAAATGATTTGCTAATTCGTTAACTAAAGCGACCCTCTCGATTATTTTCCTCTCAAATCTTCTTTAACCTTCATCTTTTCAGTATGTTTCTTCCCACGAAGAAAATTTTATAATACTTTCTTTATCGAATGACCGAACTCTCAAACATCTTTCTTTCGAATCTTTGCGTCAATTTCCTTCTTTTTAGTATTATTCTTCCCTCCCTAGAGTTTTGTACTTTTCCCGTCGAATGGTCAAACTCTTCAATATCTTCCTCTGGAATCTTCTATTTAATCTCCATGTTCTCAGTATCCTTTCCTGGGAGATAATCTTCTCTCCCCTCGAGTTTTCTTCTTTTTTCGTCGAACGACCAAACTCTCGAATATTTTCCTTTCGAATCGTACCTTTATTCTCTCCAATATTCTTTTTCCCTCAGATATAATGTATCTGCCTCGAATTTTGTACTATCTCTGTCGACCATCTGATGACCATACTCTAGAATATCTTCCGCTGGAATCTTTTCATTAATCTCCATCTTTTCAATATTCTTTTCAGTTCGAATATAATCTTCTCTCCCCTCGAGTTTTCTACTTTCTTCGTCGAATGACTCTCTTGACAAACTCTTGAATATCTTCCATTCTATCCAATCTCTCCAATATTCCTTTTCCCTCGGAGATAATGTCTCTACCTCGAATTTTGTACTATCTATGTCGAATGAACAAACTCTAGAATATCTTCCGCTTGAATCTTCCCATTATTCTTCCCAATATTATTTTTACTTCGAAGATAATATTCTCGCCCTCGAATTTCTGCTTTATCCGTCGAATCACTTAACATTTCTCTATCTTCCTCTCGCATCTCCGTTTTAATCTCCATGCACTATTCTTTCCTTTTAAATCTACTTTTCCGTCAAATGTGACACCCCCTCAGAATCATTACTCTACAAATTACTTAGTACGAGATTTTTTTTGTACTGTTCACCATCCAAGCTTCATTAGCACATCTGTCATTCCCGCAGGAGTAACATTGAAATATACAAAAACAAAAAACAAAATAAGGTTGACAATTATTAAGGTTTTCTAAAGTATACAAATTATTTAACATTTGCTCGCTGCAGTCAACCATTCAGCCAGTCATCTAGTCAAGCGGCCAGACAACACCCAATAGGGCGTTTTGAAGTGCATAACATGCAGTCACCTAACCCACATCCTGACAGGGACAGCGACCTTACCGGAGCGCTGCAATGCTATGTAGAATGAGAGTATAAAAGCAGAAAAACCGACCCTACAATGCTTTTCAATACATGTGAGAAATACAAGGTGAAGGACTCTACCATAATGGATGGCACTATACAACTTGGGGCTGCTATGTTGCCTGCAATGCAATTTTCAGGGGCAACAACTACTAGAAACAGCTAACTTGTCGAAGAGTGAGTATGTGGATACGAAGGACATACATGGGAACAGGACAAATCAAACGAGTAAATTAACAAAGTTGAGGCTGAAAGACTCCAACGCTTATAAACTTCAAACCAAGGGCAAGGACAAACGAGCATGCGCACTGACAGTGCATTCTATCGCTTTCGCTCTATCTTTTTCAATCTCTCTCTCTATAACTCTCTCTCTCTATATGGACCATGAGCCAAGGATGCAGACACAGCATTCGTCGAGTAACAAAGTGGCCTCGTAGTAAAATTGCACTTGGAATAGTTTGCAGCAATGGTAATCCAGACCTTGTTTTTTCTCGTTTTGCAATTTTACGAGGTTCTTCTGTAATATTAGCAGTCGTATTTTACCGAACCGGCCGGTTAAACTCATCTGTGAATAACCTTGCGTAGTAAAAATCACGCACGAGTAATTCTCTCGTTTGACATTCAAATATTTTCAAAGGCCCTGAATTTAGCTGGATTTTGGTGAACCTTGCCTTGGATAGTACCTTCATTATGAAAACATCAATGTTATGTGCTGTATTTGGCGAAAGCCTTCAACATTTCAGGGTTTTATTTAGCATCCGTCAAAGGTTAAATAGTAAGGGAAAAAACAAGGTTTTATTAGATAAACAACAAGGAGAATTGTAAGGATATACATTAATTTTGGGAATAAAAAGAACAATTAAGGAAGGTTAGGTCATATATGATATAGGACATGATAGTCTAATTATTATCCTTGGTTACTTTTCTTGCATCGAAGGTCCAAACTTGTGTTTGAAGGGTTTGTTCTTGAAGAGTTTGTTCTTGCATCGAAATGTGTATGTTATTCTTTTCCCCAGACTAAATGTTGCAAGGAAGCTAGTATAGCAGCTTTGAGAGAACGCACAGGAATATCGTAGGAAATACACATTTTGAAACAGGAAGTTTTGAATTCCTGTAGTATTTAACTTCTGAGTATCAATGAAATCTTCTATAATCGTGTTATTAACAGGCAGGCGGCCAGAATACAAACGGATATCGCTAATTTGAGTAAGGACACTGATCATTAATATACTTGCTCCATGTCGTCTGCGCCTTCTTCTGAGTATTACAAACGGATTATCCAAGTTAGTGATGGGCAAATGCAACAACAAGAATGAGACATAGTAGACTTCTGGTTGCTCCGGTTCTTGTTTTGTCGTTATTGTTCAGACATCTTGTCAAAATTGTTCTTGCATAGTCGTTCTTGTTCTTGCATCGGTAGGTCAATCTTGTTCTTGCAGTGTAGTTCTTGTTCTTGCATCGGAATATGGATCTCGTTCTGTTACCACCAAAGTGAATTCTTTTAATTTTTTTGTCAATCTTGTTCTTGCATAGTCGTTATTGTTCTTGCATCGGCAGTCAATCTTGTTCTTGCAGGGTATTTCTGTTCTTGCATCAGAATATAGATCTTGTTTTGTTACCAACCAAAGTGAATTCTTTGAGGGTGGTTATTATTCTTGCAGCGCATATCAAACATATTCTTGCAGTATCGTTCTTGTTCTTGCATCTGAATTCTATTGCTCATCGCAAACCAGACTAAATACTTTTACTGCAAAGTATTGGTCTTGTTTATGTCCTTGTTTTTGCATCGCATTTCATATTTGTTCTTGCAGGGCAGTTCTTCTTGCGTCGAAATGACGATTTACCACACTCTCTTATAAAGTTAAGATATTTTTAATTACACTACCCAACACGATTTTTGCCATGGACATCCCATACATCAATTCTATATAATTCGTTGGTGCTGAGTTTGACTGCTTACTCAGTTTTTTAATATTGCGTAACGTTTTTGAGAAAATTGCAATAGTATTTTTAAGCTGTTCTCACTTGAACCGGGGACCTTTCGGCTCGCAGTCCAACGCACTAACCACTGAGCTACCGCGGCTCGGTGAAAAAATAGTTTAACAAAAAAAACGCAGTTTTACTTTAAATTGTCCAGGCTAATTTTAATATACTAATTAATGATTATATTCCAATAATTTTTTAGGATAATTGGATCTAAAGTCGTAAAATTTTTATATTTTTTGATATTTTTGATTTTTATCATTTAGGATTTAATGAAAAACTAAAAAAATGTATATGGTTATCTAGAGCATAGTCCAAACTAACTATCAAAATTACTATTTTTTTCTAATTGACCCACTTTTTAAATTATTCCTGAGAACTTAATTTTCATACTTTAAATACAACCAATTTTCAACAAAAATACGTATGCCCCTAATCTGAAAATGTCATTACTTCATACTTAAAGTATGCATATTCTTATTGCATACTCAGTTTTTTTCTAATTCGTAGCGTTTTTGAGAAAAATTCTGTTAAAAACGGTTATTTTTCAGTAATTTGTCAATTTTAACAGTTTTTGACGAAAACTGGTTTGATAGAGCATATTTTAAAAACGAAAGCCGATACAAAAAAGTTATTTATTTTCATTATTAGTTTGAACTATGCTCCGCATAATCATCATTTTTTTATTTATCATTAGATTGACAATGCTAAAAAATTCGCCCAAAAATAGTCTAAAAAAAAACAAAATTTCGAGTTTAGATTCAAATATCTTAAAAACCTAGCGGAATATTAGTATTTAACGGTATATTGTAATTAGTTTTGACAATTAAAAGAAAAATGGCGTTTACCATTTTTTTAAAACTGGTTGTGTAAGGGTCTGTAATTTTTTAATTCTAAAAAGTGGCTGAAAAGTACTGCAAAGTTCGAGAGCAATTTTCTTAAAAACGTATTAGAAAAAACTGAGTTACGTAATAGAAAAAACTGAGTATGTAGTCTAAATCAGCAGCCGTGAATTATATAGAATTTATGTATGTGATGTCCATGGCAAAAATAGTGTTATGGACTCTTTTCACATAAAAGAAGTTAGTACCAAAATTCGTAAATTAACTTAAACAGTGATAAATTCACATTTTTACTTATTATTAAAGTTACATTCAACTCTTTTAAATTAACTCACCCTATTTATCGAATACCGCTGCCTTGTATGTCATTGCACCAAAAAGGCATTTGTACCCGAAAATAAAACGAAATTCACCAAGAAAATGTGCTGTCAACGTACTACGGTTTAAAGGTTAACAAATTACCGTAGGCGATTGAACTCTGGGTTCACATCCTTAAATTCACTCACTCCCTATGAAATATGCTACAATATATCCTTAACAATGAAAAATACTTGTCTTATCAATCGAAAAATATCAAAACTCAATGAACTTGAAACAATGCTGAAAATTAGGCAAACATCATCAAGGGTTCGAAATACAAATAAACAACGGTAAATGAACCACTTATTGATGGCTCAGCGATGCGTGCCTGACCCTTGACCTCTATTTGGTGTTCAATCCCAATTTTATTGAGTCGTCGTCGTCTTCTTCTGTAGTAGGCAAAGTGATAAATTCCCATAATATCCATGTGTTCTGTCTGCATGAATAAGTTTATTCTCATGTCTTAATTTAGTTATAGATTTGCAAACATTTATTTCGCTAGGCGTATAAAGTTCACTCAAAGTCACTGACTTTATCTCCTGGTGGCTAAATAGCTGAACGGGGCTAATGACTCACTGGGAATTCGGCTTCGATGCGGTTTCTGGCTCGGTTAGTGTAGGACAAATATTAACATGTGACTCTTCGTATGTGAATCATTTTGTTGACTCACAGGACGCAAAGCGAATATTTGTCCTTAGAATATACATATAGAGGATTTCGGACTAATGAACTTTGGAGTGCTGTAAAAATTTGAATTTTTAGAGAATATTATAAAATTTATTAAAGAAATTATATATTAATGATCAATTTAACTTTCAGAAAAAAATTGAATTTTTGCTAAAAAATTTAATGTTTTTAGTGAAAACATGAATTTTTGTGAAAAATTGATTTTTTTAGTAAAAATTTCCATTTTAGTGCATAATTGAATTTTTAATGAAAACTTAATTTTTAATTAAAAATTGAATTTTTAGTGAAAACTTCATTTATAGTGAAATTTTTTTTTTAATTTTTTGTGAAAAATTTTATTTAAAAATTTTAATGTTTAAAATTAAATTTTTAGTATAAATTTGAAATGTTAGTGAAAAATTCAATTTTTAGAAAAAAATTTTAATTTTTAGTGAAAAATTGAATTTTTAGTGAAAATTTGAATTTTTAGTGAAAATTTGAATTTTCTGTGAAAAATTGAATTTTTAGTGAAAAATTGAATTTTTAGTGAAAAATTGAATTTTTAGTGAAAAATTGAATTTTTAGTGAAAATTTGAATTTTTAGTGAAAAATTTAATTTTTAGTGCAAATTGAATTTTTAGTGAAAAATTGGATTTATAGTAAAAATTTGAATTTTTAGTGAAAATTTGAATTTTTAGTGAAAATTTAAATTTTTAGTGAAAATTTGAATTATGAGTGAAAAATTTAATTTATTAACAAAAATTGAATTTTTAGTGAAAAATTGAATTTTTAGTGAAAATTTGAATTTTTAGTGAAAAATTGAATTTTTAGTAAAAAATGGAATTTTTAGTGAAAAATTGAATTTTTAGTGTAAATTTGAATTTTTAGTGAAAATTTGAATTTTTAGTGAAAATTTGAATTTTTAGTGAAAATTTGAATTTTTAGTGAAAATTTGAATTTTTAGTGAAAATTTGAATTTTTAGTGAAAAATTGAATTTTTAGTGTAAATTTGAATTTTTAGTGAAAATTTGAATTTTTAGTGAAAATTTGAATTTTTAGTGAAAATTTGAATTTTTAGTGAAAATTTGAATTTTTAGTGAAAATTTGAATTTTTAGTGAAAATTTGAATTTTTAGTGAAAATTTGAATTTTTAGTGAAAAATTGAATTTTTAGTGTAAATTTGAATTTTTAGTGAAAATTTGAATTTTTAGTGAAAAATGGAATTTTTAGTGAAAAATTGAATTTTTAGTGTAAATTTGAATTTTTAGTGAAAATTTGAATTTTTAGTGAAAAATTTAATTTTTAGTAAAAAATTTGATTTTTAGTGAAAAATTGAATTTTTAGTGAAAAATTGAATTTTTAGTGAAAAATTAAATTTTTAGTGAAAATTTGAATTTTTAGTGAAAAATGGAATTTTTAGTGAAAAATTGAATTTTTAGTGAAAAATTGAATTTTTAGTGAAAAATTAAATTTTTAGTGAAAAATTAAATTTTTAGTGAAAATTTGAATTTTTAGTGAAAAATTGAATTATTAGTGAAAAATTGAATTTGTAGTGAAAATTTAAATTGTTAATGAAAATTTAAATTTTTTGTGAAAATTTGAATTTTTAGTGAAAAATTAAATTTTTAGTGAAAAATTGAGTTTTTAGTGAAAAATTGAATTTGTAGTGAACATTTAAATTGTTAATGAAAATTTGAATTTTTAGTGAAAATTTCAATTTTTAGTGAAAAATTAAATTTTTAGTGAAAAATTGAATTTTTAGTGAAAAATTGAATTTTTAGTGAAAAATTGAATTTTTAGTGAAAAATTGAATTTTTAGTGAAAAATTGAATTTTTAGTGAAAAATTGAATTTTTAGTGAAAAATTGAATTTTTAGTGAAAAATTGAATTTTTAGTGAATAATGGAATTTTTAGTGAAAAATTGAATTTTTAGTGCAAAATTGAATTTTTAGTGAAAAATTGAATTTTTAGTAAAAAATTGAATTTTTAGTGAAAATTTGAATTTTTAGTGAAAAATTGAATTTTTAGTGGATTTTCTAATTTACACTACTTATGGAAATACTCTCTATTTTACCAAATAAATCAATCAATCCAATCAAGAACAAAAAAATCGTTCTAAACGTATACAACGTATGCAAAAAACTATTGTGATCTCTTTCTGGCACATTACTTTTGCTACACATCATCTTCATTGAGTTTTGCCTGTTTTTATTTTCGCACATTTTTGCCAACGAAGTCGCCTACAAATATCAGTCGCAGCGTAAATGTTTAAGTATTATCTATATGGCGTTTACAAATTGCTTGATTTGAATTTGTATAGAAAATTTATCTTGTTTTTAAATATTTAAAATTTATAATTTTCAAAATGTTTATAGGGAAACCGAGTACTCAACAAAATCGATAACACTATCGACGTCAACCGGTTCGTTTATGTTGTATGTATTTGCATGCCAGCTATTCTTCCGATAAGTTGTATTTATAACTGAGAACCGACTCTCTTGTTCGGCGACAAGCACAAAGGGCAATTGTTGCTGTCATACAATGATGTGCATGAGCGCCGTTTTTAGGGGGTTAATACTTATATTATTTTCTAAATATTAAAATTTTTACTAAAAAATTTAATTTTTGACACATTTTTTATATGTAATGTTTAGTGAAAAAATAACAATTAATGAAATATTGTGTCATATTTGTGAAAATTTGAATTTTAGAAATCTAATGAATTTTTTTTTTAGTGAAAATTTAATTTAATGTGAAAGGGGATCCGTACGAAATGTCGAGAAAAATGTCACACATAAAAATATCGAAATATTAAAAGCCTTAAAATGCCAAAACAAAATATGTCGAACAAATATTTTAAAGCTGGAAAATGTAAAAAAAAGCTTTGAAAATAAATAAGCACTCTTTTTTTATTATAGGACCAAAACTTATTTGTCTTCGGTATTTTTAGTTTCGACATTTTAAATTTCGTTTTATCGTACCAAACCCATGAGGAAGATATAAATTTTAATAAAAATTGAATTTTATGTGAAAAATTGAATTTTTCGTTAAAAAAAAAGTTTTGATAATATTTTTTTTTTCTAAATTCAATTATTTTTTTACTAATGAATGAATAATTGAATATTCATAAAAATTTAATTTTTCACAAAAATGTAATTTTTTACATTAATTGTAATTTTTAACTAAAATTAAATTTTTCATAAGTTTTTATTTAAAATTATTTTTTTTTTACTTAAATTTAATTCTTACAATTTGTGTGAGAAATTTAATTTTTATCAAATAAAAAAAAACAAAAAAATATTTTTAAGGGCTTTTAAATTTAATTGAAAATTAAAATAGAAATAGTCCCCTAAAAGCGGCGCTCATGCACATCATTGTCTGACGGTTTCAAATCAAACCAACTCATAGAACAAACAGCAACAATTGCTGTTTGTGCCTACTTTATAGCGCACAGCAAGAGAGTCAGTCAGTCGGTAGTCAGTAGGTAAAAATAGAACAAATCGGAAGAGTGGCTGGCATACAAATACATACAACAAAAACGAACCGGTTTACCGGCCGTCGTGACAACAAAACGAACAACGGCTGTGACTGTGGCTATCGTGTGTGGTGTTTTTGTTGTTATCGCTGCGCGCGCTGCGACTGATGTTTGTATGCGACGTCGATGGAAAAAATGCGGGAAAATGAAAACAGGCAAAACTCAACGAAGCCAATGACGCACGATGTTAAGCAAAAGGCCACGTGCCAGAAAGAGATGATACTCGTGTTGTGTATGCGTTGTGCTATGGTTGTTGCCCGCTTTGTATGCATGTGTTTGATGGAAGTAGTTGTTGTAATTTTGCTGCCTGTATTAATTGCGTTGTATTCAGACAAGTAACACTATTGCTACGTCGTCGTTATCGTTGTCCGTCGTCATACCGACAGTCGTTGCTAGGTGTCTTGTGCATTGAGTGGTTGTTTTGATGGTTGGTCTGACGTTGTGTCTGAGAATTATAGTGGTTACGTAATACCTAAGCATTTGTTGTACCAATTTCATTAGTATTTCTATTGTGGGAATTGTACGAAATGTCACAATTAAACTGTAAAATGTTGACATTGTCGGAGCGGCGCATTATAGAGCGCAACGCGTACCGCGAACGTTTGATCGCGTTGGTGTCGTCAAATCCGATTTTGTGGGACAAACAGTCGCTGGAGTTTACGCATCGCACGGCAAAGTTGCAGAAATGGAAAGATTTGGCCAGGCAGTTGGGAGTGTCAAGTAAGTATAACGGGTAACCGGTTTTTATTTCATAGATTACTCTTATTTTATCTTAAGATCTTTCTTATCAGACATTTTTTAAAATCTAGTTTTATATTGGGAAAATACATTAGAAAAAGAAGCATTTACTTCTTATCATTTTTTAATACTTTTATTATTTTTTAATAGCATTATTTGCTAAATTCAATATTTTAATATTATTTTATTAGCTCAATATTCTTGATATCAAGAAAACCGTTTCTAATTTCGACACGTTATTTTTAAAACGTAATTTTGGAAAATTTTTAAAATTTAGTCGTTGAAAAAAACTGATATGAATAAAATACAAAAATATTTATTTCATATATGGAAAACAAATCTGCAAATTTTAGGTAGAATACTTTGAAATAATAGAACTAATTAAAAATTTTTTTATGAAAATTACAGTTAGGGTTTTTATTGATTTTCGAGTTAATTTTAATATTATAAACCTAATTTTAGAAAAATACTGTAAAGCAAAATCAAATCTACATTCATTTCTTAAATTATAGACATCATAAATCTCAAAAAGCATTTGGAAATATTTTCAATTGACCATTATAAAATAATTAACTGATGAACACTTTATATTTTAAAGTCAGCGCATATCGCGCTATAAACTTTTGCCAAAGCCATAACTGCAGGTAATCAACTCTTCCAAATCGAGTACCTGCTTCTGCCACCAACACTAATCCATGTTTCGTCTGCCTGTGACGTACGTCGGCTATGGTGGTTTTTCGTATTTTTGTCGTATACAGACATTTCACGTATGTTTGCACACAACTGTACTCGTGAACGCCGTGCCATTTTGTTGCTGCTGTTGCTATGACTGGTGCAAACGATTATTGACTTGCGTCCGACAGTCAACGTTTGACGCTTGTGTCGTTAACTACGATTTTGTCTGACAAGTTTAGTGATGCCACCTAACATTATTGTTGAGCATCGCAATGGGTATCGCGCCAATTTGATAGAATTGGTGCGTATGAATCCGCAACTATGGAATCAGTCGCACAAAGGCTTTTCAAATCGCATACAGAAGTTGGCTCTTTGGGAATTCATTGCCAAAAAGTTGCAGGAGGAGCGTAAGTGCATAGAGGGCTGTAAAAAAGCAAAGATTGTTGTTACTTTAAAAATATGTTAATTACATTATTTTATAATAAAATATTTATAAATTCTACTTTTTGCAGCCGACAAAGTACGCCGCACTTGGGAGAACTTGCGCGATCAATATCGTCGCGATCTGAAGCGCACCATGAGCAAGGGCATCCGCTCCAAATGGCGCTTTTTCGATGACATGAGCTTCATACGCAACATGGTGCGCATCAAGGGTGGCAACTCTGTACGCGATGATGAAGAATCTGAATCTGATTTTGATGAGTTGACCAGCGACAACTTATCGCTGTCAGTGTTGACAGCCATGTCACAGGTGCATGCACCAACAACATCGAAGGCGGCAATCGCAACAACAACATCGTCGTCGAAGCCGTACCAAGCATCATCAACAGATTTGTCGGCCGTGAACAATTTCCAAACCATACATCTGAGCACCGAGTGGCGACAACAAGAGGCAGCTGAACAGCAACAGAAGAAACTACAGCAACAATTGTTGCGGCAACAGCAACATCAACAACTGCTACCCAAGCAATTGCATCAGCTGCAGCAGACAAAGCGCGAACAGCAACAACAACTGTCCGTGAATCAACAACAACAACAACAAAATATTGAGCAACACCATGAGCAGTTGCAGCAAAACTGTGACTCCTCTGAAGAACAACGCGCCAATGATGAATTCTTTGATGATGTGTCTGAGGTAGTTAAAATCGAAATTGATTCCGATTCGAATGATGCGGCATTGCGTGCAGCATTGCAGCATCAACAACAGCAGCAACAATCTTTATCAGAACAACAGCAACGTGAGCCACGCCCTAGTGCACCACGCCCCTCTGATTATTTGCTAAAAATCGATTCGGAAGCCTGTGTCAGCACCAGCGATCAACGCGTTGTCAGCGTTAAACGCCGTCACCAAGAGACCAACGAGTCGACAACATCATCGGCCGCCGATTGTAGTCCACGTAAATTTAGGCCAACTGCATCATCACCGATTGCTCCAGAATTACAGGATGAGGATTATCACTTTGTGATGAGTATTTTACCTTCGTTGCGTCAGGTGTCACGTCAGCGCAAGTTTCCGTTGCGCACGCGTATCATGACACTGATTTCGCAGGAATTTGAAGACGATGATGGCGACAACTTTGGCAACAATGATTAGTTATAGTTACAAAAGTTTTCATTCTTCGACTGTTGTCATTGTTCTCTAAATTTAAGTGATTCTTATTCTAAAATGTTGTACGTTTTCAGTATTCAATATTGAAATATATATTATACTAAAAAAATATAATATAGTAAATTATAGTTAAATAAATAGTAATGCATCTTGAAACTTGTTATTTTTTATATCTATATTTTTATACGTTATCAGCAAATGCAAGAATAATGCATGGTAGTTTTGTTTTTGCTCTTGCAGGGTCTTTCTAATTGTTTTTCTCGTTCTTGCTCCAAGCGTCTTGCATTTCTTGCAAATTTTAGAAGCCAAATTCTGTTTTACAAAACAATTTTGGCATTTTTGCAAATTATTTACTTGTGTAAGTAATTTCTGAATCTTTTGATGACGTAAAATAATATTTTTTTTAACAGAATACCATTTACATGTATGCATTACAATCATACATGTAAATCAAGCGATTTGTCAAAACAACTCAATTTCGGACTTCTTGATAAGAAATATGTTGGAGTAAAGTGGGAAATATCAAATTTTTAACCGAATGCTATTTTAATCTATTTTTATGTTTTGTTTTTTTTCATAGCAAATTAAAATATATTAACGATAAATTAATAAGGTAATAAAAAATACTGGTAGTGCAAGAAAATAAAGTTTAAATTCATAAAGATCTTAGTAGTTACATATCATCGTTGTAGAACCAAAAGTCACCAAATACATTTTTATGAAAAACTTAAATTTCTAGTTGATTAATATTATAAAAAGTAAATGATGTATTTTTAAAGTTGAAACATCAATTGATAGATTTACATTTTCTTTATCATGTGGTAAAAATTTGAGATGTTTGTTTTGTTTGTTCCATTCCCTCGGAATTTTTTGTTTCCAAGTAAAATTTGTAAGTATCGGCAATATCCCAGGAACAGCTATTCCTCCAAGATTTTTGTTCGAAATTCGAATGCAGTTTTATAACATTGCCAGATTTTTTGTTTATGCGTTATTTTTTTTTTTGGGTATCTTTAAAATTTCGGATAACATAGTTCTAAAATAATACTTTAGATATAAAATATGTATACAAATCTTTATTATTTGCAGTTAACTATACTTTAATGCACTAATTTCATATTTTTTAACTCTATAAAAGTTTAATTTGCAATTAGAACTGAACATCAGGCAACGCTAAAACAGCTGTTTTGCCAAATGTCAAACAGTGTTGTGTTGTTGGATAAAATTGTGTTGTGCAAATTAATATTGAATCTAAAATTATGTTAAACTACAATTAAAAGCATATAAAATGACTCTTAATTGTAGTTTTTCATTTAAGATATTGTTGTGATTATATTTCGTTCATTTATCAAGTGTAAACAAAAAATTAAGATATTCCCCAGCCGAGAAGTTTTTGCATTACTTGAATATATCTGAAATTAATTTGTGCAGAAATATGTAACTAACTATTAATTAAATAATTTTGGTGCTATCTATAGATATTTGGGCTGAACTTTACTTTATAGGGCCGGTCGAAATTCACAAAACTTGTCACGACCTCTCTCACTTGTCACGACCTCTTAAATGTGGGGAGAGTGACGAAAATAATTCTTTTTGCCGCTCGGACCCCTGGAACCGACTAAAAATCTAAAACCGACCGCGGTCATAAGTGGTTTTTAAATTATAATGAAGTGGGCGGGCGAAAAAAAATAAAAACAATGTTCACGCGATGCAGAAAGCAGACCTTACAAAATAAAAAAAGTGACCCCAAGGTCACGTTGAACCCCTTTAATCAAAATCATGTGTTTTTTTTTCAAAATCAAATTCCTGAAAAAGGGGAGTGGCAAAATGAAAAAATTAAAAAATATTGAAAATTCTTTATATTCAGTTAAATAATGCCATAAAAATTACCATGGCCATTCTACTGTATATATCAAGAATTTTTATTTTTTTTTTTATTTTGCCACTCCTCTTTTCCTGGAATTTGAGTTAAAAAAAAACACAGTTTTTTTATTTTTATGGGGTACCACGCGACCTTGAGGTCCCTTTTTTATTTTTAAGCTCAGGTTTTTGCTACGTGTGACAATTTCTTTTTTTTTTTGTTTCCCGACCACTTCGTAATAATTCAAAATCAACTTATGACCTCGGCCGGTTTTCGATTTATAGGCGTTTCCAAGGGGGCGGTCGGAAAAAAATTTGTTGTTTTTCGACACTCTCCGCCCCTTTATGGATCGTGGCATTTTTTTTTTTTTTGAGACCGGCGCTATGAAGTAAAGTTCTCCCGATATTTGTTAACATTTATTTTTAATTAATTCTTTTCCCCGCTGAAAAAGTGGCGGAATTTTTTCGACTAAATAAGGGTAATTTTTCCACCAAAATGTTGTTCATGATACACAATTTTTTTAGGGAAACATTTAAACCCTTTTGGAACATTTGCCACGATACCTTCTTTCTACCAAGGGTAAAAATTCCCTGAGGAATTTTATCTGATAAGGCATTCAGCATTCAAATGCTTGCTCGACGTGCAAAAATTAGTAAAATGTTTTCTAATATAATTTATAATTAAAACTTTTAATTATTAAAAACTTATATTTATAAAAAAAAATATTAAAAAAAAAATGTTTAGAAAAAAAATGTATACATATTTTTTTTATAAATTGTTTGTTTTTATTTATTTATTTTTTTTTTCGGAAACATTTTTTTCGATTTTTCATTTAATTTTTTTTTTTTAATAAAATTTTTAAACCAACATTTTTTCCCAATTATTTTCTAAAAAATATATATTTTTTAAAATTCGTAAAAAAATAAAATTTTAAATTATTCATATATATTATGATTATATTCATCAATATGACGATTCAAATTCATTGTATTGAATATTTCGTTTTCACTATGATGTCAATGTGGTAATTAATAAACGGTGGTATCAATGGTAGTTGGTAGAAAAATTCATAATATTTATGAATAAATTCATCATATTAATGAATTTTCTTTATTGTGTAGGGTTGCGACCTAAGCCATAAATTTCGGTTGTCAATGCTCGATCGCGAACTTCTTCTAACTCAAGTCAAATTGAACACCGGATCACATAACATTAGAGCCGGTTTCTACTATTTGTCTTAGTTACAGCGGCCCATTTATTTCTCATTTATTTAGATAAGACACTACAACATAGTATATCTTCGTAGCTGTTTTTCTCTTCCCATGGCCAATGTCATTGCCAACTGCAAGTATACAAAGTTTCCATTTTCATTCCACTTTTCCGTCAAGCAGTGGTAGTAGTGATACCCGACATTGTGTTGTCGTTTCGTATATACTTAGTCAACGTCGTTTCGCTTCAGCAGAACAATAACAGACTAACCTATAATAACCTGTGCGACTAACATGAACGACGACGACATCCAGGGTAACCGCTTCCTGCCGCCAACACTTCTCATATCCATGCAGAGAGAGGAAGCGAGCGAGAGAGAGTGCGAGAAGCATGTTACTGCACGCAGAGCGCCGATGCATTGAATCACCATGCAACAAAAACACAACAAAAACACAACCAAAACGGAGCGGGTCAATGATACCAGCTACTCACACCAACGGCGTCTGTCAGCCCTCCTGCCTTCCTGTCGCCTAAAAGCATGCAACACACAAACTACACTCGTATTGCATGCAATGCTTACTCAGCGCTTTACGAGAATCTTCCTCGGCACTACCCTCAGCTGTTCCTAGAGCCCTGCAACCGCTTCTTCATCGTTGGCACTCGAACACAGCAACCGAAGTGGTTATGTGGTCATGAACTCGTGAGACGCGCGCTGCAACATGAAGCAGCAACATACAATAATCACAACAACAATTTCATGTTCATGGTGCAATGCCAACATATTGTCGATGTTTTTGTTGTTGTTGTTGTAGGGTGGCACAAAAATAGAACATGGAGCCAGGAAGAAGGTAGAGCACCGCCACAGAGCAAACAGCAAAATTCAATGCCGTGCAATGGCAAAGAGCATAATAGACTGTAGAGAGAGAGCACCGGAGAGTGAAGTTGGAGCGTGGGGAGTAAATGGTTTAAAATATGCATTAAATGGCAACAAAAACAGCATGGCAATGGCAGTGGTAGCGCTACCAGCAACAACAACGCGGTGAAGGTCATTGCTACCAGAATCAACTACTCCGTGTGCGTCCCCCGGCTTGAGCAAATTTCGGTGCTCTTCCCCCTTGTTGGCGAAAACTAGTTGAGACAGTTGGCAAGAGTGTGCAGGCATTGCCAGAAATAAATAATTTTGTGGATAATGAATGTAAGGCATGTAAAAGATGTAAATAGTTTATGATGTATTTAAAAGTTAATGATTTTTATTTTTAGAAAATTCTACAGTTTACTCGATTTAAGTCTAAAATGTTTCTGTTTATCTATGGATGTGCGAAAATATATCGAAATTGTGTTATAAATGACAGACAACATTTTGAGAGGGCAGAAACTTTTTATGATTTTTGTCCGACCCAAAATATGCAACAAACTTCTTGGAAGTCCAACAAAATTAGATAATCTATCCGAGTCAATTTTTTTTTCTCATATTTCGGGAATATTTTTGATATATGGAATATTTCACAGATAAAATGAAAGTTTTAGAAAGTTTTCTAATTTTGTGATTTTTCAAAGGCTCATTCACGGAATATTTGCAGAAACTTTTTATGATTTTTGCACGTACCTAAAATATGCGGGAAACTGCTTGAAAGTTCCATAAGACAACTTTTTTCTCATATCTCGGGAATATTTCTGATATATGGGATGTTTCACTGATAAAATGAAGGTTTTAGAAAGTTTTAGAAGTTCTTTTATGATATTTGTCTGTACCCAAAATATGCAGGAAACTGCTGGGAGGTTCTACAAAATTCGATAAACTGTCCGAGACAACTTTTTTCTCATATTTCAGGAATATTTCTGACAGTTATAAAGAATATTTCACAGATAAAAGGAAATTTTTAATAAGTTTTGAAAGTTTTTGGCTGTCTAGTTTTGAGGTATTTCATAGGCTGATTCTCGTAATTGGTGGGAATTGATAGAAAATAGGTTGAATTTAAGACGACCTTTTTTTTGCTTAAAAACTTTTGAACTGTTTCAATTATTTCTTGTAATTTATTAAATAAATTTATTATAAGTGACTTTTTTTCTATATTTTCAGTAAAGCGCAAAAGTACCTACTCAAAAAGCCTGAATGAATTGTATACGGCGGAAATACGCCAGAGGGCGTTGTTTTTTTTTGATACCGCTATTGTGACAGCAGTATCAATGCGTTGGACGTTTGCGTTTTTCTTTTGGTATTACGTGCTTTTGTGACTGATTTGAATGAATGAAATGCATGGCTATTGTATAAAAGTTTAGACTTTTGAAGGGTAGATGACCTACCCTACCTTCTAGAAGCTTTAACAACCCTGCTGCCACAAGCATGACGCACTCATGCTCGTGTCGAAGTGTGCACTGAGTCACGAGGACTGCCTGCACATATCATGGGAATTTGCAGTAACAGAGAAACGTCAAATTCGTGGTAAGTGCGCAGATTTTTTGAATAATGTTTCAACATTCTATATAAATAATTTATTAAAAACCATATTTAAAAAAAACACGTAAGACGACCATCTGGTTGTCTTATATAACCCACGATGCTTAAAATCAAAATATAGCAGTTACTTGTGTCCTTTGATTTTACCTAGCACTAGGGTGTATAATTCTGCACTCTCTATCCACATTCAGACTCAGACACAAACACACACTCCCACAGACACTAATCAGCAAATAATTGCAAGGACATGCGACAACAACAACAAAAGGACCTCTGTTGACAGACCAACCCAGACAAAGAAATGAAACCATAGAAAATATTCCAGCTACTTGTGAGGGTTGCATATTCAACTAAATCGCACTTCTTTTGCAAAAATTGTCTGACATTGAGAAAAAAAAATTAAAATACAATTTCAACAAAATTTGCAATATAACATTGAACTAAAATAAGGGGATTTTAAGAAGGACAATATTGCGAAAGGGTATGGTGTGCAGTTGCAAAAGTAACCCAAGGGAACAACGCTTGCCAGACACATACAATTTTTATTTAAAAACGTAATTTATAGACAATGACGTAAGTATGAGGTGTAACTTACTGAGGGTATTTGAAACCACGGCCAAATAGAGGTTTTTAACATCTAGAGCAAGCAGTTTCTTTTTTTTTTTGGGGGAAGTAGGTTTTTATAACTGAAGGGGAACCAAGGCTATATACATACGATGTCTATTTACCTAGATATTTTTGATCAGTATCATTTGGTATTTAAAGAATGAGAAAAAAACGTATATGTCATGAATTTTAACCCTCATAAGTATTACTGGGGGTAAATTTTGTTAATTGCGCAGTTATGTAATTTGTGGACGTTGTAAAGTTAGGTAATTGAATTCTGTTGATGTCAGATACATTAGTTCTTAAATTTTTAGTTCACGAAATTTACTAAAGACAATAATTTCTTGGGTGATCTCAAAGTAATTGATACTTTTCGATAATTTAACGTTTAATATCGCACACAGAATAGAGATTTGTTATGCCAACCAACTCTTTGTCCAACCAACGTATTCTGTTCTCTCTACCGTTTAATATCGCACACAGAATAGAGATTTGTTATGCCAACCAACTCTTTGTCCAACCAACGTATTCTGTTCTCTCTACCGCTTAGTCGGTTGTTATTGTCATAATAAAAAATAGTTGTAGTTTGTACCAATTTCAAACTGGTTTAGAACAATTTAGTACAGATTTAGAACCATTAGGAGTGTGTATAGACTAATATTGAATGTGTATAGGCTGTAGTTATGCTGAACTTGTTGATATAATTAACATTTTCATTCTTCCATTCTGCCAAGAGAGGATTTTTCTGTGTGCGTAATTCCATAAGTTTGAGATGTTGACAATCGCTTTTTGTCATTTTATTTTATTTCAATTCTGTTAATTATTTCGTTAATCCTAGCCTAGAGCACTATAACAAAGTTCGTAGGTCTTTTATCGGCTTTAGGAATCAGTCGAAAATGTGTATAGGGCAGGTCATTAGATCTATGGGTCAATATAATTTAATAGGGTTTGGTTCACAGACATAAATATTGTTTTGGGAAACATGGAGTTATGCCAGTGTTCCTAAAATATATTTAAGAATAAAAAATGCTTTCGTAAAATACGAAAAATGTATTTAAAATCATCAACTCTTTAGAGAATTTTCCTGGCCGAGAATTTAAGTTTACCTGTCAATAGGTCGTTATTGCATTAGGGGGTATTCGAATTCGTAACCATTCGGTTCGGATTCCAATTCAATAACCACATACCAACGAACGTTACGATTTGGGATATTTGGAATAGGATATGATATTTTGGGAAACTGGGCTTTATACCGAGATAACCCTTTGAATGATCAGTAGATTTGAAATATCAGAAATTGGATTCTTGATTATGGTCTCTTCAACATGGCTGAAGTCTGGCTGAACATTGGAGTTATAAGAAGGGTTGAGACTTGGTAACAATTAGTGGGTTTAGATTGATACGTGACCTCTCCGTTATTGTTGATTCTTGGGCGAGTATTTATTAAGTGAACCATGATCTGTTAATTCTGGCTATGTCTTTGAAGAGTGTAAATTATCCAGCCAAAAGATTCGGGATATTTCGAATCGGAATGTTTTGAGGATGTTTTCAGAAACACTTCTTTATACTGAGGAAAAACATTTTAATGATCATTAGAATTGGAATATCTGAAATCGGAATATTTTTAGTCGAATTCATCATTTTGGTCTCTTCAACATTTTTGATACAAGGCTTAAGACGGCCTAAGCATTGGAGTGCTAAGAAGGGTCAAAACTTGGTAACAAGTAGTGGGTCTAGACTTGACTGTGATCTCTTAGTTCTAGCTGAGTTTTGGGTTACAATTAATTAATCGTCTCTTTATCGGCTAGTTAATCGGCTAGTTTTGAGTCTTGAGCGAGTGCTTATTATCCTGGCATCAGTCTTTCAGTTCTAGTTGAGTCTTGGATGATCATTAGCTGGTATACGAATCCGCAACCACTTGCCTCGAATTTCAATGCACTAACCACTAACTAACCACTGACTCTCGGACGCTACGATTTGGGATATTTCGAATGATGTTTTGATAAACACGGTTTTATACCGAGGAAAATCTTTTGAATGACTATTCGATTAGGAATATCCGGAATCGGAAATATTAGGAATCGGAAATGATGTTCGTTATGGTCTCTTCATATTCTTCTCTTCTTTCCACTGACTTGCGCCTAGAATGCACAAGTCTGGCCCAAGCTAATACCCATTGCAGTGATAAGAAGGATCGAGACTTGGTAACAATTAGACGGTTAAGACTGTTCCGTCATCTGTCAGTTCTGGCTGAGTCTTTGGCTAGATTTAATTAATCAGACATTGATCTCTTAATTCTTGCTAAGTTTTGGATGAGTGTAAATAATCTAGGCATTAGGCTATCAGTTCTGACAGAATTTTATGTGAAGATTCATTAACCAATCACGAGAATTGAGTGAGAATTAGGCGAGAATTAATTAACCGTATCAAGATCTGTCACTTCTGACTGATTCTTAGATGAGAAATTGCGGATATTTGAATCCGCAACTATTTGGCTCGAAGTCCAGTGCACTAACCACTGACTCTTGGAAGCTATGATTTGGAAAATTTGAAATTGAAAATGATGTTTTGGGAAACAAGGTTGAGGAAAACCATTTGATTAAACATTAGACTTGGAATATTAGAAGTTGATCAAGGCTGGTTCGTGGTCTGTTAGTTCTTTCTGTCCATTGGTCTAACCAGGCCTTGATATCCTAGTTCTTGGGTGAGTGGTATACGTCTGCTAGTTCTGGATGTACCAAAATTGAAGATTCACTGGTCTGCCAGTGTTGGCTGAGTCTTTAGCTAGTCGTCAAACCTAGCATTTCCTACATGGGTCATTCACTGATATTTTCTTTATATTGTCCATCTTTTAAGGAGACTAACTGTGAAAATATGACATGTAATCGACAAAATCCAATCAATTGATTAGTTTGGGAATCAGAACTAGTGTAATTATTTTACTAGGTCCTTGAATATGATTTGGTTTATACCATATATAAGGTTTTTAGTACTTTTCGATGTCTCTGGAACATATATAACTTCATCTTGGTCTGTATTACATGACTCATTCCAAGAACACACCTTTCACTGTAACTTAGACCTCTTCAAAACCTTCTCACTTCTGCCTTGGCAGCACTTAAAATACGTTATGTTATTTCGTAACAATGAGTTTACTGTTACACACCGTAAACATCACAGCACCGTCACATAAACCATGTTTTCCATTTCCGTTGATCTCACTAACACCATCGGGAAACCGCAATGCCAAAAGAGACCATTGCAGATCCATACAGATGGCGTTGAAGGCGGCGACAAAAGATGCCGTCGAAGCCGAAGTTGTTGGTGCTGCTAGCTGGAGGATACAGACACATAGCAGGGAGTTGTCCCTGGCACTCCTAACATGCAGTCGTTGGCGTTGTCTGCGGTAACACCGCACATACGATAGGGAAAGCATTCAAAGTACCTAACCAAAACGAAAAAAAATATTCGCAACAGCGGTGAAAGCAAATTTTGTTGCTGGCTTTTATTATTTTACACTATTCTGCTGCGAATTTTTGTTGTGCTGCTTTATGGTTCTACAGTTGATTGCAATTGTGGTTGTTGTTGTGCCACATCCCGCCAAAGCCAAGGTTATTGTACTCGCTCTAAATATCATCAGCGTCGTCGTCGTCTGTGCTGTCATCCTCCAGGCATAGTACCGCCGACGCCCCCGCAGTTCCGAGTGCTGCTTTATAGAGATTGGCTCCAAAATGAAATGCACGGCGAACATTTGACAAGAGCGCAAAAGAGTTGTTTGCATTTTGCTCTTGTTGCTGTTGCATATTAAAACAGACCTTTGGTTGTCGTTTTGTTTGTCTGTTATATAGAATATTCAATAGCTCTGAACAAATGATATATGCATTTATATATATATTTAAATATATGTATCTGCAACATTGCACGTTCGCCATTTAATGTCGTCGGTCGTCATGGCAACATTGTCGCTTGACGTGTCTGCAAAATGTGTTAAGTTCAGGTTCACTTCATTCGTATTGTCAAAATGACGGGGAGTTGCACTGTAATCCACACTGTTATTCGGTTATTCCAAGTATTTTAAAACATTCCTAGTCAGCACCCCCACTCTGTATTGACATACTTCAGAATCTGCGCTTGTCATTAAAATCGCTCTGAGTAATGTCTCATCTGCTGTTAGGAAGAGTGAGTAATTCGAGATGATATTTTAATAGCCGTCTGTAATTGCCTTTTATAGTTTGTCATAAAATACTATAATTTCCTTCATAATTATTTTACTATCAACAGAATCACTTTAATTCTTCCCTTCTGTATTTCTTTCTTTTTTTCATACTTCTCAACAAAGACTGTAACATTCGGACTGGACAAAACCCACGAAGAACGGTTCTCAATCTTTCTATGAAAGAGGAGAGTTTGTGGTTTAGTTTTTCTCAACAAAAACTATAACATTCGGACTGGACAAAACCCACGAAGAACGGTTCTCAATCTTTCTATGAAAGAGGAGAGTTTGTGGTTTCGTTATGGACCTAGTTGCTCTATGTGTGCTTAATCAGCCACAGAACTACAAATATTCCATATATGTAGTTCGCTCTAAATCCAGTGTTTGCTCTCGGAGGTTGGCCCGAGAGGTAGCGAGGTATAGAAAAATGTTTTCTATGAAAAGACATCGTTAACCCCAGCAGAGATTTCACCATGGGACCTTTAGGCTCACAGTCCAGCTACGCTACAACTAACTTCTATAAACTGCTATTGAATTGAGACCTTTTTTTTATTAAATCATTATTTTTTCTCCCAATTTGTATGACATTCTTAATTGGTAATGTAATCTTTAACTACCAAAATGTTTAATATTATTATAGAGTTAATTTATGCTTCGTGTTACACTCTATTCTTGTAGTTACTCTTACCTTGAACTTATACTAATCTTGGAGTGTTGGAAGTACTCTTCTTTTAAAGTTTCTCTAGTCTTGAAGTTACTCTAGATTTGGTGATAATCTTGTACTGAAGATACACTAATCTTGAAGGTACTCTAATTTTGAAGTAATTCTATTCTTAGAGTTTCTCTACTTTTGAAGTTATTCTTAGGGCGAGTTTACACGATAGAGAAAATAGCTAGAGATAGAGCAAAATAGAGCGAAAAATCTCATGGAGCTGTGTAAACACTACACTCCACTACTGGGAGCTCTACGGTAGAATTTTTTCTCTATCTCTAGCTAATTTCTCTATCGTGTTTAATGGTATTTTCCGATTAAAATAATAATTTATCTTATTGACTATTTTTAATAGTAAAAAACTATTATTTATATAGTATTTTTTTCTGGGTGTATGAAATCACTCTAGTCTTGAAGTTACTATATTCTTGGAGTTACCCCAGTCAAGGAATTACTCTATGCTTGAAGGTTAAATATTCTTAAAGTTACCACAGTAAATAAATTACTCTAGTCTTTATGTTTCTCTTGTCTGGAAGTTACTCTAGATTTAAAGTATTTCTAGTCTTAGAGTTTCTTTACTCTTGAAATTATTCTAGTCTTGAAGTTACCCCTGATTTGGAGTTAATTATGTCTTGTAGCTCTAATATTTTGATTTACTCCAGTCATGTAATTTCGCTAGTCTCAAAGTTACTATATTCTTTGAGTTCCCCCAGTCAAGAAACTATTTTAGTCTTGAAGTTACTCGAAAGTATCTCTAGTCTTGAATATATTCTAGTCTTGAAGTTTCTCTTTTCTTGTCCAGTAATGGAATTCCTCTAGTTTTGAAGTTACTCTACTCTTTGAAGTTACTCTAATCTTGGAGTTACTCCAGACATGTAATAACTCTAGCCTTGAAGTTACTATATTCTTGGAGTTACCCCAGTCGTGGAATTGCTCTAGTCATGACGTTACTCTAGTCTAGAAGTTTCTCTAGATTTGGGGTTACTTCAAGAAAATAAGTTACACTAATCTTGGAGATACTTTAGACATGAAATCACTCTGGAAGTTTCTCTTGTCTTGAAGTTACCTTTGATTTGGAGTTAATCATGTCTCTAATCTTGGATTTACTCCAATCCTGGAATTACTTCAGTCTTGAAGTTACTATATTCTTGGAGTTCCCCAGTCAAGAAATAGCCTTAAAGCTACTATATTCTGGGAGTTGGACCAGTCAAGGAATTAGTCTAGCCTTAAAGCTACTTGCTGGAAGTTATCATAGACTTACGAGTCTTCGAGTTCGCTTTTAGGTTAATTGGTCTGAGCTCTTCGACGCCACCTTAAGCTATTCTAGACACTTTCGTGTACTATATCCAGAAAATATTCCGGACACTTATAGTTCTTTCACCATTTTTAATTTTTTTCATCAAATAAGTAAATATTAATCTTGTAGTCACTGTAAACCTTCTATAGTATCATTCCCAAAGTTTTATATCCAGCGCGATTAACAGTTCCCAAATTCTTAGGTCTTATCCAAATATTTCATATTTACATAAAATCCTCAAAACATTTGCCAAAACTACCCTGTTTCTCATTACTCACCGTTCGTACGGTCATTGCGCATTGCAAATCGACTCAACCCACTTACCTAAACAACCTCGTTGTCAACCACTACCACATACTCGCCTGACAGAAAGTCCTTACCTAGCCATACCATGCATTTCCTCATTGAAATGTTTTGCTGGCATTGTGCACCAGTGCATGTTGTGGGCACAGCGCATGCCTCAGAATTGGGTGTCAATATTATGAGCAAAATTGCATTAAGGCCTCATTCCCTGATATGTTTTTTTTTTGTTGTATCCATGCTAACGATCGCATACTACTCTAAAAGTATGAGTATTAAACAAGTCTTGCAAAAAGGCGAATGGCCTCCAAAAGCCATTAAATAGTTCTGTGCTGTGCATGCTATGCAATCATCAAAAGACTCTTTGTAACCTCACCCAATTTGCGCCCAGAGAAAGAGCGCATGAGAGAGAGACTGTGAACACAACTCGACATAAACTTGCCTTAGTACTCTTTTGAGCATGCACTCGTGCAATCGTGCACTCTCTGTGCGACTCCAGTCGCCGACCTCATGGCAATGGCATTGCGCTTTCAACTATTTGGTGCGCTATTTTAACCGCAGTGCAGCATTCAGGGCCATTGCCATGCGGTGTCTTTTGTTAATATGTATATCTGACTGGCTGGGCTGTATATCCCTCTGTATATATGTATGTCGTTCCTGTCTGTCATTTCGTCTGTGTGTCTGTTATTCGGTCTGTCTGTTAGTGCCAATATGTAGTAAGTATGTCCTATTCGTCTGCCGTTTTTGTTTCCGCGCCAGTAGTGAAATAATTTTATTCTTTATATATATATTGTATAGTATCTGTGCAGTTCAGGGTACCCCAGTTCGGTTATGGTTTCTCGTTTATATTGCATTTTTCTAGAAATTCATGCTTTTGTGTTTTTTCCTGTGACTAACTTTGATTTAAATGTTCTATGGAGCATAAATCCGTATTTATTTTTAGGTTGTTTTATTTATAATGAGGTTTTGTTGATTTGTCATTTTCTGTAAGGCCCATTGTGGGGAATTTTAAAATGTGTGGATAACTGAGAAGATTTCAGGTAACTGCGAAGTTTAGAACATATATTTTAAGGATATATTGAATGATTTCATTGAATTGTGATTTCGAAGAAAGTTTTAAAATCAATATTTCCAGAAAATGTTGTTCCCAGCATTTAAAATATTTGAATATATCATGGAACATATTGTCGAGAGATTTTTTTTCAAGACAATGTCTCTTGAAATTGCGATTCAGGAAAACAAGAAGAACTAGAGCCCTGACCGTTAATAAATTGTATAGCAGCAGAGACGATTAGTAATATCCATCCGACTGTCTCTTGAAATCGCGATTACAGGAAAACATGAAGAACTAGAACAACGAAACTCAGAACTAGAACAATGGAACATATGTGGGCAGGGTCTTCCAGCATTTGTACTCTTTGGAGTACCTGGACCGAATACTTGAGGACCGAAGAATCATTGGCTATGTAAGCATCTTTTATAGGAATTACAACGGAAAGTTCGAGCGAAATACATCGCCTCACTCTAATACATTGTGAAATAATTCTCTTGTGATACTCGGACAATATATGTTTTGATGAATATATAAGGAAACAAAAATGGAGATGACGAAAAGACGATAGCTGCGTTGCTCTAAAAGGCAGTGGAACTCGATGGGAGGTGGTGTGAGAAATCCCGGGAGATCAAGAGAAACATGGAGAAGATAAATCGATAAAGAGGCAAAGAAACTCGGAAAAAGTTGGAGCGAATAAAAGGCAATTGCCAAAAACCGTACACGATGGCGTGTAGGAGTAGTTGATGCCCTATGTCCCGCTATGGAAGAAAACTCGGACATCTAACCAAGCCCACCCTTTCGTAGAACTATGCCTTATATGAGAATTCGTTTTACAGTCTCATCATACGTTTGTGGATCAATGTCTGTTGTTCCAGAAAAATTTCAATGGGGAATTTCGAAGCAATCATTATCCGACACTGCTCCATCTTTCGACACTCCCTTCAACCTATTCTCCAATCCTATGATCAACACTGTTCAAAGAATGAATTGGAGTAATCCCCTAAGTGTTGGCTAATCTATATATTAGACCAACTATCAAATTGACCCTGCTTCTAAATTTCTCATGTGAGCTAACCTTCCTACTTCCAATATGGAAAATATATAACATTCTACGATTATCGTGATTTCAGATACAACAGCATAATTTCAGTTACTCGGAAATACATTTAAATCTCATGATTTTATGATACCATCTCGTGTGTCTATTGAAGAGAACATACAGTCATCCTCATTAAGATTTTTTTCCCGGAATACATTTGTAATAGTCTCATTAATATCTGCTAATAATGGATAAATCTAACAAAGGAAAAGTATTATCATTATATCAAAAACAAAAAAAAAACAAGATTTAGCTGAGTAGAGCGAGAGCGGCAAATACCACTTAAATGCAATGCGATATACGATGAAAGCAAAAAGCATAAACGAGTTGCAAGGTCGACGAACGCAATGTTGAATAAATTTGCAACAAACGAGTCAGCAGTATCTTGTACGACAATGCACGATGAAGAACAGTGAAGAGCCTATAGGAAATGGAGAGAGAGAGAGATAGGGAGAGAGAATGGTGTTACTGGTAGAGTAGAGAATTATCTAGTGAGAGTGCGGGGATACGTATAAAAAAAACTTGTACGGGAATGTGATAATCTGAAAACTCGATGACACAATACCGCCGGTTGCCATGGTGACGGATGATATAAATGCTGCGAATTAGATGGATGGATGCATGGATGAATGCAGTAAGGAAGGCAAGAAAAGCGGTTACTTACAAAAAGTGATGCTTCAAAAAGTAGTCAGACATTCAGTCAGTCATTCAGTCAGTCATTCAGTCAGTCATTCAGTCAGTCATTCAGTCAGTCATTCAGTCAGTCATTCATTCATTCAGTCAGTCAACTATTAGTCAGACAACTTGCAAATGATATGCGATACGGCGTTAGGTATCTTGAATTGAGCTATGTGCTGTGTGGTAATGGTGGCATAATAATAATGACTACACGTCACGGTCGTCGCATATGTCGATTACTGCTGACTCAGTAGTGTATAGCATGCAATTCCTGACAACTTATTCTCGCCAATCAACACACTCACTTTCCCAATGTTTTCTGTTTTTTTTTCTTTTGTTTTTTGCTGTAATATTCGCAAGAATTCCCTCATACCGTCGAACAAAAAAAAACTTTTTGTTCTGGGGTTTGCCTTTTCTCTGTTGTTGTTCTCCACATCGAAATCTTCCTCGTAGTTATTATTGTTATTATTGTTGGGATGGGTCGTGTATGCCGGCAGCCAGTCAGGCTTTGCCGGTCGTTAGCTTTTCTCGTTTCTGCTTTGATGTTGTTTTCTCGTCTTATTTTTGCTGCAAGGTTTTCGTTTTTGGCTTTTATTGTTGTCATTCACTGTATATTCTGGAAATGCAATTTCGTCGATTTCGATGCGTAGTATATATGCTGATGTTCATTTACTTTAGTATTGTGAAATATTTTGAATACTTTCTTATAATGATTTCTGTTTAATCAAAATAGTGTCATCCATTATGAAAGAATCGTATGGAAATATACTTCAGTTATACGCAGTGCACCAAAATGACTCAGATTTTTAAAGAATTATATTCAAAGTTGTATGCAGAACTAGTAAAGGTTATTAGATGTCACTGAAATAATGGGCGATATTTAAATGACTACATTTCTACATTTTGGTTTTACTCACCATTTAGCTTAAGACCTCTCAGCTTTTATGCCTAGAGACTTTTATATATCCCTTCTACATTTTGATTCCACTCACCATTTAATCCAAGACAGAGGTCTAATCCAGACATGTAGAGACTTTTATATATCCCTTCTACATTTTGGTTTCACACACCATTTAGCTCAAGACCTCTAAATTCTTCTGCCTAATCCAGACATGTACAGACTTTTATATATCCCTTCTACATTTTGGTTTTACTCACCATTTAGCTTAAGATCTCTCAGCTCTTATGTCTAGAGACTTTTATATATCCCTTTTACATGTTGATTCCACACACTATTTAGCTAAAGACCTCTCAGTTCTTATGCCTAACCCAGACATGTAGAGACCTTAATATATCCCTTCTACACTTTAGTTCCACTCACCATTTAGCTCAAGACCTCTCAGTTATTATATGCCCAACCCAGACATGTAGAGACTTTTATATATCCCTTCTATGTTTTGGTTTCACTCACCATTTAGCTCAAGACGTTTAGTTCTTATACAAAACTCAGATATGTATGACTTTAATAAAGGGTTTTTCAATAAGAGCGCTACAAAAGTTTTTTTCAAGGGTTTTTCAACAGGGACGCTACAAAAGTAGAGCGACAGGGACAGCAAACGACGCCATATTTCTTGCCGCTCTTTTGACATTTCTCTTCAGTAAGGTTTGCCATTTCATGATGGAAAGATATACGAGCCAACAACGAGTCCAAATTATTTAAATTTACTACCGAAATTCGAATTCGTATATCTTTCCATCATGAAATGGCAAACCTTACTGAAGAGAAATGTCAAAAGAGCGGCAAGAAATATGGCGTCGTTTGCTGTCCCTGTCGCTCTACTTTTGTAGCGTCCCTGTTGAAAACCCTTTATATCCCTTCTACATTTACTCAAGAGATCTCAGTTCCTATACCAGCCAACTAATTACTATACCATTATATATTCATTTAAACCGTGTATTTATAAAATAACCTACCATCAAGATATGTCAGGATTACAAATTCGTTACTACTAAATTGGCACAGACACGAACTTGCAGTTCTTTCGTTCTGTCAACCTGCATCACCAACTCCACTAGTCCTACTTCCTACTGCTCCTTTTCGATGTGGTCGTCGTCGTTGTTGCTGCTCGAAGCGTGCAAATGAGAAATTTATTCAAGCGTATCCAGGGTGTTGTCTACGAGCCCCCACCACTGACCTTAACATTGCAGTGAGTGTTGATTTTGCACATGGAGTTTGCATACGCCAAGGAAGGGTTTTATTATGCGAAAGTGTTTGCAAGGAATTTAAAATGTGATACCTTCAAAAACATCATGACACAAGTGGAAAATGCATGCGGGTTGTATTTGGGTCTGATGGTGGAACCACCCCAAATAACACTCTCCTGTCTGGTGCTTATCAATTTTGCATATCTGTGTCGAGCATATAATAATTACCACATGTGGAAATTTATTTGATACATGTACTACACATGAAGGGTAAGAGTTTTCAATGGAGTTTTTTATTTCAAACACTATGAAGGGGAGGGTAGAATGGTAGACAGGTTTTTTTGTATTTAGTATGTAAAATGATTCAGTTTTGTTCTTATTTTCGGTTCCTTTCTATCGGTTAATACAAAACTTTGTTCCATATTGCTCTTAGAGTATTTAAAATTCCAGCACACGACTCAGTTTTAAAATGAATTTGGACTATTCCAGTTTTTATACTTGGTTGCGTTTATGTTTCCAGCTATTAATGTTCTTTTAGAAGTGGTTTCTGGGACAGTGTCACTTCTCCAATTTCATACTACCAAGTGCAGTTTAGAACACATTCCAAATGTATTGTAATTGACTTTATTCCAGTGCCCTTGACTTCATTCCTGTTCCCTTACATCTTTTCTAGTTCATGTTTTGGGGAGTTTTCCAAAATTGAATTTAGTTTCGTCTAATTTAACTTCGATTCCTTTAACACCAATACATTTTTTTTAGAATATCTACAAAGATCCTCAGCACTCAGACAAACTATATACATTGTACTGTGAAATCTATTCCTATGTTTTGTAGTTAATATCACTACGAGCACCTATGCCCAAGCCGGGATTCGAACCCGAGACTTTTAGAATGCAAGTCCAGCACGCATACCTCTGAAATGCTGAGGCAGCCTTCCGATACATTACATCTATACTTCATGTTTTGAGCCTTTTTCAAAATTGAATTTGGGTTGATCTAAATTAGAGTAGTATAGTTTAGGGTTAATTCCTGTTTCGATCCCATACATCTCATTTTCCAAGGGATTATTTTCAATTGACTGAATAAAATCAAATGAAACATTAAATTTGGGTTCCTCTAATTTACGGTCGATTCCTTTATGATTTATTCCTGTATTGCTTCCTTACGTCTCTTTGAGTTCATTTTGAAATTGGGTTTGTCTAATTTAGGGTCCGCTTCTTTATGGTTAAATTTATTGATCCTTTTTATCTCTTTTAGTCCATGTTTTATACCCATTTTCACAATGCTATGTACTCTCGTCTTAGTTTGGGTCGGTTTCTTTGTGATTAAATTCTATTCCCATCCCTTACATCTCTTTTAGTCCCGTTTTTGAACCCGTTTCTTTTAGTGGATATTTCTGTCCTGATCTCTGACATATAGTTCGTGTTTTGGACCTTTTTCGTTTTGAGCTTACCTAGGGTCCGTTACTGACTACGATCCGAAAGATTAAAATCTGAAATTGGGACTGTCAAAGTTTTTC
Organism: Dryomyza anilis; assembly: GCA_951804985.1. NCBI lineage: Eukaryota > Metazoa > Arthropoda > Insecta > Diptera > Dryomyzidae > Dryomyza > Dryomyza anilis. The sequence goes on from OX638134.1 coordinate 4,486,558, forward strand.
TACACTGTAGCTACTTCTAAACAGACAATGACAAACCTTAGAGAGTATAACATGTCCACAGACATATTTTTTTGGCTTTTTTCTGGAATATTTCGGGCATATTTCTGGCAAACACACAGATAAATAGAATATTTTAAATTTGGGGAACGGGCAGAAAACACACAGCTTTTTATACAAACTCCTCCTTTGTCTGTTTGAAATATGTCGAACAAATTTTTCAAAACTACCTCAATTCTGCCAAAAATTTTGTCTGGGGCCCGAGACAAAATTTCTGGCATTTTTCAGGAATATTTCGGGCATATGTCCGGCAAACACACAGAAAAATAGAATATTTTGGAAAGTGTATAGCAGGTTGTTAATTTTTGTAAAATTTGTATGGCAGATTCACAACATATTTGGGAAACGGGCAGATGACACACAGCTTTTGATACAAACTCCGTCTTTGTCTGTTTGCAATATGTCGAAAAATGTTTAAAAATTACCTCAACCCTGCCAAAAATTTTGTCTGGGGGTCCTCCCGATTGCCATTTATCTGCACTTTTTTTGGAGTTCTATAAAATGTTCGGTGTATGTATCGGTAACTTGAAAATAAATGCCAAACTCCTGTTTTTCATTTTATCGTGAAAAAAAAGTTCAGCTAACGTCTGGTCGCCGAAAATCGCACCCAGAAACAGTGAGGACCAAACGCTGAGAACTGCAAAAAACAGGGCGTTTCTCGAAACTTCTGCAGAAAAATGCAATGCAACAACTAAAAGGAAAACTTAATAAAAAAAAATAATATTAAAAAGAAAAGTCAGCAAACAAAATAGAACAAAAATATTGTGAAAACTTGCTTCAAACTCCAGTTTTTTCATATTTTTATTTTATTTTTTTGTTTCAATGGCAAAGAAGAAAGTTCTGAAGCACTGCTGCCCTCTTGGAACAAAAATTCACTCTTCACATAACGAAATTCTACGATGTTCTACAACCAACAACAACAACAATGAAAGCAACAACAATAGAAAAAATACAACAATAATAGTCAAAAGTCGACTTCAGTTTCATCCTTTGACAAGACAAAAAAAAACAGAGACACAAAAACCTGCAACAGCACATAGTACGTAAAGCACTTCGGTCTCACTCCCACAGGAAACCTTGGCCGCCATGTTGGCGTCGTTTATAGCTGCTTTTGTTTTTTTTATTTCCCTGTGTTCAGTTATTGTTGTTGTTGTTGTCATCGTCATTATTGTTGTTGTATTTTCATTTACTCTTTTTTGCGCCATTCAAAATTGCAGTCCGTGTGTTGCACTACTTCTCCGACTCCTAAAAAATATCGATTGAAAAGTGTCTCAGTAAAATGCAGGTCATTGATCCGTTCGTATCTGGTCGTTCATCCGTTCGTGCTGTGTGCGCCGGTGCTTCGTGCGCCTGCAATGGCGTCCGGCATGTTGGACAGTGTTGTGCTTTCGGCGGGAGTTTTTGTTTTTAAAAGGAAAGGGAGATATTTGAGAAGAGACCTTTTTGATAATGGGAAAGAAATATTTGAGGTAAACATCTATCATACACTTAATAACCCTTAATCGGGGTCGCTGATCCCAAATCTGGGATACTCGCAATTTGCTGTCAAATTGTAAGAATTTTCGATAAATATCAATTAATGGGGGAATACTCGTATTTTGTTAAGAATCTTTTATGATATCGTCGAGAATTAAGTCCTATCTTTAATATTGTCTTAAATTTGCAACCAAATTTAGATAATTTTTTTTGAAATTATCGATATCTCGTCAGCTGAGAATTAGTGTGCCCCATATATATACCGCCCAATAGTTTTACAAAAAAACTTTGGAGACTATATGATCACCAATAATTGCGGCAAACAAAATTACAGAGCCTTTATGAAA